>OZ025212.1:5628765-5951265 GCA_964019055.1 Anthopleura xanthogrammica | reverse complement strand
GGAATAGAATGGAATTGGGTGGAATGGAAACAAGATGGGAAGCCAGGATGAAAGAATGAATGAATAAACTCGGCCGTTATAAGAAGAGTGCGACTAAGGAAGCAAGAAAACAGAATTGAATATAGGACTGAAATAAAAAAAAAAGAATAAGATGCAGGATAAGAATAAACTTCGAAGTTAAAGATGCGGCTCTTTTCTAATGTGGGTGGGCTGGTATAGGATACACATTATGATTGGACAATGTGTTTGAAAAGGAAAACCAAGTCAAGATATCGGAACTTATCCATTCATGAAAGCTGCAGATTGAAATTATGTTAAAATTTCAGCTTTTTCCCCAACTAGCTAGTACTAATAATCAAGCTTGCCTATTCGTTTGAGGGGGAAAAAGAATTCTACATTTGAGAAGACGAAGATTTACTTTTAAAATATTTAATTTGTTCTCTTGTCTGCCTTTTTTAAGCGGAAAATGAGCTCCCTGTTTACGCCAATGAGCAAATATTACGTGCTTGTACGGATATTATCCAAGGTGTATGCCTCGTCATTGATAGTTAAACTAAGCTAAATTATTGCATAACCTAAACTCATTGCCGAAGCTAGCTTCGTAGAAAATTTGGTCTTTGAATATACCTTAAATAGTTAACAAAAAGTGTTCCTCGAGTAACATAAAACAAGGCGGTAAAAAATGCTAAAACAAATACGTCAAGGCGAATTCACTCGCGTGCGTAAAGCGTTTTTAATATCTGTCGTACTTATTTATTTTAAAAGCTCGTATTTTAGGCGTTTTAATTTCACTAAAAAACTGCTTACCGAATGGTTGAATATCAATTCTTTGTCGCCACACTAAAGGGAAAATATCGCGATGGATTTGGGCAGTGAAAAGGCAGGTTCAATTGTAGTGTAATGTCTATGTTTACACTGTAGTATTGGCGTTATTTATAGTTAGCAATTCAAGAAATTCCAGATAGGTATCTTACCTCAAAATATGTTGGATCAATCTGATGAGAGATAAAATATTTTGACTCAGTTATTTTGGGTATGATGACTTTTATCAAGTCAGATTTTCCTCTGATGAACGGGTTTATGACTACCAAATATGTCAGTGTTTGTTGTACAAGTGGCTTGGTAGACTAATTTATTTCATTTCTATCACCAAAATAGATATCTTAGAAAATATTTACAGGAAGTAGAAGAATTTTAATACCAAGGCCGTAATGCAAATAGTTGGAGAAAACACGAGGTTCGTACTGCTTGATTTGCTTGGCGGTGCCAGACGTGCTTCGTGAGTGGGGAGATGTGTTCGGAGAAGCCGACTTTGGAAGTCGCGGGTTTCTGACTTCCGTCGTTGTTTTTTGTTTTTTGAAACAGTGAAATCCGACTTTTATTTTTTTGGTGAATTTACGTTTTATGAAGAGTAGCTTTTCTGGGTATATATAGGATGAAATATAGAAAGAGCCACATATGACTGTACATATTTCTATGTCAGTTATGTCGCTGTGCACGTGACCTTCGCGCATCGAATGAAATTCTTTGTTTGTTTGTTTGTTTGTTATTGTTTCATAATATAAGAAGCAAACAAATTCAGCATGAACATCAATAACGACAACAGCAGCAAAAAAAAAGCAACAGGCCACAACAGCAGCAACATAAGGAGCAACAACAGCAACAGCATTGAAAGCAGCATTAAAAGCAGCATTAAAACAACAACAGCACAACAGCGGCAACAAAACAACAACAAGACAAATAAAAATCCGCAGAGCACTAAGAAAAAGAACAGATGTCGTGAACAGAAACAGCAACTAATCAATTGAGGCTATAGAGTGGTTTTCGTATGAGTGAAAATGATATGGCAAATTCGTCGTATCGTATATGACCGTAACCGTGATTTCGAAATCTCAAAAACACGCACACACTGGAAAGCCATTTCGACGATGTTATGGCATGGCGTATCCTGTACGTTCTGGCATGGACAGTATCATTAGCGTGCACTTCCTCATTTCGAAACAAAAACAGAAGATTCGTAGTCGTGCTGTAGCCGTACCGTATTTCACCGTAAACGCAGCTTTGCGCCGTTGTGATTGGATGGTTCACTCAATGGGAAGCCAATTCAATGCTACAGCATCTCATACTATGCACCGCGGTACGTTCAGTTCCACTCACTGAGCGGTTTTCGTCTGAAAGAGAATCGATACCATATCTTACCGTAACCGTAAATACGCGTCGTGATTGGATGAATTACGTAAAGACATGTTACGGCATGTCGAAGTACAGTATACGTGCTGTACGTCAGTCGGTCCGTGTGTTTCCCACTCATACGGAAACCGCTCGAAGTCTGGTTTGCACTACTGACGCAAGCTATTTACGTAAGCGCAAGGACAAGGAAAAAAATGGATTTTGACGCTTGTGCTTGTACTTGCGTTTGTGCCTACGTTGAGCCAGTTTAGTTCACAACGAAATAAGTGCTCTTTTGTTTGCGTTTATGTTTGCGTCGGAAGTAAAAACCAGGCTTCACTCACGACTATACTAATTCTGTTATACCTTAAAGTTTGAACTTCAAGTTTTCGCTTGGCAACTGAGCCGGACTCCATTGAGCGTAGCTTTTTGGCAGTTCTTTTTTCGCCAAAATATTTTTTTCGCCAAAATATTTTTTTCATAATGGCACCGGTTTAATAACTAGACTGTTAAGGTTAAATTTATGACTTAATCGTTTGTGATAAGCCTTGGGGCTTGAGTATTTTGTTATAAATAGCATACGATATAAAATATCTGAATGGCCATTAAAATATTCTATGCTCTAAGTAGCTATAGCATCGAGCAACACCGCTGTATCAACGTCAACTAAATCACGGGCTCGTGTATAGGCCGCAAAAACCCGCAAACACTGCATTTATTTTAGATTGTCATAAGAGTGTTCAGTCTAATGCGGATGTATAGAAAAAAATACATTTTCGACAAGGTTTTTGGGTTGAGAATGTTGTGACTTGGTGTTAGTTAATAGTCTGTGCTAATCAGTTTTCCATAAATCATCTTGACCGCTCAAGGCATTATTCTAGCCTAATGAGACTCACTTATTTGCAATTTCGCTAGCCATAACCACAATATTTCAGCCGATAAAATCAATTGTTTGAGTTCTTAGCCAATATAGTTGATATTTTAACTTGAATCTATTCTTGGTATAACTGGCGTCGGCGGCAGTAAACTATTCGCAGCTGTTGATAGCCAAGCAGAGCCAAGCACACTTTACTTTCTGTGGCTTTGATATCGCTAGAAATTATACTTGCTCAGAGTATTAGACAGCATTAATGATTGATGAACTGAGTCTGTCCTGAGGGTGAGGAGTTAATATAAACAAAAAACAAGTGTTTCAAAGTGTGCTGTTTTTCACTTCACTGTTTGCATAATCATTGAGTAGTTTTTAGCTGGTCGAGTGTATCCGTAAATATCATATACTGATGATACTGATAGGCCATTTATTCAGTATTTTCTCACACATTTAAAGTATTTTTTTATGGCGTTCACTTCATAAGGGAGTAATTTTAGAGATAAACGGTAACAAATTACTGATTGACGTCCCAGCCATTAGTTATCAGTGGACCAAAGTGAGTTGGTTGCCTGAGGACACCGAAAACCTCTTAATACTGAACTCTCCTCCACATTTAGCTGAAAGCAACAGACAGTCGTTCAAAATCGTTTTATAAAAAAAATTATCATGTTTTAGCCGGATATTTTGTGAATGTGTTTTGTATCTGAGTTGCGTTGCTACCATTAATATTTTTTTTCTTTTTAAGATCGTTAACAAACAACAATTTTTCAGGGCTTTCTCACATCTGTAGTAGCTAGAGCCCTCCAAATGATGAAATTCGTGAAATCTTCAGTTATTCCCTCGCCACAAAGACTGCAGTATCAATGATTTGTTATCGAAATAATAAAGCTGTATATCTGTAAACAAAAACCCGCTATCCCTCCCTTTTACCACTGAACTTCTTAGAACATGCTCTAGTCGGCAGTCGATACATATTTAGGCGTATCAATATATATTTGCTAACAATGTAGTAGTTACGAGCGCGATGGGATT
This sequence comes from Anthopleura xanthogrammica, assembly GCA_964019055.1. Taxonomy (NCBI): domain Eukaryota; kingdom Metazoa; phylum Cnidaria; class Anthozoa; order Actiniaria; family Actiniidae; genus Anthopleura; species Anthopleura xanthogrammica. The sequence continues at coordinate 5,947,193 of OZ025212.1, read as the reverse complement.
CAGTTTTCTATCATGCTGTTATAGGAAAAATCAGCATCCGACTTTTGAATATTAGTGGTGAACTAAATCAGTCTTTGTCGACCAAAAAAAATTCTAAGAAATTAGACAGAACTCAGAATCAATCATAGCAACAGCAAAGCGAAGAACTATTAGGTTAACTTAAAAAGAAATAACTGCAAAACGCTGTTATTGAGATATGGTTATTGACCGTCTGATGTTCATCCGTCGGATTATGAAAAAAGTTGAACTTTTTTTCAGTTTATTAAAAAATTTGGTCAATAAGTAATTTACTTTTTCATCTTTAGCTTGTGAAAGGAATATAGCTTTCAATATTTTGGACGTTCTTGTCAACTTAGGATAAAAATCGAACTTGACTTTCAGTTGACAAATATAATTCAGAATAATTAGTGAAAAATACTCAAGAGAAAAGTCTGTTTTAAGTTGCATTTAAAATCAAAAATCTAAGGCTAGACTTACCAAGTCAGTCGTGGACCAGTTGTAATTTAAGGCGGGAAAAACTGAGTCGGTTCGCGCGAACGCGTCCAACTCTTTCAAAAGTGTGTGTTTTTAGAACACGAAGTGGTATCTTTACTGAGTCATTTGTCAAATATCGTGGCTCACGTCATATCTTTTCGCTTGCTTGTCGGGCTTAAATCACTTAAGAATGCCGACGGGAAAGTCATTGCTTTATAAAACAAATTACTCAGCAGTTTGCCTTGAATTTTATTAAAAAAACTCCTTTCATTGGTGTTGCTCGTTCTAGCGGCGCTCATGAACGTCAAGGGATGTGAATAAATAAAAACACTTTAAGTGGAGTTTCTTTATTTGATTTTTGGTAATAAGAGTGACTGGGTGATTATGATTATGATTCTTTTGTGTGATCTTAATGAGCCCTTGGTTTATTTGCGTTCATCCACTCCATCTGCGCCGGGGTCTGGGTGGACTTTTCTGAATTATGGTTAATTTACTGGATTGATATGAAGTTGAGGGTGGGGGAATATGAGAATGATGAAGTCTGTGAATGAACGAGACAATGTAGTTGTGTTTGTGTGGGGTGGTAGAAAGGGAGGAAACTAGAGAAAAAAAGTGAATAAAAGAATTGAAAAGGAAGGAAGAAAGAGCAAGAGAAAGAAACTATTGAAGAAAGGAACACAGAGAACGAGAGAGACTGAAGACAAATAGCAGAGAAAAAAAACCCAGGAGAAGCGAACGAAATGAAACGAAGTATGGATATGATTGTGTGTGTGCGCTCATGCGTGTAAAAGAAAGAACATAAGAGGGGAAAATATTACAGATATCGGAGGGAATATCGATGATTTACCATTAAAATGAGATATTAACAGCCTGACTGTAAGACAGAATGAATAAAACATGAATAATTACAATATACAGGTGTGATTACCAATACTAACAGCCCATCGTGTCAGATAGTACTGCTAGACAAATTCCGTCTATTAATTTGAACAAATACATAGATACATATCCATTTTATTGGACTCCCCAATAGGGCTTTTTTCCGACCAATTTACAAGTAATAATTGAAAATATAAACTATGGAAAACCTAAATTTACAATCACTTGAAACTACTATAAATGTATATAAACTTATAAGAAATGAGAAAATATTATTAATATATAATTAAGCCATTCAAGAACTCTCCGAAAAAAAACAAACATCAAAAGACCACCGGTTTCGAAGATGAGAGCGCTTTCAAAAATATCGCAGGCGCAGACATGAAAAAGAGGCATTTTCGGGCAAGATCACGCACGCTATAAGCCAATTCACAGTTTAAGAATCGTTATCAGTGCGCATGCGATTTTATCCCGAATTTCTCAGTATAAAAATGCAAGAATATATTCAAGCAAGTGAATGTACAAGAATATATTCAAGCAAAAACAGGTATTCGGACCCAAGCTAAGGAATAAGGGAGGGTTGTAGGGGAGGGGGAGAGAGGTTGTTTAAGAGATGTGTAGTTTTTTAACGACTGTATAACGAATGGTATGATACATACAGAATGGAGAAAAGATTAATTGTGAGTGAAGGCAATTCGGGATAAAATCGCATGCGCACTGAAAACGATTCTAAAACTTTGAATTGGCTTAATAAGCCAATGCGCCTGCGATATTTTAGAAAGCGCTCTCGCATCTCGAAAATGGTCTATTAATTCCACCTTCAAGCCAGCGGTCCACCAACGCTCCCTTCAGATAACAAGTAAAAACAAATAAGATATCAAGTAAAAACCGTTGTACCCTTAGGCTTAAAAAAATTATCCACTCCACAAATCATTTAATTAACTGAACCAGGTATGAGAATGACCACAAGCTTGTGAACCAAACATGTTTTAACATGTATAGTACAACATGTTTTGACGCGTCTGTGCGATTATTATGGGTGAGCCGATACTTGTTGCAAGAGCTCATTAAGAGATATTTCAGTTTTCCTCAGAAATCAATATACTTCTAGAAAACTTCTCTGTTTTTTTTTAAGTATGATCTTAGGAGTGTATCTAGCTATATGCCTAAAGTGAGGACAGAACGTTTCAAAGACAGCTTTATAAATCGCTTACACTTTAAGTATAATATTTCTCTGTAACGTTCGTAATGTATGTTTTATGAACGAATAAAGATTTACTTTACTTTACTTTCACACGTGTTGAAACCCGGCGAAAATTGATCTTTTTTCAGTTCACTCCGGCAGTGACAAACCGCGTTTTTTAGAGACATGGGGCGAGTCTGCTATGACGTGTGTAAACATAAACTAAATGTACGGACTGCAGAGAATGTAGCATGGTTTATCACTGATATAACGCAAAATATGGCAAAGTTCTGTCCTGATTAGAATTGTAATAGTGTGTCAAGTCCAAGACAATACTTAACTTTATAGAGTCAATCTTTCAACCCCATCTACACGAACTACGATACTCCGCAAATCTATACACTTGAAGCAAATGATCATACAAAACTATAAAGCACTGAAGGGTCAATGAAAGAGTTATAATTTGGATTCTAATCAGTAATTAATTTCTGTATTTTTCACATGTTTGTCACATATAAAAAGAATCATTTTCCAAAAAAATTGCCTTGTTGACTTTTAAAAAAGCTTTTATTTTTCCGGGATATAGAACAGATCGTACTAGAAATACATAAGAGTCACGGCTATCCTCCCTTAGAATACATCACTCGACCCAAAATCCCAATTTTCTCAGAGAATTTTGACTCAGGGAATAAAGCACAACTTCAAATTCGTCCTAGAGAGTAGCGCGCGCCATGTGAATTTTCTCTCTTAATGGGGATTTTGCACACCTTGCGTGACATTTCAAATATTGCTTCTGTGGTCCCAAAAATATCATATCTGGAAAGAGCATCCTAAAATTAGTAAATTTTGAAATTTTGAGGGAAATCAAATAAATACGAACGAAGTTATGAATTTTTGAAAGTGACCTTTTTTATAAAAGTGACCTTTTTTATAAAAGTGACCTTTTTTATAAGGAAATGTATGTGGTGGGCAACAGCTTGCCCACCAAGACAATTTTCCATACATTTCTTTATAGAAAAGGTCATCTTTAAAAATTCATAACTTCGTTCGTATTTATTTGATTTCCCTCAAAAGTTCAAAATTTACTAATTGTAGGATGCTCTTTCTAGATATAATATTTTCGGGACCAGAGAAGCAATATTTGAAATGTCACGCAAGGTGTGCAAAATCCCCATTATGCCCTCTTGATCCGTGTTAAAAACCAGGAATAATTTTTTATAACTGCAAAATTCCTTTTTGTCCGTCTTCTACTATTTTTTTAGTACGATATACCAACGCGGGAACCTTCGTAGATTGCGTGTTCTCATTGGTTCGCTATCTCGGGATATCATTGCACGATATTCACTTCCAAAACTCGGGATAATGTCGAAACAAAGATGGCGGCTCTAAATAATCGTTTCCCAGTGCTTTTTAGAGTGGAATTGTAAAAGAAAAAGAAAAAACAGAAAATCTTTTGGCAGAAACACAAAGAAAGCCATAAAATATGACTGATTTTAGAAAAATTCAAGGCGTAATAATTTTTTTTGTAGATGAAAGTCGTTTGTTTTTATAGTTTTCGCCAAACAATTAAGCTTATGGAACTTTGAATGTTTTCGTTTACTTGTGCTTACACGACTTACACTACTTTGCGAAACCAAACGAAACCAAACGAAACGAAATAAGATATTGGAGTCTACTTTGCGAAACGAAACGGAACGAAAGAAAATAAGATATTGGAATCTACATTGCGAAACGAAACGAAACGAAATATATCTATAAATTAAACTTATAATAATCAAAAAAAATGTTTTAATTAACAGTTTGTTTTTTGGGTTCCTTGTTGATGTTTATTCACCTCAGTGAATATCGAAGACTCGGCTCGGTAAATATTCACCGATATTCACTTCGTGAATAATTGCTAAATATTTTTTCATTAAAAGTTTTTCTGAATAGGGAGTTAGTTGTAATTTGATAAGAGTCAAGAATGCCTATTCAGGCTAGTGTTTTCGTTACTTAGCACGTACTTTATAATTAGAATTCTGAATTTATAACTAGAATCCTGACTAATGAAAAGCTGGACTATTATTCACTTCTTGTGCTAAAGAAACAGTGACATTTGAAAAGAGGAAGACTTCGAATTCCCACGTAGTTTTGTATGAGTTGACTTTATTTCTATACGTCGGCTATCAGTCAGTAATTGGATGAATGTGCGGGGGCAGACGGCTGGTGGTCGTACTATGAGAGCTCCGCTCATGCTAACGTAGCAAATGAAAAGAAACTTTTGTCATGCAAAACACACATATGTATAACAGCTGCCCCCCTAAAATACTACATTAAATTCTAAATTTTTTCGGTCTTTAGTCGGGCGTTCAGTAGGTTCGGTCAGCTGGTTGATCGGCTGGTCGGCCGCTCGACGTATCCCGACAAGCATCCGACCCATTGCTCAAAAGAAGAGGTTAGGTTTAGGGAGTCTGGGTAACGCGCATGCTCGTAGTCTTTCTGCAATTTTTAGCGCAAACTGCGTACTATTTTATGGCCTATTTATTTACTTTACTGAGCCTCTCAAAGTGAACGATTTTCTTGCTTTTATCTTGTCTATAGATAAGTGATGACGATGATGACGATGATGATGACGAAAGCAACATGAAGGACGATGGATTAACTCCATATAAACACACTTGATGTTATCACATTAACAACTTAACGACTTGATGTTAAGGTGAAATAAGTTGAATAACATTTGTTTGTTTGTATGTTTTGGGAATTTTAAAAAGCTTGTATTAAAACACCACAGGAAGCCCGAGAGAGCTTTTTATTTAAAAAAATATAAAAGTTCTGTTCTGCCAAGTAAAGCAAGATCGTAAAGCAATGTAATAAGGTTAGTATAACTTCTGCATAATAATGTGTATGGATTACTGCTTTTGGATTTTTTAAATGATATCACTGGACTAGCCTCACGTTTGCTCAAAACACAGGTAGCCCAACCATGACATTCTGAACCTGGTGATCATTTTATACTTGTGATATGGCTGCATTTCCTGTTTTTGCTGATAAGCTTGTCTTTGACAAAAGCCGAGAAATAGAAGCCCTATTAGCCATCTGCAGGTAGTCTGTTGCACCTCGCAGAGAAGATACGGATACGGATCCTATCCTTGCTCACGCTAGCTTCATCTTCATCTTTCTTCTCATAGCTCTACGGGGGAAAAAATATTTAAAAAAATAAATCATTTAGTTATTAAAATTTTGGTTTTTCATCGCTCAATTTTTCATTTCGAGATTCTTAAAAAAATCAGAAATTATTTATGCAAATCAGGGTATTTTGATTGGCGCGTCGTCAAGGGCGACCAGCTCGGAATCCCTGGGGTATAGCTAGTAGGCCATGTTGTTGAGTATAAAGTAACATCAATATTTGTGTGATATTCTTCAAAGAATTATCTATTTATCGGTGATTTCTCTCAACGAGAGAGCAAAGCAGAGGTGACGAATGGCGCATAATGGTTGAAATGAGTAATTCTAGCTTACTGGTAGACAGAAAACCCACATACTCTGAGGTGAGAATTGCGCGAGGCCAAGCAAGTTGAAATGTAACAACAGAGGAATGCTGGTGCAGTCAGCACTGATATGGCTTTACTTGTTGACTCCTGAAAGGCTTCAATATAATACTTTCATAAAACACACTTGAAAACTATTAATACCATTTCACTCTTCCGATTGAATTTATTATTCATCCATTGAATCGAATTTCTAATATACTTCAATTCCGCTCGTCGACTAAAACATTACAAGTGCCAAAAAAACTCCATAAAGTTACTAATAATTACGAGATATGACAGCGTAAACATGTTAAAGATAATTCTTTATCTTTCCTTTAAACGTTTTAAAGATATTCTAGACTTTTTAGGTAACTTTGGCAGTGATACAATTCAGAAACGCGATATAAACTTTGTACATAAGCTATTGAAATCCTTTTCGATGTTTGCCAAAAGCGAACCTCATTATTGATCGAGGTGTTGATGTTTTAAGACCTATTACTATCTCTATTCTTATTTTATTTTGAGCTTTAATATACCAGAAGAACTATATATACTTCGCTTTTTATCTCTTTGATAGTTGTTTTCCAGCTCATGAAGGTTTAGATTAAACTTGAAGCGTTTTTGTCCATCCATTGTTCCATATATAGTAACACATGATTAATGTCAGACTCGTTCTTGAAGTATATGTTATCTCTGGCCTGTTTATTGATATTTTTTCTTGCCCCAGACAATCATTTATATGAAATAAAACGATGGAGTTTAACATCGGCTTTTCTGTTATATATTGGGCTTCTTACTTAGGAAATGAAATTTTAGGGAAAAAATTAAATTAAAGTACGATCCTATATCAACATAAGTACCTATTCATTAATTGGTGACAATTTGTGACAATCGTAATCGTTCTAGATCTGTAGAAATTAGTTGCGAATATTATGGTCAAAAATTCAGTCATTCATTTATTCATTATATATAATATATATTCATATAAATATGTTATATATTTTATATTTTTAACAAAGGTTTTGAAGAATTCTGCAAAAAAAAAAAAGAATTCAATGACCAAAGATTCTGGTAGATATCTCAATGGAGATATTTCGTTTTTTGGAAGGCAGGAAAGATCAAATTCTGAGGTAAGTTTTTTGAGCACTACTTTAAGATGGGTATTGCTTTGTCCATTTATTCTTATGTTGGGTGTTTAAGCTCCAGCAAGCATCATTAAAAGGATCTACTAAAAGTGGAGGGGAGCTGAGATTGCGAACCTGCGCTTCACAGTAATAGGAGCTTAGCCATGCTCAGAGTGACCATTGCTGTGATACAACAGCCAAAGCTTAATAGATTTTTTTCCCAAAATGTAAGTATTTACCAGACTAAAAGTAGAAGGAAAGGTTGAGAATAATTAATGTTTAGTGGATAGTTACCTGTCAGTTTTTAAAACTAATTGTTACAATTTTGTTTGAAGTGTTCCTCAGATTCTCAGCTTGATACACTCTTGGAAGCAGCTGATAAGATTAAAGATGGAAAGCATCAGAGCTTTAAAAAGGTAATCTTTTCTTTAACTACTTTGCATTCCACTATAGAACACCCTAAATAGTGGCAGGGGTAACAAAATCAAATAGGAATTAAGCATGATAGGGTTTGCAAAACAAGGGCGGATCCAGGAAATTTGAAAGGGGGGGTCCAACCAGCTGATCTGAAATAATGACATAGAAATGACATCACGTTTACCAAGCTAATCGACCGCTATAGGCTAGAGAACCTAGGGGGTTGGGGGCATGCTCCCCCAAAAATTTTTGAAATTCAGACTCTTCCAGCGGTTTGAGAGGCATTAGACTTCCTTCAAAAGTCAAATATTTCATTTGGTTCAAAAGAAGTGAAATCTTGAAATGGAATTTATAAGCTCGCTTGATATGTTTTTGCCATATTTGACGTTGCACAATATTTTTTTTAAGGATCAAGACCTTGCATGCTCAATATTTTTTTGGGATTTAACCCAGACCCCCATCAAATATCAAATTGCCTGTCCCTAGCCTCAGGTATGACAGGGAATTGCAACCCCCCCGACCCTCCTCCTGGATCTGCCCTTGCAAAAGGAGAAAAACACCAGAGTCATAGGTGATACCTGGAGTGAAAGTAGACCAAAATCCCATTGTTTTCTTTTGTGTCTATTTTGACTTCACACTTTAACAAGCAATTTTTATTTCACGGGTTAAGTGACTTCACTCTAATACACACTACTCACCTAGATTCAAGAGTCAAGTGCACTGATGCAATGCCAACCTTGATTCCAGGCTAGAATTTCAATAATCTAAGATAATCCTTTTCTTTGAAGCCCAAGAAGAGAGTTCACTTCAACATGGACAGAAATGAAGAATTCACCTACAGTTACAGCAACTACAATGAGTCTCTAGATATTGAGAATGGAAAATCTGGCAGTAATGGACTTAGTAACATCAATTTTGTTGGATATGAATATATGAATGGAAACAATGAAAGTGATGATGACGATGATGATGATGACAATGATGATGACGACGATGACGATGAGGAAGAGGAGGAGGAGGATGAAGATACTGATGACAATGAATATGACACAGAAACAAGCGAAGAAGGAACTGATCATGGACTAGGAAAATACGGATTCCTTGTTGACAAGAGTTCTAAAAACGAAAATGTTGAAATAAATAATAATGATGATGTAAGAACAAGCATTTTGACTGGTAAAACAAATGATACCATGGAGCTTAACCATTTTAGCAATGATCTGGATGATGACAATGGTATATTGAATCACCATGGTAACACAGTTACTGCAGGCCAGGTATGGGTTACTTGCTTTAGAGATCAATATATGATAATAGTTTGATTCTGACATATGATGATCACTATCAAAAGAATTGTGGGTGGGCATGAGAGAGAGGTGATTTTGGGCAAATATGGAAACAAACAAATTCTTTTGCTGAAAATTGTCTTGCTTCCATGCCTGCCCCCCCCCCCCCCCCCAACTTATGGGCTGGTTGAAGGAGGAGTCTGTCGTTTTTTGGGGGTACCAATAATTTTTATGAGCAACACTTGGAGCCTTGGGAACTAATAGAAATATTTCTTAAAGAATTGCTCAGTGAAAGGGTAGAATCGGGAATTTCCAAGATGACAGGTTCAAGACAGTCTTGACTAAAATATTAGAGACCTTACACATCCACCAGAATCGAGGATGGTGACGTCAGAATGATGACGTGTGGGCACATTTCCAAAACAGTTTTTCTTGCATACACTGTCTTCATTAGTGTTGCTTTCCTCACTAGAACATCTATTGGTGCTTTTTCACTTTCAAGAAAGAATAGCAATACCAAGGATGACGGCACACACAAAAAAACCTTTTTGAAAACAAGCTTGAGTCATTGTACAGCTTAACCGTCCTGGTCTTGCCTTCTTTATGCATAAGGTCTCTAGTACCAAAGAACAGGGAACATTCTTGATAAAGGAATTTCTCACAAAGGGTGACTAGGCAGAGCCCCACCCTAAATCTGTCCCCACAGTAAGAGGAGTGATTGTATTTTATAACAATTAATTTTCTGCAATGCTTTGGGTCCAACAAGGTATTTCTTTAAACTTAAAATTGAAATTGGCAAAGAGATTTTTTCCTCACATTTTATTTGTGTTCTTGATATTTTGGTCATTTTAGGTCAATCAGTTAGAAGTGGCTCTCAAAAGTAGGAAAGAAGAGGTTGAGAAAGATATCTCTGACTTAACAGACCGTCTAAATAAAGTCAGAGAAGATACAATATCTGAGGTAAAGTATGTGAGATGTTCAATTCTTGAAATGTTAAGTGCTGGAGGTCTGAAGTGACTATTTCTTTAACTTTAAAACCATTAGTTCTTTTTCACTTTTTTAAAATATTTGAGTTCGAAATTCAGAAGGTTTCACTTCCAGAGGTTGTAGCTCTTGGGTATCCCCACCACCCCAAATCGAGTCAGATAACATTTTCTTGGATTCCATTTCTGATGTCTCAATTTTTCCTTAACAGATGGAAAAATTGGAAAAAGAGCTAAGAAAAAGAAGAGCGGACTACAAAACAGAAATAGAAGAAATAAGTAGACACCGAGAAGAACAGAAGTAAGTAGCAATCTTACAGCACCATTTGGTATCGAGGGGGTGTCTATAACCCCCTTGGCTGGCGTAGTGGCTTACTGCTCACCTCTCACCACTGTGGTCCAGGTTCAAGCACTAGTTTGGGCTGTTTAATGTGATGTTCTCTCCCTTGCCACAAGGGTTTTTCTCCAGGTTCTCCAGTTTTCCTCCCTTCATAAAATAATTATGTGAGTTGAGTGTTGTATGTTGTAAATACAGAATGTAGTGGTAACGTGTGTGGAGCAAACCTCATGGAAGAGCCCCGAGGGGGAGTGGTTGTAAAATATAAGCTTTTTTCCCATTTTAATTGTTGTACCATGCATGTGTTTTGGGGCAGGGGATCAAGGGATGGATAATTTGTTGAAGTTAGTCGGGGATGACAATTTTATGGGAAATAGTATAGCATTAGTCAATATTCTTACCCAAAGGTCTTTGATTTATAGGCGAAAGTTTGAGGAAGAACTTGAAGAATTCCAAAATGAGAAAAAGCTTGAAGAGCGAAGACAACGATACTATGAACATGAGGTATGTGGAAAGGACAAGAACCTTGCTGCCAACATTGTTATAAGAAGGATGCCATAAGTAAGGAACATAATAAATAGAACATAGACGTTTTCAGCTCACATGATAATTCTGCTCAGACGTCAGCATTTGTGTTGTGTGTTGTTGCTGTTGTTCTTGCCATTGCTGTGCTGTAGTCGTTGTTGCTGCTGTATTTCTCTTGCCTTTGCTTTTGTGGCTATTTTGATATCTATTTTGGTGTTGGTTGGTGTCATCGTTGTTGGTGGTGGTGTTGTTGGTGGTGGTGTTGGTTGGTACCATCGTGGTTGTTGTTGGTGGTGGTGTTGGTTGGTGTCATCGTTGTTGTTGTTGGTGGTGTTGGTTGGTGTCATCGTGGTTGTTGTTGGTGGTGGTGTTGGTTGGTGTCATCATTATTGTTGTTGGTGTTGTTGTTGGTGGTGTTGGTTGGTGTCATCATTGTTGTTGTTGGTGGTGTTGGTTGGTACCATCGTTGTTGTTGTTAGTAGTGTTGGTTGTTTTCATCGTGGTTGTTGTTGGTGGTGGTGTTGGTTGGTGTCATCATTGTTGTTGTTGGTGGTGGTGTTGGTTGGTGTCATCATTGTTGTTGTTGGTGGTGTTGGTTGGTACCATCGTTGTTGTTGTTGGTGGTGTTGGTTGGTGTCATCATTGTTGTTGTTGGTGGTGTTGGTTGGTGTCATCATTGTTGTTGTTGGTGGTGTTGGTTGGTGTCATCGTTGTTGGTGGTGTTAGTTGGTGTCATTGTTGTTGTTGGTGGTTTTGGTTGGTGTCATCATTGTTGTTGTTGGTGTTGTTGTTGGTGGTGTTGGTTGGTGTCATCATTGTTGTTGGTAGTGTTGGTTGGTGTCATCATTGTTGTTGTTGGTGGTGGTGTTGGTTGGTGTCATCATTGTTGTTGTTGGTGGTGGTGTTGGTTGGTGGTGTTGTTGTTGTTATTGGTGGTGTTGGTTGGTGTCATCATTGTTGTTGTTGGTGGTGGTGTTGGTTGGTGGTGGTGTTGTTGTTGTTGGTGGTGTTGGTTGGTGTCATCATCATTGTTGTTGGTGGTGTTGGTTGGTGTCATCATTGTTGTTGTTGGTGGTGGTGTTGGTTGGTGGTGGTGTTGTTGTTGTTGGTGGTGTTGGTTGGTGTCATCATCATTGTTGTTGGTGGTGTTGGTTGGTGTCATCATTGTTGTTGTTGGTGGTGGTGTTGGTTGGTGGTGGTGTTGTTGTTGTTGGTGGTGTTGGTTGGTGTCATCATTGTTGTTGTGGTGGTGTTGGTTGGTGTCATCATTGTTGTTGGTGGTGGTGTTGGTTGGTATCATCATTGTTGTTGGTGGTGTTGGTTGGTGTCATCATTGTGTTGTTGGTGGTGTTGGTTGGTGTCATCATTGTTGTTGTTGGTGGTGTTGGTTGGTGTCATCATTGTTGTTGTTGGTGGTGTTGGTTGGTGTCATCATTGTTGTTGTTGGTGGTGTTGGTTGGTGTCATCATTGTTGTTGGTGGTGTTGGTTGGTGTCATCATTGTTGTTGGTGGTGGTGTTGGTTGGTGTCATCATCATTGTTGTTGGTGGTGTTGGTTGGAGTCATCATCGTTGTTGTTGGTGGTGTTGGTTGGAGTCATCGTTGTTGTTGGTGGTGTTGGTTGGTGTCATCACTGTCTTCGCGTTGCTAGGTGCGGCAGTGCTATTTTTGTAACAACAGAATTCCTTTCATAATGGCGCTTTTTTTGTCTCCTTACAGAGAATAATAACTGAAAAGGAAGAAGAAATGGATCGACGGAAATCACAAGTTCTAGAGCAGGAACGCGAGGTAATTGAATAGCTTTCAAATCAGTATCAGTATCAGTTGAGTTCCTGTTTTTATCTTAATCGGGCATTCGTATTGAAATTTGTTACTTGACATTTTGTATCAGGTTCGGGATTATGAAGAGTTTTTAAACAGACGTCACAAGGCCTGTAATGGCAAAGAAGAAGATCTTACTATCTTACATAATGTAAGTAGAAACTCTTCCGTGTACCCACAATACTTGATACAAACCTCTATCATGATGTCTTCCCTCGTGTCATCGTCTTAGGCCTAAGGACTGGAAGTTCTATTTTATTTCGAGGAAAGTATGGTTCTTTTCATACAGCGATCTGTTAATAATCTTGTGGTCATTAGGAATCGTTGGTTATGTGGCTATAGACCCGTTGCAGAACTTCGGAATGCAGCTCAATTTGGAGGTCAAGAAAATAGGTTTCCAATTCTCAGGAGATTGAAATTCTTTTGTTTTGTCCACCAAATTAGGAATCGATAAATGTTTGACCATTCTCAGAAAATACGTTTCTTACTTTCATAGGAACTAGAGACCTTATCACGTGAACTGGAAGCGAAAAAAGAGAGACTGCTAAACAAAAGCAGGGTATATCAACAACAACTCGATAATGTAGAAGATCCTCCTCTTCCTACTTCCTCGGAGATTCCAGTGAGAATGAGGTAAGAAGGGGGTCGAGGCTTTAGGCTGAGGGGTGCAGGTGATCAATTAATACTTTTGATGCCAATATTTAGCATGATTCTCTTTGAATTTGTTTCGCTAGACAAGGAGTTTTTCCACAGTGAAAACTACAGGAGGCAGATAGATCAAGAAATAGTTTTATTGTTATGGGAATAGCAATAGCCGGTGTTTGTTTAAAAAGTCACTTCTTGTGTCCAATTCTCTTCAGGAGCCCGAGTAGAGTGAGTACCGCGAGTAGGGGTGTTGACTGGAGAATCGAGGAACTCAAGTCTCAAAACAAACAGCTTTTAGAAGAATTGTTCTCGTTAAGGAAGGCTTTGGAAAGTAAAGATGAAGAAACAGATGAAATTAGACAGACGGTGAGAAATCCTTTTTCTTCCTTTTATCCTTCATTCCATCCATCCATCCAACCGTCCGTCGTTTCGTCCACGCAACTGTCCGCCATCATGTCCTTACATTCAACCACCCAACCAACATCTATCCATCCAACTATCTATTCCACCAAAGATCAAACTATACATCCAACCAACCGTCCCTCCATCCCTCCATCCCTCCGTCTGTCCATCCCTCCATCCTTCCATCCATCCATCCATCCATCCATCCGTCCAAACATCCCTCCGTCCGTCCATCCCTCCATCTGTCCATCCCTCCATCTGTCCATCCCTCCATCCCTCCATCCCTCCATCCCTCCATCCCTCCATCCCTCCATCATTCTGTCCCTCCATCCGTCCGTCCCTCTGTCCCTCCATCCCTCCGTCTGTCCATCCCTCCATCCTTCCATCCATCCATCCGTCCAAACATCCCTCCGTCCGTCCATCCCTCCATCTGTCCATCCCTCCATCCCTCCATCCCTCCATCCCTCCATCCCTCCATCCCTCCATCCCTCCATCCCTCCATCCCTCCATCATTCTGTCCCTCCATCCGTCCGTCCCTCCGTCCCTCCATCCCTCCGTCTGTCCATCCCTCCATCCTTCCATCCATCCTTCCATCCATCCATCCGTCCAAACATCCCTCCGTCCGTCCATCCCTCCATCTGTCCATCCCTCCATCCCTCCATCCCTCCATCATTCTGTCCCTCCATCCGTCCGTCCCTCCATCCATCTGTTAGTCCGTCCCTCCCTTTCTTCTTCTGTCCACCCACCCATCCATCCACCCACCCAACCATCCATCCACCCACCCAACCATCCATCCATCCATCCAGTCACCTACTCATCCAATTATTTATTTCATTCTCTTTTCCTTCATTCCCGTTGTTATTTTCTTTCGACCTTAAGCTCACCTTCCTTCTCATCAGTCAACAATCTTTTCTTATTTTCAGATGCAAGTCCTCGAATCAGATAATAAACGTCTTCTTCAAAAGGTCAAGAATCTAGAATCCCAACTAGAAGTGGCCAGAAAGAGCGCCGAGTTAGGTTCTGAAACTCCAAACTCACCAGTTGAGGAAATTTTACGTAAAACCGCTTCAGACTTGAGAAAATCACGAGTGAGTCGAGTCTCTCGCGTTCACCTTGAACCTTTATCTTTAACGAACTCACAATCACGAATAACCCGAACAAACTCAAGAGACTCTGTACAATGGAAAGCAAAATCGTCAAACAGCAGTGACTCAGGCAAAGAGGAGAAGAGTTTTCTAAGTTCTTCGAAATCTGGCTCGAAAAGTTCGGACGAAAAACACGTAATTAAGAAAGGGAATGAAAAAACTACGAGTTCGCTCTGCGCTGTTATGTGAGGAAACGATGGAAAGGAAGACAGCTGTGCTGTTAAATTTTATTTAATCTCATAAGGAAGTATCCTTTGAGAATCTTAAAACTATATGAAGCCAGGATCAGTTTCTACTTTAAAATATTTCCATTTATAGAAAAATTTATAGAAAAAAAGTTGACAAAAATGTTGATTGTTCAGCCAATGACAAAGCAGCTGGACTGTGATTGGTTCGTTTCATCATGTGACACAACAGATCAGAAATATGATTGGTTCGATTCGTTTCATCACGTGAAGCAACAAAAATTAAAATCAATAATTATTAATATCTATCTTTTTCGTAGATACTTGAATGTTTTTACAATGAAAACATATTAATTGATAATATTTATAGCACGATTACGATATTTGTACATTTTGCAAAGATTTAATTTGATAAAATTTTTATTCATTGATTTAGATTTTATTTAGGGATTAGAGTGAATTAATTCATTTAACACATGTAATTTGACATTGGATAACCTTTCTTTCTTTCCTTTTTTCCTTTCTTTCTTTCTGTTTATTCCTTTCCTTCTTTCTTTCTTTTTTTTACTTTCCTGTCATTTCAATCAACTATTGAACAATGACTATTTTCATGAATAAGATGAAATCACTCTATCAGGAATAATAATAACAATAAATAAATTATTTTAATTCTAGTTATTTAACTTTAATGCTTTTTGTAAGCAAAACACTTTTATGCTTGGAACTAAGGTTTTCCATTCAAATACAATTTAGCTACATCCATACTCTTGAGTATTGCCAGTAAAGGAAGAAACTATACTCAAGGGAATGTTATGTCTGGAATGGGAAACATTAGGTCTAAGGTAAAAGGCTCTGTTCTGTAGATTGATAGATATTTTTTACTTGTGTATAGATTATATGGGATTAATATTTTTCACAGTATTTTCATTTATTATTCTTATTTTGATAATCAACTGATATGGAACCCATGTTCACCATGAAAGGGCCAGTTGATGTGAAGCTTAAGGCTGGCCCTACCCAGCCAACTCTTTTATTTTTGGTGTCTCCTGTCAGCCCTCCTCACAGGGGGAGGGATGGGGGAGACTCGTCCCTAGCACCAGCAAACCCAACCTTCATGTAAATGCAGCCTAAAATCTGCTTTCTTTTATTGAAAATTTCAAAGCTGTTTGCTAGAGTGCTCTCCATAAAACAGTACTAAGATATTTTGCAGAAAATATTCTATTGCTTCATCAGTGATGTTAAGTACTTTAAGTAGTGCTAATTATATATGTATTCATGGTATAGTGTAATAGAGTGAAATAACCAAACCTGTGAAATTAAAATTGCTTGTTAAAGTGTAATAGTCAAATAGACACAAAAGAAAACAATGGGATTAGGGTCTACTAAAGTGTATTAGTCTAATATATATATTTCACAGGTTTAGTAATTTCACTCTAGTGTACAAAGTTAAGAAATTTTCTTGCAGCTTTGAGAAAATGCCCTCCTTCTGTAACTAATAGTACTTTTCAACTATTTAATGAAAAACTTCAAGACATTGAAGTTTAATTTCAAGCATCAACAAAGACATTCACCATTCAGCAATACTTTATTTAATGTTGTGTAATTTTTATTGGAAAATTTTCTTATATTTTCATAGATAAAAAGTACAATATTTCAAAAGTATTTGAAGCATTTTGATTTAAATTACTATGTTCTTCACCATTATAGAAAAAATTTAAAAAGGGGAAAGAAAATGAAAAATGAAAAAAATGAATATTACAAGAATTCCAATTCAAAATACCCAAACAAATTGAGCATTTGAATACGAGTGTACCTTGATTATGTGGCTTCACTTTCTGACCCCCAATAACCCATCATTTTAATACAAGGGTACCTTGGTTATATGGCTTCACTTTCTGACCCCCAATAACCAAGCATTTTAATACAAGGGTATCTTGGTTATATGGCTTCACTTTCTGACCCCCAATAATCAAGCATTTGAATACGAGGGTACCTTGGTTATAGGGCTTCACTTTCTGACCCCCAATAATCCATCATTTTAATAAAAAAGTATTAAAGGGAAGGGAAGGGAAGGGAAAGGAAGACCAAGGTCATAAGTGCCTTAAAAACTAGAAAATTGGATTACCCTATCTTTAGTCAAGCAGAGCCTGACCCATTCCAACTCGGTAGTGTAGTAGGAGCACCCTTGACGTCATGTCAAGGCGACTGGGTTCGACTCCCAGCTAAGTTAGGTGGAAGCATGTCGAGGCCAGTAAAAGAACGATTTGAAATTTTGAAAAAACGGAAGACAACATGTCCTTTCACAGTTGTTACCGACATTTGACCCAAATTTCACAATTTAAAAAAAATGCCCTTTAAATATGATATTATTAGAGATTATTAAAAATTAATAAAGTTTATTTGATATGCTGAGCGTTCCCTTGAAAAAGACTCCGTGGTTTGGGCAGAATTTAGACGCTTTGTTGGCTTCTCCTTATATAATGAGGCCAGGAACGCCTGGTAAATATCATGAATTTCACACCAACCAAAAAATCCTAAAAATCGAACTTTTGAGTTGGTGTGAAATTCATGATTTTGACCAGGCGTTGCTGGATGCCCTATATGGGGGTACATGGAGTGTCGTCCATGAAGATTGTGATTTTTGACCTAAATTTTACAACTTTTTAAAATGTCCTTTTAATACGATATTATTAGAGATTATTAAAGATTAATAAAGTTTATTTGATATGCTGAGCGTTCCCTTGAAAAAGACTTCGTGGTTTGGGCAGAATTTAGACGCTTTGTTGGCTTCTCCTTATATAATGAGGCCAGGAACGCCTGGTAAATATCATGAATTTCACACCAACCAAAAAGTCCTAAAAACCGAACTTTTGAGTTGGTGTGAAATTCATGATTTTGACCAGGCGTTGCTGGATGCCCTATATGGGGGTACATGGAGTGTCGTCCTTGAAGATGGTAATTTTTGACCCAAATTTCACAACTTTTTAAAGTCCCCTTTTAATACGATATTAATAGAGATTATTAAAGATTGATATAGTATATATATTGGTTTTGACCAGGTGTTCCTGGCCACACCACAACTTCCACACCTTCAATTTATTAAATACGATTAATAGAGATTAGTATAAATACAAAGGTGATTATACAAAATCGCGCGCTCTGATTGGTTTTCTATCTCGGATTATCAGCCGATAATCACCTTTTCGGACAAAATGGCTGTCAGCGTGACCGTCGCGCTTTTAAAAAATAAAATATTTTCACTTTCAATGTTGTTTCCTTCTTTCTTTTTTGAAATAATCACCTTTTTATTTATACTAAAACAATTATTCACCTCAAGCTCAGTGGTTATCGATGAATATTTACCTCGCAGCTCGAAGACTCGCCGCTCGGTAAATATTCATCGATAATCACTTCGCCTTCGGCGAATAACTGCTAATTAATAGCAAAACGTCTAAATAATAATTTTAAAAAAGACCAATAATGATTGCACGTGCATCAAATGCAGCCCCCCTCGTTACGGCCCTGAGTTGCGAGAAGTCAGTTCATATTATATTCTTGTGCAATGATTCATTCGTGAAGCGTGATCAATCCACTTCGATCCGAAGTCCGATCGACAACCTTGGTAGAATTTAGGCGCTTTGTTGGCTTCTCCTTATATACAGAAAGGTTTCAAGATGTTAGATTTATTGAAATGGTCTGGCAATCGGTTAGACAGAGACAGAAAAAGAGAGATACAAAGAGGGAATCGAGAAAGATCTAAAAACGAAACTGTATTCATGAAGATAACTTAGTTATTGAATCAAATGAATTCATAAAAAGAAATGATTTAAGAAAAACCATGAATTCAACTTCCTTCAGTTTACTTCAGAAGAAAATTATGAAGTAGAAGAAGTAGACAAAAGAAAGAGTGAATGAAAAGAAGAAAAAGAGAATAAAAGAATAAGAAGTCCTATGATGTGATAAAAATGATCTCCATCGATTGCAAGTGCTTCTTGACATGCTCACCCTGTTTGTTAACTAACCAGCTTTTCTTTTTTTAATTCTTTCTAGTTTATTTATGGCCTAAGTTTAAGAAGTTTTACACTTACCTAGGGCTATTTCGTTTGTTTTCTTGTTCGTCCAATGCCACTTGTAAGAACTGCATGCAACTTGCTTGCCTTAATCAATTTACTGCCCTTTTTGAGAATGAAAGTGCTTTTGAATTTCATTTAAGAATTCTCAAGTACAAATCTTCACGCCGCAAGTGATTATATGGCTTCACTTTCTGACCCCCAATAACCCATCATTTTAATACAAGGGTACCTTGGTTATATGGCTTCATCCCCCCTCCCCCCAATTATCAAGTATTTTAATAGAAGAGTATCTTGGTTATATGGCTTCACTTTCTGACCCCAGTAAGCTGAAGACCCTCTAAATATACCAGTCAACAATCATGCAGAAACTTTCCTGTGATTTATTTGAACATGATTTTACATAATTACATTATGAACATGCAAAACTAGTCAATAAGTCAACATCCTTCATCGAGCGACTTATCGAGCGAATCTCAAGTGGCGTTCGTTAACTAATCGATAAGGATTCGTTAACAGCAGTGAACATCAATACAATAACGAGAAACTTCATTAAATGTTGTAAAAAGCTACATTTTTATTAAGAAATAATGGAAAGACCTAATCATAAATTTTTATCTACATCAAGAGTTTTTATTTCATTATAAATACATCAACTTGATTGAGAAATTAGCGTGATAATATAAATTGGTGAGAGAAAAGAAACAATGCAAAATCTAAAAGCTGAGCCAGAAACATTTGAGCCAGCGTTATTGACATGCGCACTAAACTATTTGTCTTGCTAAGCAATTTTTTTATGCATGATAAGTTTGCTTAAGGTGAAAATGAAAAACAAATGAATTTAAGTAATTTTTATATTAACAGGCAATAACGAATATGATTTTCCAATTTAAGAACATTTATAATCAATGATTTTGTTCAAAATTATTCTATTGACGGGTTTTGCTTTGTCTATGATTTCTAAGAGAGTGAGATGAGTGAAAAGCTTATTTTTATTCAGATAAATACGGAAAAATTGGCCCGATGAACAGTTATTAACAAGATAGCGAGCTCGTGATTTCTACCGGTAGGTAGTTGGGCGTGGCTCTAGGGAGGGACGGAGGCATAGCTCAGCCCAACTACCTTGATAGAAATTAAGAATGGGCCATCTAATATTGCCTAAGCATTCTCCCCTTTGACCGACTTTATTTTACCTACTTTCAACTTAACAATCTCGATATATTTTGTTAAACTAAACATCTCCAATGTACAGTCTGTCTGTCAAAAAGTGCCTGGACCAATCAGATTGTGAGTTTCTCAGCCAGTCAATTAAAGGAGAAATGCTATACACCAAGATTAATAATTTTCTTCCCAAACTTCAAAAAATATCAATTTCTTTGGAAAAGCACTGATCGACAGTGTATATAGGTAACCAGCAAAAAGCAAAAAAACAGACGCTTAGCAACCATATAAGAAAGCTATAACTGCGTTGCTAGGTGACTGCTGGTTACCAAGGAATACCAAATTTAGATTCACTATTTCGTTTTAAAAAGAATACCGTGGTTTTATTTGTCTTGTAGTCCTTTTGGAGGAGATAATTTCTTCAATTCTTGCCTTAGTTGTGCAGTGTGTTGTCTGAGAGAGTGTAAGTGATGTACAGCGGCTCGCCCACCAGTGTTGCGCTGGGTCAGGGCTTCAATTTCAGTTATCCAAGTTTCGCATTGCTCTAAAATCTCGTCCTTCTTTAAATAGAAATGGCTCTCGATTACCTGGTGAAAAAGAAGTTTTATTAACTAAAACAGCCAAAAATCAGGAATGCATGTAGTGAAGTGAGTAATGTGATCGTCTGGGTGAGTGTAGTCTTGAGAAAGACTGTTGTTTTTGCATGAAGTAACACCGTTTTTTTTTGCATGTAGTACTTGAGCAAAGTCTCCTTTAACCTCCTCCACAGGTGAGAGGAGGGAAGGTTAAGGTAAGAAGAGACTCTGCTCACAGGGTATACTTTTGGCCAAACACCTCTACGCATACAATGTATAACACTTTGCGCACGAGCAGTAAGTCCACCGGGGATCTGGGTATAGCGGCAAAAGTAAGGTGGTTGTTGTTGAGAGTGTTACCATCTGTACAACATCATTCAATGCACCCAGGTATCCCAAACTAACGTAACAGGTTGCAGGGAAGCACGGTTTGCGTAGCGGTGAGAGTACTCGCCTCTCACTAAGGCGACCCGAGTTCGAACCTCGCTTGGCTTGGTGTCGTATGTGAGTAGAGTTGTTTGTTGGTTCTCTCCTGTGCTTCGAAGGTTTTTCCGATTTTTCCTCCCATTCAAAAATCGACTTCCACTGTTAATTCTCATTTATTTTATTCTAACTAAATTTTGTGAGTATTTTCCTTTTTTGAAAGTTATTATAAGCACCAAACACCCATGTTGTATTGATTGACAGAGACAGACACCCACCTCTTTGAAGCACTTTGTAGGCTTTCTTAGTGGCTCCAGCATGGCCCACTTGACACTGGCCTGGCGAATATTAGCATTGTATTCCTGCGAGTTCTGTTTTCCCGCGGGCGTCCCTCGGGATCGCTCGTAGCCGGGTTCATTGAAATAAGGTTCAGCAACCAGTATAAGAGATTGAGTAGAAACCAACACTTGTAGAAAACTAGATGTCTGAGGGTTCCATTTCTCTTCGGGCCGACCATGCCATGTGTTCAAGATACTCAGACAAACCTGGGATACAAAGATCATGGAACTTAGAATCTCGGTTTGATTCTTATGTGTGGTTGTTGCTGCTGCTGCTGATGATGATGATGGATGATGATGATGGATGATGATGATGGATGATGATGATGGATGATGATGATGATGGATGATGATGGATGATGATGATGGATGATGATGATGGATGATAATGATGGATTATGATGATGATGATGATGGTGGTGGTGGTAGTGATGATGATGATGATGATGATGAAAGACGATGATGATGATGACAATGAAAGACGATGATGATAATGAAAGACAATGATGATGGATGATAATGATGGATTATGATGATGATGATGGATGATGATGATGATGATGGTGGTGGTGGTAGTGATGATGATGATGATGATGAAAGACGATGATGATGATGACAATGAAAGACGATGATGATGATAATGAAAGACGATGATGATGATGACAATGAAAGACGATGATGATGATGACAATGAAAGATGATGATGATGATGATAATGAAAGACAATGATGATGATGACAATGAAAGACGATGATGATGATGTGGTGGTGATGATGATGACAATGATGATCATCCTTATCACCATCACCACCAATGGGAGAGGGAGAGAGCGATGATAATAGGGAGGGGAAATGAAAGATAAAGAGATGAGATGGAAAGGGATGGGATGGGAGAATAATATTGTCTGGTACTAAAACAGTAGATGAGAAAGATTTCGAGGAAGTGGTGAAAAAGAGGTATGAAACTCAGTAAAAGGAGAAAGAAAAACCTTAGTACTAGTACTAGAAGAGGAAGACAGAAAGGAGATTATACTTTGGGAGAAGGGAAGAAGGAAGAACCATCAACTCAGATTGAGCAAAGAACAGAAATTAAAGTGTTTCCTTCTGTTTACCTTGCCATCGTTGTATAGATTGGGGTTGAATCTGATCGTATGATGTCCAGTTGTTTCAAAGTTGATCTGCATTGGAGCATTAGGGTAGTTCTGGGGGAAGTACACATCAAACTCAAAGCACCCGTTAGCATAGGGCGTCTCGGCAGGACCAGTGATTAATACCTATCAAGCAAACCAGAGTAGCATAGTTAGCATAAGGTATGTGTTTCATAGCTAACGTTGACACAAGTTGATTCAAGTGTGTCTCTGTAGTCAAAGAGGATAGACCCCTTGCGGCAAAATTCTTTTGATTTGTCCTCCAAATTGAGCAGCTTTGACGTCACGTGAAAGGGGTCTATAATC
The DNA here is from genome assembly GCA_964019055.1 of Anthopleura xanthogrammica. Classification (NCBI taxonomy): domain Eukaryota; kingdom Metazoa; phylum Cnidaria; class Anthozoa; order Actiniaria; family Actiniidae; genus Anthopleura; species Anthopleura xanthogrammica. The sequence goes on along the minus strand of OZ025212.1, from coordinate 5,924,256 downwards.
AAGAGTGACGGATTTAGGGTGCGGTCACAGGGAGCCTTTGTACCCCCTTTCTAGCTTGGAGTTAGTTGGTTGGTTTAAACATTTAATATTGTAATATAGTAAAAAGGAGCATCTTCTTCGTTTTGTGAACCCCTACTCAAAATCCTAGATGCGCCCATGATCAAAGTCAACATTTTTATTGACATAAGGTGTGAACCATTCATTGTTGCCACAGGCTGTGTACATCATCCATAATAATTACATCAACTCAGTGCGTACCTTCATGATATCCAAACGTGTCTCATCACACCTCACGAATACACTGGAACTACTGGACAGCGGTAAAGACGTAGAGAGTGACGTAATCTCTTGGGCCAAACGCCGCGCACGCGCAGGAGTCCCCATCTCCCCGTTTGACGTCGCTGATCGCAGAGTTGACGCAAAGTGGTAGCTTAAAGTGAACTCCAGTCTGTCTTGGTCTTCTTCGCTTACGATTTCGTACATATCTGTAAAGAATGATAATAGGAACGTAAGGGAACATGAATGGGAATGAAAGGAATGATTGAGGCGGATTTGTGGGAATATTACTAGAGTAAGTGACGTGACCGTGACCGCGCCATCATCGAGTATTCTGATTGGGTAACTCGCGTATTACGATTGGTCCAGCGGATGTTGTCAATTCCGTACTATAATCATGCTATGATTTATCAGTCATACGAAAGCTATTGTTTTGAACCAATCATAGAGCGGCAAATGTTGTCAGGTGAACCAATCATAGAGCGAGAATGTTGTCTGGTGAACCAATCATAGAGCGGGAAATATTGTCAGGTGAACCAATCATAGAGCGGGAAATGTTGTCAGGTGAACCAATCATAGAGCGGGAAATATTGTCAGGTGAACCAATCATAGAGCGGGAAATGTTGTCAGGTGAACCAATCATAGAGCGGGAAATATTGTCACTTGAACCAATCATTACGGAAATGTTGTCAGGTGAACCAATCATAGAGCGGGAAATATTGTCACTTGAACCAATCAGAACGGAAATGTTGTCTCGTAAACGTCACAAGATACTTAACAACACAATTCTGTAGTTTTTCACTCATGAAAATCCATGAAAGAACACATGTATAATGAAAAGAATTGTATAGGGGGGGGGGGGGGGGATTTATAGAAGCGCAAAAGTTAGATATGATTTACTGTGCACAGTAATCATAGCCCTAGAGGAATGTAAACGAAGAGCGCAAAGAAACTTACCAAACTGCAAAGGTTTCATGACTGCAAGATACTTCTCTTCATTACTGAGAATTTGTGCTCCAATACCACCAGTCTTATCATCACCATCTTGTTTATCATCAGCTGCAGCATCGTGTAGGTGACTGAGAACATCTTGTACCAGGTTAGCAGTTGCCTGGATGTCTGGTATGAGTAACGCTAATCCCTCGGCGTCGGCTTCCTTGCTGTCCTGGTCTTGTTCTTCCTGGTCATCTTGGTTGGTGGTGGTGGTGGTACTTGTTGCTTTCTGTTTGCTGTCTCGTTTGGTTCTTCTGATGGCTTGTGATGTCGTTCTGAAACACAAACAAACTCACATCAGAACAGCAATTTTCTCTTTTTTTTTTCAAAGGTAATATAAATACGTGTCACACGTAAAACACTAGTCAGTGAGTAGATACGCCATCTTATAATTGACGCACTGCCGTTCATGGGCTATCATTTATCTGACAATCCAAATTTGTAACTTTTTCTTCACCTTTGCCTTTATTTCTTTAATTTCTTCAGGATATTTTTGGTATTTTTTTTTTTGTGGGTGAATTTTTGGCATGAATTTTTACCGCTACATTTAAGTCTCTTGACATACCTTAATGTCTTGGAATAAGTGTCCACACATTGTTTCATCTTGTCAATCAAAGCAGCCAGGCTGGTACTGTCACTAGAACCACTAGCATCAGTTGGGGCGAGAAGGTTAACCAGACTAGGACATGTTGCCAGGGCTCGCATCACTTCTAACACAGACTGGTACAACGGCACATGACGAGCCATGTCTAGAACTACAGAGAGAACATTGACGGTTAAAACTGGTAACTATGGCGACAGACAGGTACACCCATTACCATGACCACAGGTCAGTCTAATTAAAATGTCAGGTAGAGTGCATCTTATGTTTATAAATTTAAGTTACCACGACAACAATATACATCTGCCAAAAAAGTTACCCTGACAACAAGTCTTGTTTGTAAATTTTAGTTGCCATGACAACAAAATACATCTGGCAAGACGTTACCATCACAACATGTTCATGATTACCTGAGTCGTTCCTGAGGTAAGAAGACAAGGTTGGTACAAGGCATGATCGTGAAAGAAGTTCTGCCATGGCAGTAGGTATCTTGTCACAGTGACTGCTGCTGCTGTAGTCTGATGTGTAGTCAGGCTTGGATAACTCGTCTAGATTCTGTACACCAGATGGATGAATGTACGCGCCAAGAACCTACAGGAAACACAACAACAATCAGTCATTCTTGAACGAAATAAAACTTAATGAAAATATTGTGCAGCGTCTTTGATGTTTGTGAAGATGGTTGTGACGGTGATGAAGAAGACAACGACGATGATAATAGTGAAGGTGGTGGTATTGACAATGATGGTAATGATGATGATGATGGTAATGATGATGATGGTAATGATGATGATGGTAATGATGATGATGGTAATGATGATGATGGTAATGATGATGATGGTAATGATGATGATGGTAATGATGATGATGGTAATGATGATGATGATGGTAATGATGATGATGGTAATGATGATGATGATGGTAATGATGATGATGGTAATGATGATGATGGTGGTGATGATTGTGGTGGTGATGATAATGTGATGCTGATACTGATGGTGGTGTTAATGATGATGTTGGTGATGATGATAATGATGTGATGATGACAATCTTGATGGTGATGGTAACGACAGTTGTGGTGCTGCTGCAGATGATGCTAATGATGGTAATGGTTACCTGTAGCATACAAGTAGTATGTGCCTCCTCAGCTTGTTGTTTCTTCATAGCATTCTCAATGTCCCAGTCAGAGGCTGTAGATCCTGTACCAAACCCAGTCCCCTTGGCCCAGTATTGCTTCTCGCTGTTGCTGCCTTGGTCTGAACCTCGCAATAAACTGTTAAGAAATTAAAAACAACACATGTGAGTATTATTACTGTGACTAGGGATATGGGAAAATGGGATGAACATGCTGATCATTTTTAGACTGTGCCCAGTCGGGAGGGAAAAGAAGGGACTGTTCACAGATCAATTCCCTGCTAGCAGAGAATAATTGAGTATAATTGAGGGGGGAAATAGACTCCGCCAAAATGATGATTGATGATGATGAAGACAATGACGATAATGACGATAATGATAACGATAGTTGTGAATAGTGATAAAGATGTCAGCAGCATCAATCATGATAACCAGCTTAACAATACTGGCCATGAATATAATAATGATGTTGATAACAATGAGTATCAAATCATACCAGAACCACAATAATAAAACCAAACAAATAGATAGAATCGAATGTACATACTTTCCAGTTAGTGCTGCAACAGCCTGCAAAGCCAAGCGGTCTGTAGGGCTGACTACTCGAGGTTCATGGTGACTGAGTACGCCCAGACACATCAACACAAGCTGGACTGCACCTTGTTCCAGGGCTACTTGCCGCAATGACACGCCAGCATCATTGGACAGTAAGGTAGAATGGAACAGAAGACGCAGGATTTGGAAAGGCAGGGTTGGTAAAGAGCCTGCTATCTGCGATGATAAGACATGACCTGGAAGACACAGAAAAAAATAACGATAAAGATATTTGTTGAAGGTTTTCGTATGAGTGGGAAACGTACGGTACTGACTTACAGCACGTACACAGTACAACATGCCGTAACATTGAAATGGCTTCCCATTGTCTTCCAGTTATCATCCAATCATAACGCGTAGTTAAGGCTACGGTAAGATACGGTACGGCTATGAATTTGGCATATCGTTTCCCACTCATACGAAAATCGTTCTATTTTTTTTTTTTGGTGAGAAGGTTTGCAAAAGGTTAAGTGAAATACAGAAAAACGATGGAAAGTAAACATGGTTATGTCTATGGTATGCGCGAAGAAAAATCCGTGATGCTTAATGTTATATGAGACTGGTGCAGCTACATGATTCAGATGGAAAGAGAATCGGATCATTGATGTACATCTTACCTCCATTGCCATCATCCTCAGCACCAAGTAACAGCCTCAATAAACACTGCGCTTTAGGTCTGTCCCGTAACAAGACGTCAGCATACCCAGGAAGAGAAATAAACAGACCAAAGGCTGCTAAAGAGTGACCTGGTATCCTGCTCAGCACTGAAGGAGATAACGAAAACAGCGGTAAAGGGAACGCGAGGGGCAGAGCAAGCTCTGAATCGCTCGAAGCTGTTTCTTGTGCTGGTTGGTTCATGACCACGGAACACGACAACCGAGAAGACAGGATAGCCAAGCCATTGAACGAAGCAAACTTGTGTAACGCTGTTGGCATAGGAAGTGTATTCAGAATGATGTCTTCTGTCACATGTGATGAAGGATTTCCACACGTCTTCAAAGACAACTCAATGCAGTTTGTACCCGCAGCAAGGCCATGAGACATGAGCACACTCAACAGGCTTGTCAAACTGGTCTTGTTCTGTATCAGGATATTACCAAGAAGAGCATTATGGCGACAAACTGCTGACGCTGTTCCTGGTCTCAGGAGACTTGCGTCGAGCTTCTGGCTGGATATCTTGCGAAGAACAGCACTGCTTTTTGCACGTTTTGACTTAACATTAATCCCAGCCGCGATGCTTAAACCTTCAAGGATATCTGCGTCTCCAAGCGCTGCAAGGTCGTCATAGTCTCCATAAGTGGCAGCTTTGTCATCGTCTGAGCCATTGCCCTCGGTACATTTCTTAACTGATGAGTTGGGATGAATTACCTCATCTAGTTCTTCGATAGTTGAGGAGAGATTGGCCCTGATCAACAGGATGTTGTAGCCAGCACCAAACCGTGGATGCCAATCGCTGCTGTGGCTAAAGTTTTTGTCTTGCGACGCCATGAAGGGCTTCAACACGGAGCCATACTGAATACAAACTTTAACCTGCGCATCTTGTAATAGACCTTCAAGAACGAGCCGTCTCAGGAATCCATCAAGACCAACTCCCCTGGTACTACCGGGCATACATTCTCCTGTCGTAGATATAAACTCGAATGGTGTTTCCATCACTTCACAGAGAAGCCTTGAGAAGAGATTCTGGTTGTCAGGATGGCAGCTGATACATTGAGAGAAGTACTTGATTGTAGCTGACTCGAGTGCGATTCGATGGCGTGTTCCTAAGGGTGGGGTCTCTCTCTTGATCCTGGACATAGGACTAAATAGAATACCAGATCCAAGCAGTAACATGAGCGGCTTCCAGAAATCCCTGCCACTTTCACCGCACCAAGTCTTAACAACTGGCTCCTCAGTACAAATGCTCATGAACGACAACACATCAGATAAATAGTCCAGTGAGAGAACTATCCCATCATTTTTCTCGCTTCTCTCACTACTCCCTCTCGAGGCCAAGAGGTTATTACACAGACGAGTGATACTATCATGGAGGACATTCAACAGCCCTGAAGCAAGGAGTAGATGTGAGGTGATGGGAGATTGACAGGCACGGCCGAGTGTTTCCATGCTACTACGGTTGATTACAAATACCAGGTATGAAGGCTCGAATTCATTCTGTGTTCTTGCCTGGTCAACAAGTTCCTGGGCATCTGTCAAGTGTAATAGGAGCTGAAAGTATGACGGACAAACATGACACAAGGAGCCGATGACATAATCAATGGCTTGTTTTAAGGGTTCTTGTCTGGCAACCAGCTGTGACCACTCAAAGAGGGACCTGAATTGACAGAGAAAATGGAGATCAATGTAAAACAAGGTGATATATACTACTGGGCAATGGAATTGTCTGGTGTGGTGTGGTGTGGCGTGGTGTGGCGTGGTGTGGCGTGGTGTGGCGTGGTGTGCTGTGGTGCGGTGTGGAGTGGTGTTGTGTGTGTTGTGATGTGGTGCAGTGTAGTGTGGTATGGTGCAGTGCAGTGCAGTGCAGCGTGGTTTGACATGTGTGGCGTGGTATGCTGTAGTGTCATATAGTATGATATGGTACAATGTGGTGTGGTGCAGTGTAGTGTGTTGTGGTGCAGTGCAGCGTGGTATGGTGCAGTGCAGTGCAGTGTGGTTTGACATGTGTGGCGTGGTATGCTGTGGTATGCTGTGGTGTGATGTGGTATGATATGGTACAATGTGATGTAGTTTGTTTAGATGCATGTATCACTGCAATGCAATACCAATTATTTCAACCATCCTACCTGAAGAGCTGTTCCCTATATTCCTCCTGAACGATGGAGGCCAGTTCAGAACCAGCTGTTGTCCACAGCACAGCTGCTGCTGCCTGTACAAGTCCAGTCAGGTTGTTTGGTGCTGCTGGCGATACATGTGAGTATGAAGACAATGACTCCAACCAGTCTGCAAGGATTCTTAACCTATGCACAATAAAAAATAAAAAAGAGAAAATGATGTCGCTGAAATAAACCTCTTTACCTTGGGCGTAATGTTTTCCCATTTCAAACCACGTGTCATTCCCTTCAGGATAAGACCCTTTGTTTGGGATGTATCTATATTCATGTGTCTTCTCACGTGCAACCATTAAACAAAGAAATAATACTCTAGGGAATGACATGTGGTCTGAAATGTCATTGTAGATCTTTTAGCTATACAGCATAACGTAACATATTTTCAAGAAAACAAAGTGCTTGTGGGGGGTGCTGGGTTGGTGCGCCTGAGGTCATACTGTAGAATATCACTCTGGTCAAGCATTATATTACCTCTGTTTAGCAGAATCTCCACCAGTTTTTCCCAGTTTGAAGACAAGCTGTACAGCTGAAGGTGAAACCAAGGTAGACTGGGATATCTGTGCACGCACAGGTGTTACGAGAAGCTTTTTCAAAACCACTTGACCCAGCTCACTGAACTCTACTGCTAGTCTCTGGAGGACTGCTTCTTGGCATCCTGTGAACAGATCACTGGCAGAGAAAACACAAGGTTTCAATGTAAGAACAGAGTAGACGTTGAATATCAAGGGCGGGTGAGGGGTGAGGGGTGAATTGGGTGGTTAGCCCCTCCCCCAAGTATTGAAAGTACTCCTACTGCCATTACCTTTGAGGTGCGCCTAACAATGATATGCAGATACTGAACACATCACTAAGGTAGCTTGAATCAGACAGACTAGAGATCTCTGCTGATGGCGTGCGGTGTAGACAGTGATGGAGAAGGCAAACCCAGTTTAGACTTTAAGGAAACAAAACAAAATTGTTAGTAACAAATACACCATTTTTGAATTCATACAATACTTCTGTGCGACCTAATTTGACTCGTTTACTCAAGGTTAGCCTCATTTCAGTGTCTGTATGTTCACGAATACTAACGGTAAAGTAAAGAATGCACAACTTCAACAATACAAACACTTTGAGATTCCACAGACCTTCACTGGAACATGTGAATATTTCACACAAAAATCGAGGCTAACCCTGAGCAACAGAGTACTTGAAACTGAAGTATTGAACACCCTTTTAGCAGTCTTATTTCTCCCTTCCATATTTCTTTGTATTTATCCCGATGGTCCCAGCTCTGATTTCAGATTTTTTTTCTTCAGATTTTTATTTCTTTTTACACCACTTATTTTTAAAATAAATAAATAGATACAAGACAATTAACAGAATTTAGGTGTTAGGATACCTGAAAAGTTTGAGGACTAATCAGAGTAAGGTACCCTCGGCTTCTGGACTACACTTTGCCTAATAATCACTAAGTCATGATGAACATTGGCTACCTACCAATCAGAATACGTCCCTTGACTGCTGGTGTTGGATCGTTCTGTTGGTGGTCCATATAACGAGGTACCCCATACCTTGATCTGAGACAACCCTAGTGATTCTGAGTCCCTTGGTCGACGGCATCGTACACAGATACGCTACAATACACATTGAACTCAAAATAAGTATACACCAGCACCTTTTATTGTGGTTACACTATAGGAGTTGACATAATTTTTCATTAGCTTTTGGCTGTTGTATCACAGCGTGGGACACTCAACAACAGAGCTAAGCTCCAATTACTGTGAAGCCGAGGATCGAATTGGAATTTGGAAGTTGATTTTTAAGGAGGGAGGAAAACTGGAGAACCTGGAGAAAAGCAGGGCAACTCTACTCACATATGACACCAAGTCCAGCAGGACTTGAAACCAGGTTGCATTAGTGAGAAGCAAGTGCTCTCATTGCTATACCACCTGTCCTTCCCACAATTTCTTTCTGGGCTACCTGATTTAGCATCATAGTGAGAAAGCTAATTTCTTAGGTAGTGTCCCTGTGGTTATATCAGAGTGGTCAGGTTTATTGCATGGGCTTCCTGTGTCTACACCTTAGCTTACCTGTGCTATCTGGGGTTGATCAAAATGTAGCCTGATAACACTAAGACCGCTGGTCATGACTGGTTTGCTTGCTGGTGTCATTACAGCTCCATCTACACTGTAATCTAGTGCGACATACGACGGGCAACCTATCAAACAAAATAGTAAGGCACATCAATGGCATGTCATGTACAGGATGGAGTAGGATAGGAGTGGGGAGGTATATAGTAAGGTTACTTACTAGTCAATCCAGCTGTATGTGGATGTAGATGAACAGCATGGAGTAGGATAGGAGTTGGGAGGTTAACTGTAAGATCACACCAGAGTTCACCAGGGTAGAAGTGGTAAGACCATGCAGCAGATCGGGTGCGACGGTGTGGTATACTGGCCTTTAGTAGGGTATCAGCTGGGTGGGATGAGGGTCGAGAGCAGCTTATGGTACCTAAAAATAAGAATTTCAATGAAAGAATTATTTTTTCTGTTAGAAGACCACAAATTACAGTCAAAACGGCTCAAGCGTACCCCTCTGGTCTCTATTAATGATTTCATTATTCAAATATTGAAAACATTCAAAGACTCCAAACTTCACATTCATTTCACAACTAAAATTCTAAGTGATGGCCTTTCTGGGGAGTTTTTCTACCTTGGCACGGCAATTGTTGAAGAATCAAATCAAAACTCAAGTAGATAAATTATTTTCAAGTTTGGAGTCAGAGTGAATAATGAACTCAATATTCGAATAATAAATAAATTAATGGATTCAAGGGGGTACGCTTGAGCCGTTTTGACTGTAAATCAAGATGGCATTTCATAAGAATTTTCGTTCCTTCTTGTGACTAAGATAAAATACATGCTTTTGTGAAGGGAACAAGACTTCAAGAAGATAAGCCAGCTAAATTCTCTTAGACAATTGTCTTTGCTTGCAAGCACAGAGTTAGCAAGAACCATAGTTTTCTTTTAAGGGTCACACAGTTGAGAATGAGTACCTTCAACCAAATTGAGATCCCATTTTCATCCTACACAAACCTATGTCAAACTAACCCAAAATATACAACAACAAATCCTTACCAAAAGGTGCATAGTTGACCAAGCCATGATCTTTCTCAGCTTCCCAGACGGCATTCAGCAGAAGTTGAGCTGTGCCATTACTAGATTTGTGTGCAAGTTTGGTAAGTTGCCTCATGACAGGAATGAGTTTGTGGGTGTTATCATTCAACTGGTTGGAGTAACTTGATACAAGATTCTTGAACAACAGTTCATATCCACCTAAAGTATTAGAAGATGAAACCATATTAAAAGAAAAAATAATTCTAAATACTAAATGGTGATTATAGTTGGAAATTGCTGCTGCTGCGGTTCCAACTGTCATTTTAACTGTTTCTGTTACTTCTGTATCTAATTGCTGTTGTTTTTGTTGCTGTTGCTGTTGTTGCTTCTATTGTCCTTGTTGCTGTCATTGCTACTGTTGCTGGTGCTTCTATGTCGTGGTTGCTGATAGTTTCGTTGATGACCATGTTTTTGTTGACAAGGATGATAATGATAAATGTCACAATGATAAAGATAACACTCATGAAAATCTTGTTAATAACAATACAGTGTTGATAATGACAATGACAACAACAACATTAGCAACCACTTACCTTGAGTATTGAAGATCTCCACTTGCTTATTTGAATCAAGCATTCTGAGAAGAAACCACAAGAAGGGCTCAGACAGTGACGTCACAGGGACACTAGTTCCCTCACACCCAGATAGATACTTTATCACCATAGCAACTAAAAAATCCTGGTGGGTCAGCTGGCTGTAGATTACAGAAACCACCTGTAGTATGCCGTCCTCAACAGAAACTGGGTCTCCAGAGACTGACAAACTTTGACTGTTGTTAAGAATATTGGCACCGGTCAGTAATACTCCAATATTATTAGAGCTGCACAGGTTTAGACACTGCAGAAGATTGAGGCAAATATCATCATCTGTAATGATAACGTCTGGAAGGACACTCTTAGATGCTTTTACAACTGGAGGGGCATCCTTCTCCTGTGAAGGCTTAGGTTCTTTTTCGCCTTCTATTCCTTTTTTGGCCCCTTCCTTGACGCCCGAGGCAACTTCATCTTCTTTTTCATTAATTCCTGGTATTGGTCCTCCATCTGCTGATGGTGTTGAGTCTTCCTCTCCTCCAGATGTGTCAGTTCCTGATGTAGAACTCGATGATGACTCCTCCTCAATGACGTTTATAATTGGCTGTGCTTCTTCACTTGATTGGGAAGCATTCTTCTCAACTGCCTTTGCCATTGCTTGCAGTGTCTTCACCATGCTGTCTGAAGCATCTTCATCAATCGCATCCCCAACTGAGCTCATATCTTCCTTGTCTTCTTTACTTGTGCCACAGATACCTTCTTCTTCTTTACCTTCCTTTTCCTTCTTTAAATCCCCATCATCTAACTTCTCAGCACTATCTTTTCCATTCTCAGTACTTTTACTAGTCTTCTCTTCAGGTAGTTGCACAAACATGATAATAACACCCAGCAGCTTGGTCAACCATGTGCTGTGCACAATCCATGGACCATCAGTGGGTTTCCCTTCCATCAGATTGGAAGATGTGGTCAATCGAGGTGTCTCGTGGAAGTGGCTTGAAGCTTGGAGGGATATTTCATCCTTCTTTTGAAGATGTTGTAATGATAGCCGCATTGTAAGGTTCAGGAGTCTGATTACCAAGGAAACATCAAGGTCTTTGGTGCTTGAAGGAGAATGTTTCAGCAGCACCCTTAAGATTGGCTTCATCTGGATGGGTCTTCCACTGTAATTAACACTGGAGTGAGAAAACACAGAGATAAGCTCAACTAAAAATATATTTCTCTAAATTTGTAAAGCAAAATATTAATGTTTGCAGAAAAAATAGATGATTAGTTAATAATTTAAAACAAAGGAGTTATTGTGGATCAAGCTCTGTCTGGATGAACCAGAAGCCTGTAGTTTTTAGGAAGATTTTTAATGGTTCCTACATAGTTTCTATTTCATAATGTCTTTCCTTACTTTCCAGATGCAAGTGAACAAAGCAGCTCCAACATCATGTTATGGAACTTGGCTAACAATACCCCATCTTCTTGCTTCTCTAAAGCAACAGCCAAAGATGACAAGAAAGCTTCAACTTGCTTGATGCCTGTTCCAGATGTTCCTACACCTGTCTCAGCACCATAATCCTTCGGTGATCCTTCTATCAGGGTCCTCTGTAGCACACCTAGAAGTTCAGGGTTACTAACAAATACCTCTGGTAAGGAATACTTTCGCACCCCCTCTAGAGTGTTTTGGGATCCATCTTTGGTAGACTTTTCAAGGACAGTTCTCATGACCTCAAATGAAAGATAAAAAGTCTGCAGAGAGATACTTGGACAAGTTGCCAAGAAGGACAACAAGTTGGCCAATGACTTTTTACCCAGGGGGATGAACAGCTGGGTTTTGTTTGGACCAGATGGAAGAAATGCGTTTAAGCGAAGCCAAAGCTCAAGGAGTGATGCAAGGTCAAGCTTGGGGTCATTACACTTGGAGAACAGCTTCTCAAAACAGTTGAAGAACATTTTCACCAATCCTACTGACGACGTGATGGTCTGTAGGTTCATGACCTTTGTTGAACGGTACCTTGGAAGGTGGCTATTTGTCATGCCTTTCAGAACAGCATCTCCTTGGATAAGCTGTAAACAAAAACAAATGGTGTTAGCTTTTACCAACGTCAAATATTAGCCAAAAGATGGTAAGAATACAAAAGAAAAGATAGTGAAACCATACACTGCTCAATAACCTTCTTCACAGTTCCCTGCGCCATTTTGAAAGGTAGCCTTGCCTTTGCATTGAAGAAAGACAGGAGATGACCTTGCAATGATAGAGACATATGAATAATTGTCCAAGGCATCAAAAAAGGTCTCTATTATTGCAAGGTCACTTAATGTCTTGCTTCTATGCAAAGGCACAATACAATCTAAAAGCAAGTGCTTGAACTCAGAAGCTCCTAAATATTCTCAACATCAATATGACTGTATCTTACAATAAAAACTTCTCCAAACAAACCTGTAATGTCTTCAGATCCCATTCAGCTTCCATAGTAACACCCAGCTCCAGACGAGCATCCAAGGCAGTGGACAACTTTGTCACAGAACTTGTGCTAGAAGTGGCCTGAGTTGAACCCTGGGGTTTTGGTTGTATGTAGAGGGAAGATGTTACAGACGTAGGAAGGTGTGAGTGGGGTGGTGGGATATCATAGATTATAGCACTTGGCGGGACATTGGTCCAATCCATAGGGTAATCCATTGCAGACTGGAGATTCTCCATGCTTGGCATGGCAAATGATCCTGGTTGTGGTTGCTGTTGTTGTGGTTTTGGTTCACTTCGATTTACATTAAAGCGCAGTTCAACTTCTTGTCTGGTTTCTTCATCAGAAATGATCTGCACTTCACTCTTATAACCTGAAGATGACAGAATGGGCAATTATTGATGCAAAGACAAGGATAAAACTTCTCATATCTTGCAGAACTTTTAGGTGTTTTATTTCCCAACAAAACCTTGTGATCCCTCCAGCTACAAGGTGCCTCAAGATGGTTCATCATGGGTCATCATGGGATGTCATTTCCTGGCCCCACTAGACAATGAATGATTGTACCTAACATGGGACCTCATGAGGTGTTACATTCTGGGCCCTTATGGTACCACTAGACAATGAACAATTGAGTACCTAACACTGTACCTCATGGGGCATTACATTCTGGGCCCCTATGGTACCACTAGACAATGACGATTGAATACTTACTATGGGACCTCATGAGGTCCCATAAAACGTCCCTTCCTGGGCACAATGAATAATTATACCTACCATGTATGAGGTCCTGAAGAAGAGTGATAAGAGCATGCCTGGTCCATGATTCACCACGGTTACTGGAACATAGCCGAAAAATTGACTCCACTTGTGATGAACTTAGAATATCTGTCACATATACACTGGGCTGACTGATTGACGACAACAGAGCAACAACCTGAAATATATAACAAGAAGTCAATATTTATAGATACACTAGGGGTGCATCTGACAGTACTTGGTATGATTAACCTTATTTATCTGAGTAGTGATTACCATACTTTTTCATATATTGCAATAATTTTATTTAAATCTTTTGTAAAAATGGGAATAACTTTAGATTCATACAGATTTCAAATGTTTGCATCTTGAGTAGGTTCACTGGGGTGCCTGTGCATGCCATCCTTCCCAGCCATGTTTCATAAACACTAAAAATAGCATCTCTCCAAGAAAGTAAAACCTTTCTGTGGGAACATGCCTTGGAACTGATAAAAATCTGCTCCTCCGGCAAGTACAGTATTTGGTTTAGTTGACCCTGTTTTCCGAAACCATACAAATTCTCCAAGATATGTCTTAGGTTATTATTGGTGGTATAGACCCCTTGCAGCACTTTGGAATGCAGCTCAATTTGGAGGACAAAACAATAGGTTTCCAATTCTCAGGAGATTGAAATTCTTTTATTTTGTCAACCAAATTGAGCTGCTTTGACGTCATTTGCAAGGGGTCTATTGGGATTCATACCTTGCAGATAGTGAGAACCAGGTCAGCAGGACAAGAGGAATCCATATTGAGCACCAGTTGAATCATCTTCTTCATGACAGGAATGGTGGAGATTTGAGACAGGAAAAGTCTGACTGTTGTTTGAGGGGGTGTTTTGCTTGATGCTTTTATTTTACCACTGCCTGTCTTCTTGCCTTTGCTTGAGGATGCCTCTGCTTCCTGGGTACGTAGTTTGACCAAATCTTTTATATGCTGGAAGAGAAACCAATTTTTTATGTTATCAGAGTCTGTCAAAAAAGACAAGCTATAGTCCCAGTCACAAACCAGGGTTTAATTCCTGGACTTGGCTAGCTCTCTCCTGTGCTTTGAGGGTTTTTCTCTGGGTTCTCCAGTTTTCCTCCCTCTGCAGCGTTTCTTGTTTATGTGCAAATCATGGCTCAGATTGGGTATTCAGTAGTAGTCAGTCACCTTAAGCCTAAATTCATAAGTTTGCTATTCATAGTTACTGACAATTAAATGTCTGTGAGATTTCAAAACATTATTATTGTTCAAACTGCACATTTTTAAAAATTATGATTGAATTTTGTGAATGATTTGCTCTCAAATGAAGCTAAACCTGTACAAATAGGTTTGCAGTCAAGAACCACAGTGGATTTTACAGAATGACCAATGATGTTTAACCCTTTTACACAACCATTTATCTTTTGTTTGGTAAAAAATCTTTTGTTTAGTGAAAAATCCAAAATAACATAATTGTTCACGGGCAATCGATAATTATATGCAGGTTGTGTAAAAAGGTTAATTAAAAGTACAAAGAATTTTGCAGTGAACAAATCACTTATCATGATTATAGTAATTATCTAATATCAAAAAGAAAAGTAAAAGTACATTATGCATGTAAACCTTGAGAGCTTGTGAGGTAAACTTTGACTTGGCGTAGGCTTGTTGGATATGTTGTACCTCGGACGAGTCCGTCCCTTGTCCTTCCATCATCTTCTTCTGCTGTTTCTGAAGTTCCTGCAGTTGTTTTTCATGGATTGAGATTTGTCGCCTCAGCTTGTGGCGGTTTTGACGTGCCATGGAACTTGCTGATTGTTGGGATGTCTGGGTGGCCGGGGAAGGGACGATAAAGTCCCATTTGTCTGAGAAGTTTGAGAGGGATGGTTTTGTGGAGCTGGAACTTGCTCCACTTGAAGTAATTCCACTGATTGAGTCTGTAAAACAAACCAATATCATTTATCAAATGATGGATATTTATTTAGAAAAACATGATAAAAAATCTCCACCTAGGTGAAGTTTGGAAATTGGATACAGAATCATCCTTATTTGCATTCAACTTTAACATGGATTTTCTAGGTAAAACTCACTTCAATCTCAAACACTTTTGAAGAAATTATACCCCTAAACATCTTTTACATTACATGAAGGCCAAATTGTCATAGGATAAATGCTTTCTGTGTGCAAATACATGAATTTAGTATCATTTTAGGCTTAAATATTATAGAGTTTTGCACTGTGATTGGTTGAGCGACCAGAGATTATGAGATGATATTCACTGCTCAAGAGGTGATTATAAGGTTTGCCAAAGTTTGCCAAAGGAGAAGTAATACCAAAACGTATTTTTATTCTGAATTTTGTCTTTCCTCTCATATCTTAGTTTAAAATTATACTAAAACGATTATTTACTTCAGGCTCAGTGAATATGGTGAATACTTACTTTGATTATTTCTCGGTAAATATTCACCGATAATCATTTCACCTTCAGTGAATAACTGTTAATTATTACACAGAATCATATGTATTTTGTATGAATTTGTTCAACAGGTTGAGGTGAACTAAGTTCTACTCACCTGAACTCTGAATTCTACCGACGCCACAAGTATTCAAGATGTGTGCAAGCAAAAGAACGATCCAACCAACCAGAGAAATGTCAATATTTTGGGTATCAACCTGTCCCAGCTTGCTTTGCCCTGACAACACCTCGTCAAGAAGGCGGAGCAAGCTCTTCAGCACTGGCATGACATCAGGAGACTGCTGCACCAGAAGTGATAACACCACAAACACCCTGGAAGAAAAGGAAAAACTGTATATGAAAAATACTGTAAGAAAAAATGAAGGGACAATGCAACTTTTACTGTTACTGGCTCTTCTTTCATCTTACTTTGTGTATTTCATTAGCTGTTCTGAAGTTGAGGAAAAAACTGGATCTAGTTGGCATTGCAGTGGATTTTGAGCCCCACAATGCACTGGAATGCCAACTTGACCCAATTTTTTTGTCAACCTTGTACTGGCTAATAAGAGTCCTAAGTATGCTATAAAAAAAACATTCATTTTGCAGTGGAAGTACACGAAACACCTAAACATTCTTGTGCAGAAGGTACTTCACTGGACTTTTTTTGTCATTTAGACAAACAAGGTGGATTCTAGTTTGCTTTAAAATAAATGTATCTTGTTTTACATAGATACTGGTACCAACAGTGCTGTACACAGACATTGTTAGGGTCATCATGCAACACTTCAGTCCCCATGACAACCCTAAGGACATCTGCATTGAATGTCAGGATACCAAAAATATTGAAGAATATAGCTTACTTACCTTTCTTGTGGGAAGACAGTCTGCTGAGATGCTGAGAAGAACTGTTTGAGAACATCGGCCAGGAAGCTTCCCCACCATGGCTTGGTACAAGATGTGTGGAGTAACAAAGCTGCCACACGCACTCTCAAGACAGGGTTCCCATGAATAAAAATATTCTTAAATAAAACTTCACACAAGTCTCGAGGGAGTGATGATGTTTTGACTTGAAGCTCTGTTGGATTGCTTGCTTTTGCTAGGAAACCTTTATCATCAGGGCTGACTGCTGCAAGTGCCACTAGGGTCTCTGCTAGGCAGGTACATAATACTCTCATCTGATCATAACCTGCTTCAATATGGGACCCATATGTTTGTACCTGCTGGATTTGTACCCTCTTTATTGATTGATGAACAAAGTTCAGCTGAAGCTGCAGGTCAATACACTTGTTGTACACACTTTGGATTTTGGTTTTGTCATTTGAGTTGTCGAGTAACGTCTCAAGTTTGCTACAAGCAAGGCTGTAGTGACAGTGAACCTCTTCGTACATGTTCTCCAGAACACGTAACCTATGATCAAAGGTCTCTTCAAGGGCCTCTATTGGAGTAGATGTGTGAGGCCTGCCATAAAACTCACCAATCTTCATTTTCACTTTGGCATTACTGCGTGGTCGACCAACAACAGTCAGCTAAATAAATAAAAAAAGAATTACTATAATACATAGAGCTGCAGAGTTGTAAGCAGGAGCAGATTTAAGGGAAGGTTGAAGATGCCCCCTTGAGAAAGAATCTCTTCTAAAGACTGTTACCTTTGTTGCTACCCTAAGTGTAAATTCTGAGCTCCTGGTGGGATTTGATTCCATGACCTTCAGGTTACTAGATGATGCTCTGAGATGATGAGAGTGAGAGTGGTCTATGATGGGTTCAAATCCTGCCAGGAGCTCTTTTTTTTCTCAAGAAAAACTTGCTTGATCAGAAAAAATCAGATTATCTAAAAACACCTAATTTATTATTGAATCTGTAATGGTAGATGAAGGCCTGGGGTAGATCATACCCTACCTTGACAAACTGACACACAGGGGGAGGGTGCAAGTCCTTTAGCACACAGCCACAGCTCCCAATGTCTGATACTATGGCAACCCTCTTGGCATCCTTCTCCTCTCCCTCCAACCAAGCATCAATAGATAGCGAAGACAAGTCAGAACAACTTGGAATAATAATGTCTGTAATTTCCACAACAGATCCAAAGTCTAGGATAACATGGTGTCTTGCTCCAGAATGAAGGCGCTCAATGATGAGACTTTGTGGTAAAGGTAACTGGGAAGGGAAAAAAAGATGAGAATGAAATGAAAACTGGAATTGCACAAGTAAAAGCAAAAGTAAAATAATGACACAAATGTGAAAGAACTAAATAGAATAAAAATGAACAAAGCTTGGACAAACAGCAGTGAAGCAATAAAAGGGAGAAAATGAGAAAGAATAAAAATAAAATTCACCAGGGAAAAAAAAAAGGCAATGTAAAATCGAAAAAAATTGAAAGCAAGTTAACAACGAAAAAAAGAAATGATACTGGAATAACATACTAGGAACTATGAAAGTACCTGACTTTGCTGACCATGAACCAGAGGCAAATGTGAGCCCTTTTTGGTTGTTGCCACCTTCTTATTGGCCATCTTTTTCTGCAGCGACAGGTTAACTGATCCCCCAGATGAGTACTGAGGGTAGTAGTAGCTTCCTTCTGGCCACTGATAGTAGTGATTCCCTCCAGGGTCTGTGCCTTCCATCACAGGGTTTGGGATGACTTTAGGGAAACTGGACCACATTGCTAATTCTTCAAGTTCCTGTTTGTGCTTCTCTAGTTCTTGTTTGTGCAGATGTAGCTTGGCGAGTTGGGTGTAATGTTGCTGTGGAAAGAGAAATTCAGTGAAAATGGAGTGTCAATACAGAAGAGAACTGGCAAGAAACTCTACTCACAGATGACACTGAGTTTCAGACTCATTCTAGGTCTGAAGGGAGAGGTATACATTTTCACTGCTACATTGTTCATGGTTCTTTAACAAACTAGAAACTCTGCTCACATGGGAAACAGAGTATGGAAAGGGATTATAGGTTTGTTGGGAAACAAGTGAGCATTCTCACTTACAGCAAGATCTTCAATGGCTTCTTTATCAACAAGCAACTCTACTCACATTTTACTGAAGAGAGGTGATAATGCTTACAACCTCAGTGATTCTCTAGTTAACTAAGAGGAATGGTTCATTTGCCCAAAACAGAAAAACAATTCTCAAGTAAATTTGACCAACCTTCAAAAACTCAACATCTGGCTCTGTTGACACAGAAACAGAAGGAAGCATAGAAACATATGACTGGCCGTTAGTAGTACCAGCGGTGGATAACCCAGGCACAGATACTACAGGAGTTGACTCTGATCTCTCTACTCTGGCTCCATCACTGCTTGAAGTACAATTGAAATGCAAAGGTTCAACCTCTAGTAGACCTTGGTGGGCAACAAGTGATGTGATATACTGACTACTGTCTGACTTGCTTTCTAGATCTTGGAGTCCTTCAATGAAAAAGCAAATACAAATTGAGAAGGTAATACTTTATCATCACCACTCATCAACATATACATGTATCATCATCATCATCATCAATGTTCATCATCATCATCATTGCCACCACCATCATTGTCATCATCATCACCACCATCAACACATATTGTCATCATCATCATCATCATCATGTGAACCATTAAATGGTGATTGTGATGACAAATTTTGTCATTATCACAATCACCATTTTCATCACTAATATTAGATATATTATCACCATCTTTTACTGCCACTACCAACATCATCATCTTACTTCAGTGTCACAATTATGTATTATTACCATCATCATTTGTCACGACCACAATCATGATAATCAGTCATAATCATTACTATCATCATCATTACTGTCTTTTTAATGCCTACCAGCATCATCATGATTCATCACCAACATCATCATCATCATCATCACCACCAGTATCATCATCATCCCGAGTCATCTCCACCATTATCATCACCATCATGATTCATCACCACCATCATGATTCATCACCACCATCACCATCATCACCATCAATCATCATTTTCATCAACACCACCAGCATCATCATCATCATCCCGAGTCATCTCCACCACTATCATCACCATCATGATTCATCACCACCATTATCATCACCACCATCATGATTCATCGCCACCATTATCATCATCACCATCAATCATCATTCTCATCAACACCACCAGCATCATCATCATCACTAGTCATCACCACCACTATCATCACTATCATGATTCATCACCACCACCATCATCATCACCATCAATCATCATTCTCATCAACACCACCAGCATCATCATCATCACTAGTCATCATCATCACTAGTCATCACCACCACTATCATCACCATCATGATTCATCACCACCACCACAAAGGAGTTATCACAACTAGAGCTCATGTTGACTCACCAACACCAGTTTTTGAAGATCCAGAAGTTACTTTAGTGTTTGCTACAGATGTTACTTGTTTAGGAGTACCAGGCCAATAACTTGGTTGTGTGAGGGAATAGCTTGCATCTTGTGAAGATGTTGGTGCTGATGGAACAGTCCATGGGATAGACATTTCAGCAATAGGAGGAATGTTCAAGTCAAAGAGGACTGGCTCAAATGGCAATCCATACAAACCATACCTGAGGAAAGTTACATATAATGAATGGTTAAGTTTTGTAAGATGATTTTTGTTCAAATGATGAAAGGGAAAAATTATCAGTTCCAGAATCAATTTTATTGACCCCTGTAACAGCCTATGGGATAATCAAGCCATGGCTAATTTACAGATGGCATTAATTTTATTGTGGTGGGTTTTCTAGAGGAAGAAAAACAATAGAACCTGGAGAAAACCCTCAAATCAAGAGAGAGAACAAACAAATTCTGCTCATGTATGGTCTCAAGCTCAGGAATCAAGTCCAAAATCACAGAGGTTAGAGACGTATTCCCTCTGCACACCACACCCTTTGTTCCCAGAAATGTGTCAGGGAGCTCCCAAGATATTATTTATTGCTTGTACTAAGATAGTTATACTAAAGGTGCATAAAATTCAGAACATACATTAAAGCCATGGACACATGGTGCAACATTATGTGCAATATTTCAGGGCAATGTTGCTGATGTAGGATCGTTTTTTACTTCAGCAACATGACGTGCAAAAAATTGCGCCAGCGCATGCGACATGGCTCGCAACATCCATTGCTTGCATTGTGTGTCTATAGCTTAAGGTTATGGCTACATTCTTACCTTGCTTGTAATGCAGTATGTGAATGCAACATCAAGGAATCCATTTTAGTTGACACCTCCGTCAAGAGTTCTTGGCAAACATTTGTTGTTTTCTTGATATCTTCCAGTGCCGCATAACCAACTAACAGTGAGAAAAGATGGTGTAATCCACCAGCTGATGAGGCATGAACAGTGTTCGGTAGAACCTGAAGGATTCCTAGAAGGAGGGACGTCCTGAATGGCATCTCAAGCTTGGAGTATTCAGCCTTTCTGTCCAGACCTGTTTGCCTAAATACCAAAGTATTAAAAACATGTTCAGAAAGACCCCCTTTTGAATTTGTACAAGTATACATCTGTGTTCCCTATTGGGTACTAATTCCTGTGCGATTTGTGTATAAGAAAGTACTATACCGCTTAGATAGTACATGAGCTCTGATTGGTTGAAAACTGTGCTGTACAAAACTTTATCAATACAAAAACTTTGCAACAATGCTACACATAAAGATAAATGTGCAACAGATAATTTAAAAACTGCTTACTTTCTGCAAAATCCATTACTCTCTGCCACAATTATCAACTAATTTCATCACCTATTTGTGAGTATTACAGTGCGGACACTCCAACCATGAACACTTCACGTTTTTTTTGACATTTTTCTAAACTATCCAATCAGCCCCCTTCATAAAAAAAGGATCAAACATTTTTAGGCATCATCCAATCACAACAGACGGCATAATTTATGTGATTTAACAGTTCATAAGTTTACATGAGAAAGTTAAAAATAAACTTCTAAAGATTTTCCATTGTTTGTTGTGATTGGATGGCACCTAAAAATATTTGATTCCTTTGTTTTTACGGAGAGTGCTGATTGGATAGTTATGAAAAAATGTCAAAAAAACCTTGGAAGTGTTCATGGGTTGAGTGTTCACACTGTAACCACTCCAACAGCTGTGTGCTGATTGATCAATCAATTGATCAGTTAAACATACTCGATTGTCATTGATCATCGTGTTATCCATAGGTTATGAAAGGATGTGATGACTACTTACCCTTGAGTTACATCTGTGCTGGGAGGGTTTTTGATGGGTTTCTGTGCACTAGAAGAACCATACTTTACATCCCAGTTGGCTTGCCTGCAAGACAATAGGATATGTATGTACAGAGAAGAAATGATTGATGAAAGGGAATAGAGTCACCATCATCGTCATCATCATCTTCAACATTCATGATCAATCATCTTTATCATCATTATCACCATCATCATATTCATCATTATCATCAACATCACTCATCACTCATCATTATCAACATCTTCATCACCATCATGGTCATCGTCTTATCATCACCACCACCATCATCTTCTTTCTTACCCAGTGTCTCAAAAGTTTAATCCATTATAACCACCATAACCATCGTTGTCATTGTTGTCTTTGTCATCATCATCATCATATAAACACCATAGTCCTATTATCTTGTAGCTGGAACTCACCTTGCACATAACAGTAATAAAACACTACACTGACGTGCAATAGTACGACCAGATTGTAGAAAACACACAGGTATTAAGTCTGTTAACCTTCTTTGAACTTGATGGACAAGACTGTTCCTCCTGGAGAAAGAGAAAGGAATTATTAGGTAGAATCACCACATCTCTTTGCTCTCAGTTGTGCAGATGGCTACTGTAGGCAACCTAACTTTAGCACTGCCCAACCTCCTAACCTTTCCCTCTTGTAGTCACTGTTTATGCTGTACTCCGCTATTTCCTGTGCTTCAAGAGTTATCACTGAATTTGCCACATTTCTTCTCACCATATAATCATGTTAATTAACTGGTACATAATTATGTGTAAAGTGTAGTAGGAGTTTCTGGGCATGGAGTATATGCTACAACTGAACTATGACAGTGCTGTCCTTTGTCTAAAGTGTATTAAAATGTTAAAAAATACTTTACCTTATGGGTGTGTGGACACAGATTCCAGCAATCCAGCATAGCATGTCAAGAGCTAATTTCCTTAACTTCTCTGACATAACCTTTCCCTGTCCAGGTGAGCAAACAATATCCAAAAGCTGTTGATGAAACGCTGGTTCTTCAAGCATCACAGTATACTGCATGAAAGATGACGGCTTGGGACTGTACTTAAACCGACGTACCGTTACAGAAATCTCCTCCAAATTAACTTGTGGAGTTGATTCAAATACCAATAGTAGAATTCGATGTCTTGTTTTCACAAGATCAGGACATGTTAGAGCTATTCTCATATGTGGACCCTTTTCAAGTTCTACTGGTCCACATAAAATATGTCCATTCTCCTTTGCCGCAGAAAGAATCGGCACTTTCTTCTTACTACCAGAGGTTGTACTCTCCTGTTGCCATGACTTCAGAGACCAAGGCTTTAACAAATACACTTTCATTGAGGAATTTTCACTTGAAGAGTTTAGAGAAAATTTGATGTCGACATGGCCAACATGGCATTGTTTCGAAAGAAGAAGCTCAAAGATTTGTTCTCCACTTGAATTGCTATGAAAAAAAATTTAAATATTTTTATTAATCGGGCTTTTTTTGAGGGAGATGCTTGGGATTTAATTCTTAGAACCTTATCAAATAAACAACAACAACAACAAAATATGCTCCTTTCCGTAGTCTTCCCACAATCACTTATGATCCAAGCGTGAGCTAGAGGTCAGGGTAAAATTTGCATAAAAATGTATAAAAAATATGCAAATTTTACCCTGACCTCGAGCTCACGCTGGAATCATAAGGGATTGTGGGAAGACTATGGAAAGGAGCATAAAGAAAACACAATAAAGTCAAATATTGGATTATAATATAGACAGACAAAACTCAGAGCTGATCTAAGTCAGGGCATGGCTAACTCACAGATCGAACCCTGGAACAACCTCTGAGATGATCTAAGTCAGAGTACGATCAACTCACAGAATGAGCCTTCAAACAACCTCTGAGCTGATCTAAGTCAGGGCATGGCTAAGAACCTGGAGAAAACCATCAAATCAAAGGAAAGACCCAAGGATCTCTGCTAACATGTGATGCTGAGCCCAGGAATCAAAGCAAAGACCCCATAGTTAAGAAGCAAGACAGTGTACTACCACTACACCACTCCACCCATGATCTCATAACATGATTATCGATGGCCATACTGTTTTCCAATATTTTTTCACTTTATGTACAGTATTACATCAAGACAATACTAACTTCTTAGCTTCTGGTAGTAGTTTCCATGTTCTGGTGTGGAGTGTAGCATCTCCCAGGCTCTGTTGATGGAGGTGCTGAGGGTGTTGTCTCTGCTGCTGTTCCTGTTGCATTTCTGTCCATGCAGGAGGTACAATTGCCGTGAACCTTGGAACTAGATTCTCAAATTCAGTTTTCTGTAATAACTTGAGTAGATTTTGGACTGTCTGATCTTCTGATAAACTTATTGATTCTGTTGAAATTAAAATATTTCTTTGAATTATTGTACTAAATTTGACATCATACCAGCTGATCTGAAATAGTGACATAGAAATGTCACTGCAAAAGAGGTGTCATGAAGCCTGTGAAAATTGACTAATAAAAGAGAGATTTTTGGGAGGGGCTTTTGATACTTTGTATACATTTACTGATATTCATCATTGAGTGTGAAAATAAAATAAAGAAATAACCATTGGTGCTATGTGGGGGAGGGGTAGGTCCCAGACAAAGCTACCAGCAGTGCGTAAGAGTCATGTTGTCCCCCCTCCCCAAATCACACAAGAGTGGGATAATGGGCTAACATTGTAGTAAATCAAGAAATAATAGTAAAGGGAGTGGCAGAATCTGGAATGGGACAATTTGATGGTTCCATGATTCTCTGACATTAATGTATCTTTAGCATTACTGATGAACAACAACAAAATAATACTCAAGAGAATGACACGTGATCTTTAATGGGAAGGAATGGAATAGGTTTTGTGGGAAATCAAACTTACCAATCAAGGAGTCGGCACCACTAAGTAGACCATCACCAGCAGCACCAGAATCTACACTTTCCGTATTATGAACAAGACTCAAAAAATACAAATATCCTTGAAATGTTGAACAACACAAGCAGTCTATCCCAGGGCAGTACACAATATCATTAAATGCATTGTCTAATTGTTTATCTTTCCCAAGACAATACCTAGCTAGCGTATCCAATGAAGAAGCATCAATAATTAAAACACTTCCATCCTGTGTCACACCGGCGAATCGGCTGTTGCATATAGAATCATCCTCACTGCTACAGAGTATATCCCCTTCATCTGATAACAATTCTTTTGAAAAGTTCAGGTTTTCAGAACTGTCTACAGGAAGTCCAATAACATTGAATAAAGAATTACTTGACGGTAGCTTTTTCCAATGTAAAGGTTCTGAGAGTGTAGGGGCTTTATTCTCATTTAATAAAAGTTTGTAAAGTAGAAGTAAACATCCTTCTGAATCTTTATTCCTCAAGCAGAATGAAACATTTTCATTTAACTTTTCTTCCAAACAAACAGGACATGATGTCCGAGTTGTTTCATGATCTAAGTACATATTATTTTCTCCCTGAGATGAGATTTCACCAGCACTCTTTAATTCTTTTAAATGAACGACAACCAATATATGGTGGCCATCCAAGCATGGTATAATTTGCGATATACTACTATCCATCTGTAATGCTTTCTTCGGTAATTCTATTTTCTGTATCACATTTCTATGCTTCAAATTCAAAACTTCTTCCTCCTGTGGCTCTGACGATCCACTAATGGCTGCTGCACATTTCTTCATCAGCGACGACTGAATCGTACTCGATGGCATCATTGGTAAGTATTCATGTTCTAAATCTTCGTCGCTGCTAAGAACACTATACAAATCTTCTTGACTCCCTGTTGGTTGCGAACTGCTTAACTTAGGTTCTGGTTTAAATTGAACATCTTTACCCTTCAAGGTTGTACTTGAAACTTTTTCTGCCGAAGCATCATAGAGCATTAGGTAAGGTCTGTTGTCAGTGTCTTCCCCTGTCTGGCTGTTATGACAAGGGCTGTTATGACAAGGGCTAATACCAGCTATTAAGACAGGTTTGTGCTCTGGTGTGTACAGTTTTTTCAGATGTTGGTGATCTTGGTCTGGTGGACATACAATGGCCGAGGCAGTCACATGCATGCTGGGTAGCTTTGGGGGGCTGTTATTAGTAGACGCTGCATCTTCACTATGCGCTTCTGAAGAATAAATATAAGACAAGTTACAGATTGTATATTTTTGTAAACAATAGGCTTTTTCAGCTTGGGCATACTAATGGGAAGCACGGGTGGCGTAGCAGTGAGAGCGCTTCCCTCTCACCAAGGCAACCCGAGTTCGAGCCCCGCTGGGCTCGGTGTCGTATGTGAGTAGAGTTGTTTGTTGGTTCTCTCCTGTGCTTCGAGGATTTTTCCGGGTTCTCCGGTTTTTCCTCCCTCCTCAAAAATCAACTTCTAAATTCCAATTGGAATGCAGTGGAGGAATAGCCACTCTGTGGATTCCACTGTTAATCGCATTTATTTATTTATTTATGTTTTCACATTTCAGACAACGTGTCATTCCCTAGAGTATCATTTTTTTGATTAACAAAACAAACAAAGAATCATATTCTCCAGAGAATGACACATGCTCTGAAATAGGAAAAACATTATGCCCAAGCTGACAAGGTCTATAGTCTGAGGTTAAAATGATTTGATTGACAGAAACCGATAAAAGGTTGGCTGCTTTGAAACAGGTGGCCACTTAACCCTTTGACTACTGAATTGGCCAAAACCAGCCAGTACAAAAAATATTCGGATTTTCCTGAACCGGTCAAAATTATTCTTGCCTTTCATGCTCGGTTGCCCACTCTAAAGAGTAGAAATATCCACTACAAAATTACGTAGTCTTTGGATGCTGAAAGTCTCTGATAACCTACTGAGCATATATATCATATACTATACAGTATGGTACGATCACATATACATTTCATACTATACTGTATTTTGATTGAAGCTTAAAATCTTGCATATTTTCTAAAATAGCTTGAGGAATACAGGCATATAAATGAGATTGGGCCTCAGTTCTACTGCATTTCCACACTATACAATTCCTTCACTTACTCTCTTCATCCTTAGATTCAGGTACATGTGGTTCTTCCACTATTCCTTCACTGCATTCTTCTGCTTCCTCTGTGTGTGATAATTTTATTGCATCTACATGTAGATCTTCTTCATGAAGTTCCTGGATTACAGTTCCATCATGTTTGACATCTTCTTTATCCCTTTCTTTCAGTTGTTCAGCTACTTCAGCTTCCTTTGTGACTCCGTCATCTTTGGATGTAACATCAGTTGTTTCTTGAGCAGAAGTTTCATCACTTTGTCCTGACTGTTTTATTCCTTCTTCAGTTTCTTCTTTGGTCTCTTCTTCAATTTCTGCTTTGGTTTCTTCTGCAGATTTTGGTGGTGCATCCTCCTGAATCACAGCAGCAATATCCTCTTCACCATCACTTTGTTTGGTTTCATCAACCTCAACATTCTGTTCTTCCTGCTTCAAGCTACCTGTAGTTTCTGGCCAAGCTTCCTGGACAGGGGGTGGTGCTTTGTTACTTATTGGATCTTTACCTTCTTCGGGACTCAATTCTGAATCTACCATAAACTGTGAATACACCTTATGGAAACAATGATAATTTTATTATATTTTGGATGTATATGGTTTCAACTACGTTTTAATTAAACAAAACGACCAAGCTTTCGGACAAATTGTCCATTTTCAGGGTCACAATGGAAAACGTTACTAGTGCGCACTAACTATTTGTACATGTGATACTTATTATAATTTACCATCAACATTGTGTATTACAATAATTATTATCAGCAGTAGCATCATCATCATCACCATCAAAATATCATTGATCATCATTACTATCATCATCATCATTACCATAACCACCATCTTCATTTTCATCATCATCATCACCATCCTAATCAACAATATTAACATATATATATATATGACACTTGCGTTCTTTTGCGCTACATTAGCGCATGCTTATTAGTTTTCTAATGTTTTTGAAATGACGTTTGTAAATACATCTAGTCTATTCGTTCCCTGATGATGGGCCGATTTAGTCCGAAAGCTAGGATTAAAATCTGTTAAATTAACGTGGAAGAAGCCTTGTTAAATTCAAATATGATTCCCACGTACAAAGAAATTTTATATTATTAACATAACTCACCACCATCAACAACACCTTCATCACCATTAACACAGTCATCAATATGTATCAAGACTTGAACGGCAAGAACATCATCAACAGAACCCTAGTATCACCATCAACATTATCAAGATAGTTACCTTTAATTGATCAGACATGTCCCACACAACAATGTGCCCTGTGTCAGAGCTAGTAGCCATTAAACAAGGACAAGAACTTGAACTTATACTAGTTATCTGAAGAAAAAGTATACATAAATATAAGATACAGAAATACCAATTATTGGGAGGATAGAACAAGAATATATAGTAATGGTATGCAGTGCGCATTAATACCTTGGATGTTTTTGTGTTGCCATGATGTTTAGCAGGAGTTGTGGCTAGACTTACTGAAATAAACCCAAACCAGACAGATATGAGAACCAAATGATCATTACTATTATTACTGTCATTGTGATTATCTCTGTTCTTACTATCATTCATCATTATCATCATCACCATAAATATTACCACACTGCCACTACCCATCCTTCTCATCATTACTGCCATCATCATACTCACTATCATCATTATCATCACTACCCCAATATTATCATCATCATCATTACTATCTCATTATAATCATCAACATCATTATCACTATCCCATTATCATTACCACCCTACAGTATCATCATAATCACCAGCACCAAAAAAATCATTGTCACCACCACCACCACTGCCAAGAGGATCATTATCAGCACTGCCAGCAGCATCATTGTCACCACCACCACCACTGCCAGCAGCATCATTATCAGCACTGCCAGCAGCATCATTATCAGCACTGCCAGCAGCATCATTATCAGCACTGCCAGCAGCATCATTATCAGCACTGCCAGCAGCATCATTATCAGCACTGCCAGCAGCATCATTATCAGCACTGCCAGCAGCATCATTATCAGCACTGCCAGCAGCATCATTATCAGCACTGCCAGCAGCATCATTATCAGCACTGCCAGCAGCATCATTATCAGCACTGCCAGCAGCATCATTATCAGCACTGCCAGCAGCATCATTATCAGCACTGCCAGCAGCATCATTATCAGCACTGCCAGCAGCATCATTATCAGCACCCCCATCACCAAAATCTGCTCTACGTACCTGACATTGGTACATTTTCTGTCCGGTCTCCTCTGACGAAAGGACACTCTGCAGAATGACGTTCATGCTCAGACCTGATCAAAATAAACAATCTATTAATGAAAACTAGGCTGATCTACATTCTAAGTCAAGGCATGGCTAACTCACAGATTGAACCCTGAAACAACCTCTGGGCTAATCTAAGTGGGTGGCATGGTTGGCATAGTGGTTTACAGCTTGCTTCACACTACTGTGGTCCAGGTTCAAGCCCCGGCTCAAGTCGGATCATATGTGAGTTGAGTTTGTTTGATGTGTTGTTCTCTCCTGTGCCACAAGGGTTTTCTCTGGGTTCTCCAGTTTCCTCCCACCATAAAAAGTCAACATGTGAGTGTGTGTGTGTGTGTGATTGACAGTGGCCAAATTGGAAACCAGTATTAAGTTACTTAATTTGTTTCCCACTATAAAAAAGTGATTTATTTTATTTTTATTTTTAAGTCAGGGCATGGCTAACTCACAGATTGAACCCTGAAACAACCTCTGGGCTGATCTAAGTCAGGGCATGGCTAACTCACAGATTGAACCCTGAAACAAACTCTGGGCTGATCTAAGTCAGGGCATGGCTAACTCACAGATTGAACCCTGAAACAAACTCTGGGCTGATCTAAGTCAGGGCATGGCTAACTCACAGATTGAACCCTGAAACAAACTCTGGGCTGATCTAAGTCAGGGCACGGCTAACTCACAGATTGAACCCTGAAACAAACTCTGGGCTGATCTAAGTCAGGGCACGGCTAACTCACAGATTGAACCCTGAAACAAACTCTGGGCTGATCTAAGTCAGGGCATGGCTAACTCACAGATTGAACCCTGAAACAAACTCTGGGCTGATCTAAGTCAGGGCATGGCTAACTCACAGATTGAACCCTGAAACAAACTCTGGGCTGATCTAAGTCAGGGCATGGCTAACTCACAGATTGAACCCTGAAACAAACTCTGGGCTGATCTAAGTCAGGGCATGGCTAACTCACAGATTGAACCCTGAAACAAACTCTGAGCTGATCTAAGTCAGGGCATGGCTAACTCACAGATAGAACCCTGAAACAACCTCTGGGCTGATCAAAGTCAGGGCACGGCTAACTCACAGATTGAACCCTGAAACAACCTCTGGGCTGATCAAAGTCAGGGCATGGCTAACTCACAGATAGAACCCTAAAACAACCTCTGGGCTGATCAAAGTCAGGGCACGGCTAACTCACAGATCAAGTGGAAGTTAGAGTATGTATTAGTTATTATATGTTAGTTTTTCTTACCAAGGTTCATCTGTTGGCTCCCAACATACAAGACAAACACTACATGTGAAGCACATAGCCCTGTCATCTCCAGTACATGTTGGCTGTCAACAAAAAAAGATAATAAGGGAGCATGAATGCTGGAGGAATATACATGGACTATCATAGAAAAATCAAAGACTGTCCTTCTCTTCGAAAGAATACATGTAAATATCATGATCCTACACATTATTTTTTCAGCCTTCTTAAATCCAGACAATGAACGCACATTATAATAACATAACTTGACATACCTGATGGTAGAACCCAGCTTGAGCCATGGCTTCTGGGTAGGCCCACCTTCAAAAAATGGTTTAAAAGATTAACCTCTTATAGGGTACTTATCAGGTAATCATGATGATGACAGATGTGGTAGTGATAGTATTGATGGTGATGATGATGGTCACCAATGATGATAATCATAATGTTGATGATGGTAATGAATGATGATAATCATGGTGATGAATAATGGTGGTGATGATTTTAGTGATGAGTGATGATGATGTTGATGAATAATGGTGGTAATCATGATAATCATGGTAATGAATAATGGTGATGATGTTAGTGATGAGTGATGAATTATGATGATGGTGGTGATGATAGTGATTATGATGGTGATGATGATGATGATGATGATAATGATGAGTGATGATAATGGTGGTGGTGACAGTGGTGATGAATGATGATGACGACAGTATTGGTGATAACTTATAAAGATGATGATGGAAGTGGTAGCAATGATGATGATGGCGATGATAATAATTCACTTACTTATAATCAGTATGTGGCCAAGTAGAAAATGTCTGTCTTCGAGCAGCTTCAACAAACATCAGTTGTTTATACACTGGTTGTCCTTTCTTCTCTAGTACAGAGGTCCCTGTGAGTGCCATAACTCTTGCAAGCATTGCTGATGCAATAGGCAAAGCAGAACTGGTTCTGTTGTTCTTGTGCAGCGAGGTAACCATACCATCAAATGCACAAAGAAGTGCACCAGCAGGGAGTCGAAGCTTACAAGTAACCCACTGTTTATGACATGAAAACAAAAAACTACGTAAGATACCCCTATTCCATTATTGCTGGCTTTCACGTGACGTCATTAAAAACTCAAAATCTAAACTATACATCGTACAAAAACATTTCTAAAATATGTTTTAGAAATCAGTGATATAAGTCACAAGAAAAAGTTTCGAGTCATTTTGATGTTTGGTTCCCGAGTTAAGAAGGTTGAATTTGTGTCACGCAATACTGTCACGTGTATCTAAATAACGATGAAAATCAAAATTAATTTACCCTAGGTGAAAGATTTTGCCTTAGGTACGTTTAAAATCTCTATTTGAAGTATATTGCAGTGGAATTTAATTGAAAATATTGAATATTCTATCATTTTAAGCCGTTGAAAATTCGTCCGCCATATTGGTGTTCCTTAGTGGGACACCAACATGGCCGCTCCATACATTTTTACCAAAAAATGCTTCATGTTTCCTTGCCCATAATTCCACAACGAAATGATGTACAGCCTTAAAACTTTGCCAGTATGTATAGTTTTCACCGCTTTACAAGAATATGGAGCTTTATTTTGTGAAATTAGGCTTTTGAAATTGATGATGACATAAGTGAAAGCCGGCAATTGCATAGTTGTAAGAATAATACCTCAATGTGAAACTGGAAGGATTTGGAAACCTTCCCAATGTGTGGAAAGGTTTCACAAGAGCATACATAATTTAGCTCTATAGCTATCTTTATACAACACATATAGTATAGACCAGTTATACAATGGTTTTGAGTGGCACACAATGGAATATCCCATGAGTCACTTTTATGTTCTAGTAGAATGGAAGGACAGGTGGTATATTGTATGATGTGTCACAAGAATTAAAAACATACTAAAACTGTATTGCCTTATGAATAGTATACAACAGCTATCCTGCATTGATTGGTTGTATTTTCAATACGGCATGGGGAAAATGTGCATACAGTACCTTGGCTGCCTTGTCTGACTCATCATTCGAAGAACCTGTTGATGCAGCTGATGATGATGACGATGATGATGATGATTCACTGGTATTTGATGATGATAATAAGGCATGATATTTATTAATTTCATCTTTGATCTGTTCCTTCAAAGTCTCCATCACATCTAGAACAGGAGGAACTGCTGTCGTCAGGCATGTTTCTATTCCTACCTGTAGCTGTTTCACCTGTCAAAGTATTAATAAATATTAACAAATATTCAATTTATTACCCAAGAAGATAATCAGGGTCTTTATTTTTATTTATATATAGGGCAAATAAACATATTGCTGAAGTCTAATGACACTATGGTACTATTTCTACCACAATCTTTTTTACTCATCACTTACATTACATAAGTCCTTTTAGATAAAAATAAATATCCAAAGTTTTTATAGTTTATGAAAAGCATTCTTCACATGATAAAAAAGGTATGGTATAGATGTGGCATGTGGGATGGCACAGCGGGGTATTGATCACGAATCACAGACAATATTTTCATGAATTCATGAATAACAAAATAAAGTCAATGAATGACCTTGATACAAGGATTTAGCAGGGGTGTAATACAAATTTTCATGAATCATGGTCTTCAAAATGAGCAGATCACGCATCACAGGGACTGAAATTCACGAATCACAGAATATTTTTTTTATTTTACGAATCACAGCCCAAATATGGCCAAATCATGAATCTCACATAACCCCTGTGCCACTGTGTGTTAGATTGCATAACAATAAAATCCATTTACTCTCAGAAATTGAATTCTTTCTCATTTAAAATGATTGTAGTGTTCCTGCCATCTAACATGGCTGCCGCCATGTGGTGGTGCAAAACCTCTATTACAAAAGAAAGTGCAAGTAAAGCTGTTGTATTTCTTAAATTAAGTATATATAAGGTATTACACAGGTAAGAGGAATTTTAATATATACATATATTCATAGCTATTCATTATCAAAATATTAAGTTTTCATATCTTGTCTTTATATTTAACTGACTTACATCAGCTAAGGTTAATTCCAAGGTTATAGGAGCATCACAATCCTCAGCCACCGGTGCTTGTAGTATACTGTCCAATAATAAAACTCCATTCAAATCTTTCCTCAGTCCTACCGTTCTTCTATCAGTAACGAAAAGTTTCTCTACTCCAGGACAAAAACGACATTGTAAGGATCCAAAATCTGAAGAACTACTCCCTAAAATCAAGCAAAGTAAACCATCAGTCATAAAACAGCATATGAAAGCCGGTATAATAAAATAACTAGTTCATATAAGTTAGATTAAGGAATTAAAAGCTACAAGGAAGAAGTTGATCTTACGTAAAAATATGACTTAAAAATTGCGTATCATGTATGAAAATGGTCTATAATTCTAGTATATTATGACTCAAGTGTACAGAAAAGAAAATTCTGTAAGAATAAGCAATAGAAAAGAGTATATAAGCAATGCTTTCGATTCATATTCACTTTTAACCAGCATAAAGTCATGCTAACCCAGTCCAAATGACGTACCTTCAAGAAAGGTTCGCTTTAACGTACGACCTGAGCTAACGTCTAAAACCTCAATGGATCCATCTTCTAGGGTAGCAATGAAGCAGTGTGACGTTGGGGAGTAGGATATTGATGTAGGTCGACCGTTAAACTGCAGGCAACCTTCTTCCTGTAGGAACCACTCCTCGACCGCCATCTTGGCTTCATGGTGTAACATCCAATAACCAGTCCCCCGCGCTCTAGCAGATTTACAAAGGGAACCCAGCATGGGGGATCGAAAATCATCTGATTTGGTTTTATTCATCTCGGGTTTTTTTTTCTCGTTTGCCTCTTTCTTTCTTTCTTTTCCCCCCCTTTTTTTTTAGTTTAAAGACAGCTCAGCATTGAGCCTTGGAAACCATTCATGGATCTTCTTTTGCTTATTTTCTTCTCATTCTCTTCCATTTTCCAGGGGTTTTTTTGTTTCTTTTTCCTTCTTTTTTCTCTTCAAAGTTTTTACTTTCGGTAGCTTTATCTTTTCCCCAATCTTTTTTTCCATTGTTCCTCTTCGAAGTACTTACGTTTCCTCCCTTAGATTTCAAACTTTTCGTTTTCTTATTTTCAACGCACCCTTTTCCACTTTCTTCTGTGTTTATCTTGCTTTCTTACACTCCTTCTCTTTCCCTTTCACTTATCGTGTTTTTTTTAACTATTTATCTTCGATGCGTTTTCTGATGATTTTTTAAAATTTGGCTCGCATCTCTAAGACTTATAACTTTTGTTATTTTCTGTATTTTTCTCATTCTCTCTAATCTTTCTATCGCTTCTCTTTCTTTAATTCTTTTTCGTTCTCCTTTTTTCTGCCGATGCGTTTTATTACTATTTACTTTCAGACTTCAATTTCGTTCCACTTTTAGCTGTTCACTCCCTCCCTTTCACTTTTTTCCACTTTTTATTAGGTAAAAATTGTGATTTGGTACTAGTACTTTGGTCACAATGGGACACAATCAACACAACAACAACATGAATGACGTTACCCAGACACCCGACTTGTCATTCGCACGTGCGCTGTCTCCGTGGTTGCATGTGTCTCTCTTTTACTAATGTTTTCAAGCTAAAAACCGGAATACTATTGGGCTTTTACTTCGAGTTTAGAAAAGCGAGACCTGTAGACAACAGCAGAAAGTCTAGTTCCGACATGGAATTTTCTTACGTTGTGCTTTTGAAGCCGTCAGAGATTCGTTTTACTAACAATTATTTGAAAGAAAGATTTGACAACAACATTCCCCTGACAGAAACCTTGACTCAACTGCAGAAAGGAGAAATTTTGGTTGATGATATTCCATTTATAGAAGTGATTTGGTACCAAGAAAAGTGGGAATGGTATACCTTGAATAACAGAAGACTTTGGGTGTTTCAGCAGCTAGAGAAAAGTGGTGACTGCCAGCTTATCAAGACACATAGAATCGAAAGAGTGGAGAATATTTTCGAGTACCCAGCCTTGCTGTACGGGTCAGCAAACCTGCAAACAAACCTGCAGATAAATGAAGAAAGTCCTTGTAGAAAAGTCAGTTATCAAGCAGCAGCGTGGAACTCGAAAACTGCAGAAAGAAATGCTCGGAAAAGGCGAAAAGAAAGGTTTGAGTATCGTGAAATGCGAGTGAGTATTGAAGAAAAGTCATACAGTGAACATCACACCTCTGCTGGTTATCAGACCCATCAGACCTACCACAAGACGTGCACGGTTTCAGAATATAAATCACAACATCGTCTCCAACGCTCCAGAAATTCAAGAGGGAGACATCGTCAGAATCATATTCACCGTAATCTTTCCAAGAGATCTTCAAGTTCTAGCTTAATGAAGCTAGTACCTAGCCGTAAACATATCTCAAGAGCAGGCGACCTTCAAGAGTACGCGGATCGGACATCAAGGGGAACCTATGGTCCTATCTGTGGGATCGTAACCCAGGAGTTTTGGCAGAAAAAAAGATACCAGTTCCTTCAGAGAGTTTATTCACTGCAAACAGGACGTCTCAAGGATCCAGGAATCATTACTAATGTGATGTTTACATGTGGAGTATGCTACAAGAGCTTCAAAACTCGTGTGAGGCTTGAACAACACTGCGAGGAGCTGATGCATTATGCATGTGTACGATGTGGCAGGTTTTTTACGAGCAACACTGCTCTTGGTCAACACCGCATCGCTCTTACTCACTATGTATACTAGTTTTATTGATT
The DNA here is from genome assembly GCA_964019055.1 of Anthopleura xanthogrammica. NCBI lineage: Eukaryota > Metazoa > Cnidaria > Anthozoa > Actiniaria > Actiniidae > Anthopleura > Anthopleura xanthogrammica. The sequence continues at coordinate 5,887,961 of OZ025212.1, read as the reverse complement.
CAGAATGACTTATGATGAAACAGGGGCATTAGAGGGACTTTACTATATATGAGGCCATATTATCTGTTCTCCCATTTTTTTATTTTTCCACTTCTGATATCATTCAAAATCCACACCTGTTAGGTACCCAGTCATTATCGGGGGTGAGGGGTAGTGCAAGCCAAGGTATGTCCTAGTCAAATTTACTGACCACCTCCCCCTTGAGAGTTGCATATTTTTCACCACACTACCTACTTGCTTGACTCTCCCCTTCACTTGCACTAGTCCCTTCCTCTAATCAATGCCCATTCCCATAATTCATCCATTCCTATTTTTCGGTCTGGTTATTGTCAAGTGAGTTCAAAATCAGTGCATCATAAATGCGAAACGCATGGCAAATATTTCAGTGAGGTCAATAATGTTGATTAAGCGGTTTATTTCGTTGCTTCGTCTCGTTTTGTTCATAAGGTTAGAAACCTAACAAGGAAATGTATATGTTGACAAATGTGTACGCGTTGATATGGTTACGAGTTCAAACAATTTTGTGGATTTCAAAAATCCAACTCGTACATTTCACGAAATGACATCACCGTTATTTAAAGTTAAATATAATACTACTTAAATGGAAAAAATATCATTCCCAGAAACCGGCAATAAAGTTGGAGATCAGAAAATTGTACCTTTTTCTCCTTTTTCTATTGCCTTGTTATTTTCAGTTAATGTCACAAGGGCGGATCCAGGGAAGGGGTGACGTGTCATGCAGCCCTCCCTGAACAAAATCATGGATCCACCCCTGTCTCGATTAATCTTCGCTTTTTCGTTGCCAGCTGGGCCAGGACAACGTAATGAAGCCTAGAGCGGTTTTTTTCCTGCTATGAATAGAAACTCTGCCCACACCCTTAGTTGCCACTTGAGCATGCACAGAGTTGTGATACTTGGATGATAAGGCGCACGCCGATAAGACCACAAAATATTCTCTGGTAAAAATTGAGCCGGCGCATAACTTCATCAACTTATAACTGACCACAAATGAGCCCACACCCTTAGTTGCAGTTTTTTTATTAATCATCTAGATCTATCGTCAGTGAAAGTACAGACAATGGAAAAATGCATGTGTTTTACAAGATATACGATTGTCCATACTCTATGTATGACTGAGCCAATTGGTCATGATCTAACTAATAAAAAAATCCATTCCTAGAATCTACTGTGTATTTGGTACTGATCAGCTCTCACCCTACCTCGTGACAATTCTAGACCCACCTCTGTCTCAGTCCTTACGGAGAGAAATGGTAACGATTAGACCTCTAGTCTCTCGAGCATCCACAGCAGTAGAGATCCGTACAGACCCCTAACCCTTGACGTGACGTGACGTCAAAGCAGCTCACTAAACAAAATGATTTCAATCTCCTGAGAATTGGAAACCCGGCTATTGTTTTTTCCTCAAAATTGAGCTGCATTCCGACATGCTGCAAAGGGTCTATAGCTGTACTGAAAGGAAAAGGAGCATGGAGAATCCAGAGGGATGTCCAGGGGTCAGTACCCCCGGCTTTGGTTGAGTCTGTATGACGTCACATGTATAAACGCAGTACCTGGACCCTCCTTTGACCCAATGTTATATCACTCGATCACTGGACCCCTTCTAACTTTATGTTACATTATTGAACTCAAAATCTGGAACCCCTGACCTCTTGTCACATTTACTCATTCAGTAGCTGTACCCTTTATTAGTCCCATATTAATTTGGACCCCTCTTAAAAAATCCTGGAACCGTCCTCTTCATTAAAGTGTTCATATGTCTTAGTCCGCTATCATGTCTGTGCTGGGTGGAGACAGCGATAGATTTGTTGTCTCAGATTGTGAAGAAAATACCTCTTTCCTCTCACCAACAGGAGGAGAACAAATCCTTATAGCTATACCAATGCCTTCATTAGTAATCCCAATGCTTTCTCCAGTGGTACCGCTGAAATCGTTTACTACAGGCTTATTTTTGATCGCCTCTCTATGTTCCTTGATATCGTTCAATAATTGTTTATATTCTCTTGTGAGTCTAGCTTCAATTGCGTCTAGCTCATCTATTGTGTTAAGTCCTTCAGCTATGCTCACTCGTGACGTAGCAGCCATTGGGATGCCACTCTGATCGCCGCGATTATTCGTTGGTGAAAGTCGTGATCTAAGTATGGACGCTTCAACAGCATTGATCGTTCCTATGTTGTTAGCTTTCTTTAATGCTTTCCATGTCTTCAAAACACGTTGAGCCGTGATTTTTTGTCTTTCTTCCGCGCTAAGCCCTCCTCTATCCCCTGTCCTCCCCCCAGCGTGTTCTGAACTGGAAGTAGTGTGAGGATCTAGTACGCGATTCGTCTTCTTAGAGAGATATTTTCGACTCTTCTCAAAGACGAAATTTAACAATTGTCTATAAACACTCGCCATTACAGCCATTGCTGGATACGTAAAAACCATGCCTATGATGATTACAATCCAGTTGCCGATCTTATAATGAGGTGTTACGTTTTCACCAGATCCAGAGTGAGCTGCACTTGGAACGAAATCGCCAAAGCCAACGGTTGTGAATGCGACAACAGCAAAGTAAACAGATTCAAAGAATGTCCATCCATCTAGAAACAGGAACAAAGGAGCACTAATAACAGTGATGATAATTACGAATATCATACTGAGGAACGCAATTGAAGTGGCAGTAGGTTCCCAAGAACTCGATCCAGTGTTTTGTTTGGTAATTCGTCGCTTAGCAACCCGCCAACAGCGGTGGCAGTGATGAAGAATGAAGGTGAATAGCTGTACCGTTAGATCTAGCAGGGTGTTGAACAGCAGGATATTGAGTGGTATGCCGATAAGGGCGTACGGGATGAAGCAGATTTGACCAAGTCTCGTCACAGGTGCTGTGTTCCCAAAACCTGTCAAACACAAGAGAAATACTGTTAGACCTCTGATACGGACATTGAAGAGACGGAAAGAAAAATGTACGTATTACAGAGTTACCCTTAAATATTAGAGGCCTGTCCGCTCTATAGGTGTCCACACAGTACAGAGGTGCTCGCCGTATTATACAAAGGTCTCTTTTCAAGTGATTTCAAACGAATAACACAGTGAATATGAAATGTTTCAAGCTATTCTTACGCTTTATTTTATCGATAATTAAAATAACCAGGACCATACTTCTAGACATCGACCGCCGTTTGAACTTACGGCCACGCTGGAGATTTTGGCCCCAACATCGCTGTCCCGGGAGGGATTACAAGCTGATTAGGAAGGAAGCTCGGCTGGAGAGGTTAAGGGAGAGGTTAGTCGGCCCTTATAGATCGCATATGATTAACCCCTTGCTATGACCAGCTATTCCAATATATTGTTTGTGTTGCTGATGGCTTAACATACATGCCCACTCTTTTCCATGTGGGATGCGTTTTGAAAAATTATCCATATTTGATGCAAGAACGAATATTTGAACGCACACTTTGGGGAAATCGACATTGAGTTCATATTTTCTTATCCGTGCAGATACTTTGATATACTCCGCGACGATCATAATCATACACAATTTAATAACCACGGATCAAGCCAACATATATATATCTACTTTGATTGCCAACATTGATTGAAAGGATAAGGAAACATTCCAGCAATTAACTAAGGTTGGGGACTCCGCTGGCATGCTGAGCAAAAATTCGAGGGCGTGAAATTGTTCATATCAACAGCTACTTCTAGAAGGAATATCGAATTTTTTTTACTATTCCCCTTGAAACGGGATTTCTGATTCCATAAAAAGATAACACGCTTGCGCAGCCGAAATCCCAAACACGTTATTTCGTACTGCGCATGCCCGAGGGGAACGAGATTGGAATGGATTTTGCCCGCCATTTTTGGCTTCGCGTGTGCAAATCTTAACCAGAGTTCAGAGGCTTGATGGATTATCTGAAGACTTGAAAATTAGTCAAGTAAAGTATCGCCTGGAGCTAATGGTCTGTCTATCGTGAATCACACAAGAAACGATAAAAACCAGATGTGGCCCAGATGATTGCGGTCTTAATCTAACAACTTTGAGTGAATCAGGGTCAGTTCATCCCTTGAGTGGTTGATTGATGTAACATTTCAATCAAAACCCGAAGTTATGACGATTAAAATCCGAAAACTTTCCGATGTTGCAAGCTTTGAGATACCTAGACCCCTTGCAGCACGTCGGAATGCAGCTCAATTTGGAGGATAAAACAATAGGTTTTCAATCCTCAGGAGATTGAATTTCTTTTGTTTTGTCTATTTTTGACTACAAAACCAAACTCAGTAATAGTTTTCTTATGATAGAGTGAAGTTACTAAACTCGTGAAATAAAAATTGCTTGTTAAAGTGTAATAGTCAAATAGACACAAAAGAAAACAATAGAATGAGTGTCTACTAAAGTATATTAGTCTAATATCTATTTCACGGGTTTAGTGACTTCACTCTATTCAATAACATCCAAACATCTGCTTCGTCGGAATTCAGATAAAAAATAATTTAATCACAAAGGTTTTGAAATTATAGCGACCTCTATCGCTTTCTCGAGCTTTTCACGAACTATTATCGACAATCATATTATTAGCATGACAAATCCAATCTTGTAAGTCTGTCGGTGATCATTAATGATCTTTGAACTTATTACTAACGGTATTCCTACCCTGATTCGCGTAAAACTCAAGGACCTTAAGAAATATTAATTTTTATTCTTCTTGCATGTTTGCGGAGATAGCAAGTCAGATAAGCGTATAATACTGCAAGTAGTGTCAAAGACTTACACGGGCCAGGAAATTCGAGTACAAATCAACTGATAGGAAGATGAAAAACACTTTAACAGAAACTATTGAATTGTACAAAATCTTGTACGTGAAGAGATCGCTGAATATCAGTTTTTTTTGTTAGACTTTTTTCAAACACATGAAACTTCATTAATAATTAAGACAAGCTAAAAAACTTTCTTTACAGATGGAGATTTTCTCTCCTTTATTGAGGTAGAATTCAATAGATACTGTGCCTTGCAGCAATTTGAAACAATTGGGAATATTTCAAAGCTAGTTTTACTTTTAAGTTTTACGTAGTACAATTTTTGAAGTGAAAATGTTGCGACTGAGGCAATTTTTAAGCCATCCAGCGTCGCTTGGATTCGTGAAACTTTCATTTTTCAGTCGTGACTCGAAAAACGTTTAGACAAATGTGATAAGGCCTATATTATAATCACTTACCAATAGTTGTTATGACAGTTCCAACGAAATAAAACGAACCCGCCAAATCCCACTTGCTTTGGTAGTTGACAGAAGGATCGATCCCAAGAGAATAAGAGTCGCGGAAAATCCCCAAAACCATTTCAATGTCAGTCTTAGATACATTAGTCTTGGAGTAGAAATCTTCAAATAGGTCCTTGGATTGCTTTACTTGTCTTTGCTCGTTGTCATACTCGATTTCGGTGAAAAGAAACATCCCTAATAGCATATAACAAAGGTATAAAATCCACAGAATCAGCAGTTTGACATGTTCTTCATTCATGACGTATTTCAATGGAGATTTATCTAATAAATCACGCACTCACTAGAGTGAGTAAATCTTCACTTCTCGACTTAATGACGTGCAAAATCACTTCAGGCTTTCCTTGAACTACTTCTCAGTAGTGTTTTCTCCTTGATTTAGTTTCTTTAGAGACTTTAGAGACCTAGACTTTCAAGCTCCTTCCTCGTGTATATCCTAATGAATGACGGTGAAAATACTCGTGGTTGATAGTACTCACAGACGCTTTAAGAAATTCATTAGTTCGACTGAAGAAGGCTCATTGTATCTTGTCGGGGAATCCAATAAGTTAACTTGATCTTAAGGGCCCTCGTATGTGATACTGATGCAAACTGATGCCAAATATCTGTCAGTGCCGTTCGTCCATAACACGAAACTCTGGATAGTTAATGTCTTGCGAAGAACAGAAATCCATGTTACTACAAAAGACCTCGATGTACGCAACAAACGTTAAAAATTTCATAAAATTGAAATAGTTCAAGGGAATTTTTTTTGAGTTTGTTCTGAGTCGAGTTACAATCCAAATATTGATGCTTACGCTACGATTCTTCACGATGATTGCTCGTAATTTTACAGCCAGCAATGAAATAAAATCCACTCTAGGAATGCATAGAAATAATAAACCAGAGTGACGACACAACGGCTAAGCTGACTAGGGCAACTATTACCTCGTCAATGACCTTGATTACAAAGTTATTTAAAACTTATTTCTTTAGGCATAAGAAGTGATTTCTGTTTCTAGTAAAGTGATTAGGCTCCGGAAAACTACAAAAAGATGTTTATAAGAGCTAGTATTATTGTTTTTCTTGGTTACTTTTATTTTTTTGTTGACAGGTGTGTAGCTTTGCCTGTTGGTATACCTTTAACTTAACATAACAAATGACTGAACAATTACGGGCGGTAAAAGAATGCAGATATCTCCTAATAACGATGCTCAATGGATCAGAAGAAATGAAATAAAAAGAAAGTGCTTTTAAACTCGTAAATAATTGAAATGGAATAATTATAACTTGCAGTGAGGTGCCTGGACTAAAAGTTTTGGCAGTCAGTTTTTTAAAAGTTTTGACGATAAAAAAAATACATCGAAAGTGGTCGTTCTTAAACTTTAGTGTTGTAGTCTGGAAACCTCTAATGACAAAGTACGCAAAGTACAACGTTTAGAGTCATTTAAGAAAAGGCTTTTTATGCCCAGTTAACAGATTAAGATCATCTAGGCAGAACATTCTAGATTAAGTTAAATTAAAAACTAACTATAGTAGTTATAATCTCATAGCGGTACTCTAGAAAACTATTTATTAGTCTAATGTACACAAACTTGAACATTTTGATTCAAGAAAGGTTTTTTTGGATGCCATGTCTACAGTTTTAACTGAATTTTTTTTTGGCAATTTCCAAATTTTATTTAAAGTAATAAACAACTAGAACGTAATAGTATATCACTCTGTGGGTGTCTATTATTGAAGTCTAATTTTTACATATGTATGTTTGATGTCTTATGAAGGGAGTATAATGATAATGATACGGTGTGGATACGGTGTTTACATGGAGTCTCGAGGATGTCACAGTGCAAGCGAAGTATTTTGTCTAACTATAATTTTATGAGAAGCAAATAACTTATAATTCTCTTTTGATAAGGATTTATGCAATCATAGCTCAAAAACCAAAATCAAGCGTTCATTACACAATTGGAGAGGAATTTTCATTCAGTAAGAAACTGAACCAGGTTATTAAAGTTCCCTCCCTTCATCGTAACTGAGAATATTAACATTACGTAAACTTATCTGCATATGTGAAAATTCTACAGTGTAAAAATTGTATAACCGCTCGTTCTCCATTGCTTTTCCCCCACCCTCACCCCCAAATAAGTAGTCTACCAATACGAATAAATTTAGTAGCTCTTTCTCTTCTCAAATGGTTTATCTGATTTATTTTATTGCTCGATGTAAAAATTTTCGAGTAGCGTTCGCAAAATTTGGTCGATTCCTTTCTTATTATTTTTCATCTAGAATCGTTCTTGAATGGTTTGTGAAACTATTTCAAACACTTGAAAGATTGTTTCATCCGCTATCGAAACACTTCCGAAGTCGGTGATGTTTTTCAACTAACTCATTCACTTCTCTGTGTTTGTCGGATGTGTAAATCAACACTCTTTCTCGTCAAGTTAGACTTCAAAAGTTTAAAACTATATTCTAAAAAATCAGAAGTCCATGATAACTAGACTTGTTATGGACCCAGTTCTGAAAACAAATAGAATTCTGATCAATGAAAAAACTTTGAAGCAGTGGCTTTGAGGCTGTTTTGACAGACTAGATAAGAAGGGAGACTTAAAAAGAGTCTAGTCCCCCACCCCTCCCCCCAAATATCTCAAAATGGCATTGAAGGAGGAAACAACAAGGAGCGACGTAACGACGGTCAAGTCTACTCAATCAGCGAGGTAAGCCTCCCAGTGATAACTCTGCTTTGGTGGTCCCTCTTAAGCTGGAAAAAGGTATTGTCGCATCAAATAAAACAAAGTCCGCATTGGATACGAAAATTAATACTTATTCTCGTTCCCAATGCTCCCTGCCTTAGTTTCACGAATTTAAACTACTGCGCATGCTCCAGAAATTGGCGGGGGAAAATATGGTGGCAGGCGCGCATCAAAAATTTTATTGGCTGATTCAAATTTAAGGTAATGCGATCGTGCATTCGTGCGCATCTTTCCTGCGCTTTATTGAATATCTAAACATTTTACACGGTTACCTACCCTGATTTTTCTACTGTGAGTCCAGAACAACTTAGGCTACAATATATCAAAAAATGAAGGCAGGTAATTCGACTAAATTTTTAGTAATTTCACGAAGTGTTAATTTTCAAAGTACTTTTTCGTGATTGGGTTTCCTGTGGCCAAGGTCTTTCAACTATGGCGGATAAGACATTTTGACCTTTCTCCACGTTCAACGTGAAATATCTAAAAATCTTGCTCGGTGACCTACCCTGATTTTTTCACTGTGAGTCCAAGTTTACTAAAGCTACAACATATCCAAAAATGAAGGTAGATAATTCGACTAAGTTTTGAGTAAATCGCGAAAATGTCCGGAAATTCGGATCGTAAAGTACAGTCAAAATGTACTGTTTTGGACATTTAAACATCGAGAACTCATTCTGAACACAATAAAATGAACAATTTTGGGGTTTTAATCATAATGTGTTAAGGTATGTATCATTTGAAATCGTTTATGCTACTTCTTCAAGCCATATGGACTACGATAGCTTCTAGTTTACTTTGTCTTATTTTCCCCGAAAACACGGCCGCAAGCATTGTCTTTGAAAAATTATATCTTCCGAACGGATCCGGGTACCCCCATTTTTTATTTCATATTTTCACACTACAGCTCAAAAGGAATATTTGTGCCAAATTTCAAAAAAATCCATTGGAAAAAAATGCGCGATCGCATTACCTTAAAACTGCTTATGCGCGTTATTCCGGAAATAAAATCATAATGGCGGGAAAGTCGGCGGGGCTATATATTTTCAGACCTCCATGTTCTCAAAAGCTTACGCCTTTCACCAATGGGCACGAGTATACGCTCCTAGAGCGTCTAGTTTGCATTAAATTTGAGGACCACAATAGTCAAAGTGCCCCTCAAAGTCGAGATTAAGAAACCAAGGAATACGTGTTCCCTCCCGCTGTGATGATGATGACGAACTCTGTTTATTTAGCGATGATAAGTGAAAATCAACATTTACTAGTCGCAACTCTACACTAATAAATTAACTTATAGTTCTGATATCCCTAAATGATACGTGGCCATCTATATATCCTAACCATAGCGCAGGTCTAACCCCTTCCCGAATTTTTTATAAAGAAAATAAAGCACATCTTCTACTCAGTTCAGGAGGGAGGGGGCGTCTCTAATGTTTTCGGCATCGCATTCGAGGACAGTGTTGTTGACATTCGTGACGTCAGATGACGTCACTTAGCAACCGCGGGATTCCGCGGGATTACATATCGCTTGATCATCTCTTGGATTCAGTTTATCCTTTGTTTTTCCTTACTTAAAGAGACTTAAGGAGCATTATTAAGCACCCTTTTAACCGTAAGTCTATTTCTTTGTACTGTAAATAACAGATACATGTCGTTTTTTGTGTGTGGTAATTCTTCTGTTAGCGGGTTTTTGTTTATTTTCTTGTGCTTCCCTGTTAGCGGGATCGCGCCATTTTTAGAACGGGACGAAAATTCTTCTTAACTAAAACTATATTTTAGTATCGAAAGAAACCGAATTTTGCCATCAAAAAAGTTCCCCTTATAGATAGTTAGTGTGTCTTGAAGATTATCTGTGTTAAAGCTTTAGTAATCTTCCCAAACCTCATATCATTCCTTTTAAAGTGTCCTCGATCGAGTTCTCTTTGAAAGCAGCGCTATTAAACAAGCTGCTGACTTCTGCTAAATGCTTCTCTTCGTCATTTTCATCAGTATTGTATATCTTTTAGTTAAGAGTTAATTGTTTGAGTATTGCATGCATTGAATTTGTGTATTTTTTTTGAATTTTAATATATACATTTAAAAATATTCGTAAAAAGATCGTGTTACATTGATGCACAGGGAGCCCAATTTAGATAAAAGTAAAAGGTGAAAATAAAATCGGGGAAAAATCGACTTCAATTTTTTTTTTAATTCAAGGTCAAGATAATGTCCTCTTTAATACAAGCGAGCAAAATAATCCATAAAAATGCACTAGAACATTATTTTTTCGTGTGTGTCTTTGTTTTCCCCTATATATGATATCTATTGGACAGGTGTTATTTGCATAAATACTTTTAAAATTACAAACAAAGTCTTAACATTTAAGAGCAATCCATTTTTACTGGAATTTGTACTGACCTCCTGGAGAGAAATGACAATTGTTTTTGACTCCTGCATAAAAGATGTATCAGGTATAGTTCAATTTCTTAATGAACTACTTCTTTTACCAGGTATTCTTACTCTATGGGTTATCATTTACCTTTTTAACCCAATATAAACAGCTGTTGTTAATAACATACCTGGTCAACAATGTGTGGATTTGCATTTTCACATAAGGGCAGTAAAGTCAAAGCGTTTAAGTTTTTTGATATATTGGTCTTATTCAATTTCTATTCTATAATATATACCTTTTGGGTTTTGAATATAACAAATGAACAAATGCTTTTGTTGTACTGCAGCCTGAATGCCTACAATGGATTCCCATCATTTTGGTTTTCAATACTATATTTTGAAATCACTTTGGTCTCTCCATATCACATTGCTTTTTCCATTTTTTGATCACTTCCCTCACAATAGACCTTTCCCGAATACACTTGACTGACCACAGAACAATAGATTCAAGGCGAGGCTGGAGTAGACAAATGCAGTAAATGTATGGATTTGAAAACTTCAGCCTGGACTTGAATCTTTTGTTCTGTGGTCAGTTGAGCGAATTCAGGAAAGGTCTATTGGTGACTGTTTTGGAAATGAAAATTATACACACATGCCATTACTAATAATAATGTCTTTATTAACTAGTAAAAATACATACTAATTATTTACAATAAATATATCTAGATAACATACAAATTATTTACAATCAATATTATGAGATCAAAAATTATATACAATTATACTATACTATTTAGCGAATAAATTATATCTAAAATATACTGGACAAGCTCTCTTTTCTATATTGTACATGGTTTGGCATTTAGCTATCAATAAACTGCTATTTACAAGCTGTGAATTTCCACCATCCTGGAGCCCTTTTGGGATTACTAATGCCTTATAATTGCCAATATAAAATCAACACAAAATTAATAGCTATTACAGGGTTTTTTCATATTACATTTGCATCACATGCTGCTGTGTCAGACTTAAGAGCAAAAATAAATAACAAATTAACTATAAACAATTCCTTTTATTGGTTATCTTGCTGTGCCAAAGGAAGAAAGGATTCAAAGACCTGTAGGGAGTCCCAGTTGGGAATACTGAAGACCACACCACAGCTTGAGAAATGTACACAATGCAACAAGGAAATTGTATTGTCTATAGTGATGTACTCTGCAAAACAAAAAAAACACAACAAACATGTTTTTAATAATGATTTTTCTGTAGTATGCCACTTCCTTGATGAATCTATTGGGTCAGTAATGCTTGAGTATAACAACTCCTTATATTCAAATCAAGCAGACAGCCATTTTAACATCAATGGGTTCATTTGTATACATTGACTGCCAGCCATTTTTCTTAGAGAGAAAGATAGAGAGTAGAAAATACTATATCAAAAAATTGAGGGCCCTGCTAGCAACATCAAAGCATTTCAAGAATCCCCTTGTAGAATCCTGGAATTTCAACCCCCCTCCCATGTACATAGCCTGATTTCTTTCTTGACAACATAAAATTGTACAATTTAAACAGTACATGATGCATGGTAGTACATCATAGTATATGGTAGTAAGTGGCAGTACATGGTAGTAAATTCCATTACAAGGAAAGCAAAGCACCCTAAAAAAGTGGGGCGTGTGACTAAGGTTGGAAAATATAGACTAGTGTGAGAAAAGGGAAAAAGCCCCCCAGCCTCCCATCTCTGCAGTCCCTGCATTACATAATAGTACATCAGGCCTGTCGCTAGGACCTGTGGGGGGGGGGGGGGGGGTTGTTTTCTGCCAATCTCAGTTATGGCATTAGCCAGCTTTTCTCATAGAAATTTGCAATTAGAAAGGTTAAGGAGGGGAGAGGGGGGTTCGTTCAAACTATTGAACCACCCCTAGGGATGGGCCTGTACATGGTAGGTACATAACAGTACAAGGCAGTGCATGGTAAGACGTAGCAGTACATAGAAGTACTTTGTGGTGCATGGTAGTTACTACATGGTAGTACATGACAATAAATTGTAGAGTGATTACAATAAACCCGTTCAACAAAATCTGTTAGTCAAAGTCTACGACTATCTGCTAGCGTTTATTAGTGTGTATTAGCCTAGTGTAACTATAGCTCATGTGTGAAGACTACAACTTTATTGGTTAAATTTATCAAGACGAAATAACGGTCTCATTCTACTGAAAAACAATATTTTTACTACGAGTCATTTGCTTTACAAACTTTATAAACTGTAAATAAGTAATTAATTCATTCCGTGTAAAAGATTGAATTAAAGCTTTGCCGTTTTGCCTTCTACAATCTTTCCAGTTATCCGACTTAAAAATTGAAATACATATAAATGTCAATAAACATGTATAGACTACATTCATTTGTTGTCTGTTTAATAATTTTTGTTTTAGTTAGACTATTTGTAGTCTACTTAGAGTCTATTAGCTATTACTTGTGATTAATAGTGTGTATTAGTCTAGTAATTGTTGAACGGGTTTATTGCAATCACTCTAGTACATAATATGTAAATAAAGACTGCCGGATCCCAATCCTAGTCTGGTCTCTGATTTAGATCTTTGTACATACATACACATGCATACATGTATTAAGCTTTTTTCTGTTACTCACTGAATAAAATACATGAAAGCTGTAATTTAGTCAATACCATAATAGAGTTATTTTGTTCAGACCGTGAAACAGTTTATAGTATACGTAGTTAGTGTAAGCTTATTATGATATAGACACAAAAGAAAACAATGGAAATATTAGTGGTTACTACACCTCTATCCGGATAATTTAGCTAGACTACTAACTAAAATCAGAAATAATTAGGAATAACTCCAATAGGTGATAACTCACCATCAATGCATTTTATGGCTCCAGCGCTAGCTCCAGCAAATCATGGGAATCCTTTCACTGCACCACCAGAAATCACGATCGTCATATATTGTCGATAAGATACTGTTTACACAATCCCCGAAGTTCAAAAGGAATGATATGAAGTTCAAGTGAAGCAAAACAAGTGAAAATCCTCACAATAAAACCTCATACCCTGTTACATTAGTCGAACTTTTTTGGAAAAGATTCCTTTTCCTCAGGGTTCACAATATATTTTTTTGTCTTCGATGTCGAGTAAAAACGGCAGCCGTTTTCCATCGTAGAATCAAGTTTATAGCCGAAAACGAACAACATAACCGACCAGTCGACTAACAGTTTTGCCAGTCTCGAATTCTTAAAGACCTTTACGTTTGGTTATTTACATTTTAAATCCAATTTAAGTCGTAATGCGGTATATTTTCGACATTTTCTACACGAATTTGCCGTCTACAATCCAGGCGCCATCTTGGAAATCACCGTGACGTCACGAATGGCAACAACACTGTCCCGCCGTTTTCCCTAGAGACGACCCCTCCCTCCTGACTCAGTTCTTTTACGGCCCTGAATGTACTCGAGCTCGAACCAACGACCTTCCACACTACAAAACAACGGGGTGGTTATCTAAAAGCACACCTCCAAAGTCAAAAACTTATTTTCATACTTTTCGAAACCGACCATGATTCCAGCTCCAAGCACAATATATATTTTAATTAGTTTTTTAACAATACTTTTGTTTGCCCTCCTAATCTGTAAACATGCTTTAGAAAGGAATACCTCCTGGAATGTTCTGCTTCAGTTAAAAGAACCCGGGGTTTTAAAACATATGAAAATATTCTCGAAATGCGTCTGGGAATGAAACAAGCAGTCTAAACATTTACTATAATATAGTTCGAGTGAAAGTCTTTTGTTGGTATATCATTTTGATATTAATCAATTTGAATGACGCCTATGCTTGCCGCTAAACTTCAGTAGAATTGCTGTGGAGTAACACTCAAGGCCTGAAACGACTATATATAAACAACGCTGCTGGACTATCAGTCAATGATTATCTCTCTCTAGAAGAGAGAACACTCACAGAAACTTGCGTTCAGTGAATAATTTTCGCTCTTTAATCCGACTTTGAGAAGGAGAAAAACCCAAGGACTTCAGAAATATTTATACAGGTAAGATCTCTTTGAGTTCAATATTCAGCTTTCCTTCTGTTTTGCCGACAAAGAACCGTTCTAACGTTCAAAAATTTAGTAAGGGCAAGGATTTTTTCATTTTACTTCATAAGAATTTAGAAGGAATTATGGCTTTAACAACCCTTATAAACATTTATTATTATTATATTTTTTAAATGTTTTCACGGATTCAGTAAATTTACCAAATATTTTTCAACATTTATTTTCATTTAATGAAAATGATGAAGAATTATGGCTAAACATGTTTATTTAACATGGTTTTAGCTTCTAAAAGACTCTCGTCATAATTTTTTTATACCATTTATAGTAAGTAGAATTTAGTAAGTATTATGGCTTTTATGGTTTCACGGATTCAATAAATTAGCCAAATGATTTTCGATTATTTATTTTCGTTTACTTCATTATGAAGAATTATGGCTAAACGAGTTTATTCAACTCATTTTTATACCAGCTCTAAATTTTCTCTTCGTTCAACCTATAATGGCCTATGATAGGAGCTATGATGTCCTAATCAACAGAAAACTATCGAAAGTTTCGAAAATAGTGAGAAAGGTAACCATAACAACAAAACATGAGTTAAAATAATGAACTCACGTTATAATATTTTTTAGCTTATTTCCATACCAGCTTTAAATTTTCTATTCGTTCAATGTATAAATATAGGAGCTTTAATCATGTCCTATAATCGACAGAAAACTATTAAAGTTTCAAAAGTACCGAGATAAGTAGCCATAACAACAAAACATGAGCGAAAATAATAAACTCTAAGGCTGACCTTACACGGTACTGGACGAATTTTTAACCATTCAAAAAGTTGTACGGTTAGGCGTTCTGTTTACATGGAATTGTGCTATCCGGACAAAAATTTAAACGCCTAGCCGTGTCAATATTGAAGAAACAATTCTTAGTAATGCATATGAATGTTTTGGTCAAATATTCAGTTGAACGGTTTAAAAATTCGTCCGGCAGCTGGGTGTCAGTAAGGCTAGCCTAAGTTGAAATTATCCTTGTACAATTTTTTTAAAGATAAATCATATAAGAAAAACTTTTGGAACTATACAAACTTTTCAAACTTGTCAAACGAGAAAAAAATTCTACTTAGTTGTTACTTAGTTGTTTTTTTCCGGAATGATTGAAATTAATTAGAACTTTTCTTATTGTCAGTGGACTTCAGAATTCAAATAAAAAATTTCTATCCTGATTATTAAAACCCATAATATAGTCATAAAAAATTCATAATGTTAATTTAACGACTAGCAAGGCGGCCTAGAAGAGTCCATATAATTCAAGGTCATCTCCTGACCTTTCTACAAATCATTTTAAATTTCGGAGAATAACAATGTTTCTTCAAGAAAAATGTCTTGTTTTCAACAGAATGTCGATATCTTTGGCGGACGGAATCGCAGAACAGCTGAAATGTTCGGTCTGTCTGGAAGAATATAGAAAACCCAAACTGCTTCGGTGTTATCACTCGTATTGTCAAGACTGCATAAAGCAACTATTGAAAAGAAGTGAAGGAAAGAACGTGGTCAAATGTCCACAGTGTCGAACCAAGATGGAGGTAAGTATACGTAGGGACTAGAATGGTTTGAATTCACTCAATCCGAGTAGAATTTTAGTAAAGTTGAGTTTAGCCGAAAATGTTGAAAGGCATTCATTATTTTTTGGTAGTGAATATTTACTTTTCTCGCCGACAAACATCTATGTACGGGCGTAACATGATTTGCGGCAACAGAAAAAAGCGACAAAAAAGTTGCAGAAAGTTTGAAAACTTTATATCGACATCCAGTCATTTTGAAAAATTTTCCAACAATACTGCGATGTGTTCCAATCCTGAAACTGTTGGCAATCAAATCGTAACTAGTCCACTCAACCCCAACAATGGATAGAATTGTTCGGTTGATACTGTTTAAAAAACTCGGTCCTTGTTTTTATCAAGGTAGCACTTACATCCAGTGGCTAACAAACCTGCTGCCCTTGTGGCATAATCGAATTGGAATTTAAAAGTTGTTTTTTGTAGATGAAGGAAAACCGGAGAAAAATCCTTGAAGCACAAAATAGAACCAACTAGAAACTCTTCTCACATACGACACCGAGCCCGGCCGGAATTGAAGGCGGGTTGAATTGATGCACGCCATTCGTTCTTAGTTTGAAAAACATCATGATACCTCAAGACTTAACTGAGCATGTACCATCAGTATTTGGTGAAAATTTCAACTCTTACTTCGGTATTTTGAGTGGAATTTTCTATAATTTCGCCAGGATATATTCTCATAACTTGAGCATGGGATAGCTCTTAGCTTAAAGCGGCAACTATTATAGATCTCAAAGCAAAATCTACTCTACAAAACTGTGCAAAAATTCCATTTATTTGCAATCATTTTTTGAGGGGACGGAGAGTGAAGGATTATTCTAAGTCATCACTGAAGACTCCGGCTCACCTCTGGGGTCTCGGGTTCGATTCCCAGACTCGGCATCACATGTGAGTAGAGTATGTTAGGTCTCTCTTTTGATTCGAGGGATTTTTTTCCGGGTTCCCCGGTTTTCCTCCCTCCACGCAAAATTCCAATTCGATCTCTAAGCTAGCCGTGCCCTGACTTTGATCAGCCCGGGATTTTGTTCAGGGTTCGCTCAAATTTGAAGGTTTTGAGTCCACCTGCTGTTAATCATTGCGCTAATAATAAAGATTACGTTATTGAAGACCCTTCTCCAAGTTTCTCCTGATTAACTTATTGAGTGCAGTTATAAATGATTAACACGGAAACCCTGATATCCCACTGTGGGTAGTCGTTTGACAACGTAAGATCAATCGCAAAAAAAATACACATTTCCTTATCTACTAATTGACAATATTCTTTGCACAATGATAATAATTGAGGGAGTATAATTGAAGTTATCAATTCCATAGTCCGGGAGGTAATTACATGGAAAGCTCAAAACATTCAAGTCAGTTTTAAGGCCCGTTTACACTAGCAAATTTATCGCGCAACTTGAGCGGCGATTTCAATGGCGATTTTATCGCGACCCAAATCGCAGCGAGTTGCACTAAATTTCGATCATGTTTGAATATTGGCGGCGACATAGCTGCGATCTATCGCCGTGAAATCGCCATAAAATCGCCGCTCAAGTCACGCGACAAAAATGCTAGTGTAAACGGGCCTTTAGTTACCGCAAAAATGCCGCGCGTCGTAATTTTCATATTTATATAAACTCCTTACAACAATGCCGAAAAGATAATTCATATCAATACTAGTCAAAAAACTTATAAGTTTTGTACTAGTCTGATGTGTTTTCTGTTTTACATGACTTGTGCGCAAAATATCCTAATCAATAATAAATGTTGTTTGCACTTAACATATTCAATGAATCTCAGTGACAAGGAAAAAGCCCCTAGGTGTCTCGCTAAAGAAAAGATGACATGAATCGAGTAATAAAGCGCTTTTTCATTTTGTAAAGAAAAAAATATCAACTTGAATAGAGCAAAATTTCAATGATAAATGTTAGCCATAAAACTGTTCGATGACAAGAGACGGACACGTTAAGACTAGAAGAGACTTTCAACTAGTTTTAGCGGACTACGAGTGTTTCCTACACTTTAGTTATATACATTTTGAGTGACACCCATTTAGTTTGTGTTATCAATGCTAAATAGACTTAATTTTAATATTGAAGGTTCCTGATGGGAATGTAGAGGTCTTGGAGTCGAATTTCTTCATCAACAACATCTTGGATATCATGGAGAACAACCGAAGAAAAAAGAAATTATCGGAAAGATCTATCGTTTGTATTGCTTGTGATCTGAGGGGTGACTCAACAGTGGCTACAATGTGTCAGACTTGCGAGATGCCATTGTGCCTACCATGTCTTCAAAATCACAAACACGAAGACCACACTCTTCCCCAGACCGAAATAAAAGTTCCGGTTTGCATCGAGCATGCTGAAGAGGAGAGGTTTTATTGTCAAAACTGCAAAGAACTCTTCTGTAAGGAATGCATCGCCAAGTATCATAGGAAACATGACTACATTGAATCAAAGAAAGCCCTAAAGACACACAGAAGAGTTATCGACTGGCTTTTGGTTCGATGTAAGGTTAAAATGCTAAGCTTAACTGAAGAAGTGAAGAGAGCTCAAGTCATGGATGACATGGTGGCGAAAAGTGCTCACGACACCAAACTTTCCATTGACGAACACTTCCGAAAACTTGCCGAAGCCCTGGAGAAAAAACGAATGGAATTGAAAGCTGGAGTAGACAGCCTTAAGAATGAAAAAATGAAGCAAATTTTATTCCAGCAAGAAAATTTATCAATGACAACTTCCAGTCTTGCCTCAGTCGTTGACTTTACCGAACAAGCAATGAAAGAAGGAAACGAAAAAGAACTGTTGTCAATGAAAAATCAAATCTGCGACAGACTCCAGGAACTTAGTGAAATGAATGTAGAAAAGTGTCCTGAAGTTTGGTGGAACTTCTATCTGCATTCTCCTTTTGACCCTAATGTTTCTGGCAATGATGTGGGTTTCATGAGCAAGTTTAGAGTGCAGAGTGACAGCGTTAGAGCCACTGTGTCCTTAACTGGAGGCGAGGAAGGAGTTCTTTATAATACCTTTGTGAACCAGTTACATAGTTTTGTCATCACTCTAAAAGATAAAGATGGGATTCAGGTTTGGATTGGCGGGCAGGATGTGCGAGTTTCAATTCGGGTGCCATCAAGCCGCGATGATGATTTATCAACATCGTCTTTTGAACGCGAGTATGATGAAGCAACGAGTCAGTGCGGTCAATATGAAGACATCAAGGTCCAAGATAACAAAGACGGGACGCACTCTTTCAAATACAAACCAAAAAGACAGGGAGATTATTACTTACGAGTGACTGTCAATACCAAACCACTGGTAGGTGATCTGATGTGGAGGGTGCAAGGTCCTCTCGGGTTTGGTGATAAGGCTAATGAGTTGGGCTGCGCTCTGCTCCAACCACCCTACGGAATGTCTCCGTCTTGGCATCACAGTGTAGCTGGTGGAAAATACTCATGGAAGATCAAGAGAGTATCGCACAATGAGTACGAGATCGTTAGAGTAGGGGTGATGATGGACTTCACCAGCGACAAGTGGGGCTGGTGCAATGGCAAACGCGAGGAACCCGACCCCTCTCTTTTCTCCTTGCCCGAGCATCACCCCAGCAACATTCCCACGTGGGAAGAAGGAGAAGTTCTCGTGTTTTACAGCAACGAGGAGAGTGGAAAGTTTATCATCTACAACGAGATGACAAAACAATCCGATGTGTTCCAGAGATGTCCTGGTACTGTTGCTCGACCTTATGTGTTTCCAGCTTCGTATTTCTCGTTCTCGATGGACAAGAAATTTGAGAAGAAACTTATTAAAATGCAAGAAAATGAAAAGAAATGAATGATCATGATACTAACTCAAACTACGGCACATCAAGAAATTGTTTTCTCAAGTTTTATAAGCTTACAAAAGCTATAAGTCGTATTTGAAAATTATTAATGGTTTTTAATGCAATCCACACAAATATTTCACCAAGATTTAAGCCTTGAAAAACTTTAAAAAAAGTTAATACATGTGTCTCTCACACGCGAAAAAACTCTATTTCGGCTAACTGACTTACTTTTGGTTCTTGAGTTACGGTACGACTAAAGTACGCATGGCTATGATTTCCCACTTATAAGAAAACCGCTCTAGCATGGCATTAGTCCTACTACTACATCCACTAGTAACTTATAACCCACTTTTGAGGCGATTATCTCAGTATTCCAGACTGAGTGATGAGCCAGCAAGGTTCGATATTTATTCAATGTAAACATTCATCCAAGATGTCATTTCTTTGGCTCTGAAACGAACAAATAAGGAAAAATGCTAATTTCACCATTAATGTCATACTAAGTGTGACGTCATGAGACGTTTGTAATATGCACGCATGTGACGTCATCGCCGCCATGATGACAATATGTTTATTTATATCTTAAGTTTACATGTTGAAAAATAATTTACAGTGCCGTTTTTTTCGGTGTTAGCTAACTGGAATAACCAAAGGTGGCTCTATACGAGCCAGTGAGCCATGTTGGTGGACAACCATCAAAACGCCATTCTAATTGTGGCGTCATGAGATAATATGAAATATGCATGTACGTAACGCATCCCCGCCATGTTGGTGGACAACCATCAAAACGCCATTCTAATTGTGGCGTCATGAGATAATATGAAATATGCATGTATGTAACGCATCCCCGCCATGTTGGTGGACAACCATCAAAACGCCATTCTAATTTTGCCGTCATGAGATAATATGAAATATGCATGTACGTAACGCATCCCCGCCATGTTGGTGGACAACCATCAAAAGGCCATACTAATTGTGACGTCAAGAGATATGCATGTATGTGACGTCATCACCGTTTAATATTTTCGATCAAACATTTTGCATGGACTAATTAATAATGGTAATATAACTGAGTGGAGTGCAATTTGGGCTGAAATCGCAAGAGTGATTACAAAATTGCACGACCGCGCAGCGGGAGTGCAATTTGTTAATCACGAGTGTGATTTCAGCCCAAAATTGCAAGACACTAAGTTCTATTACCTATTAATCATTTCCATTTTGAAACTTAATATATTAAAATACTCAACAGTTATATGTAGCTTCAAAAGTGATTGTTTGACAAAATGATGCAATTAATGATTCAAAATAGTGCAATTAATGCTTAAATTGCACACTTTGTAGCCAATCAGATTGCACGATTTGCTAATGATTTCAAAATGGATATGATTAATGCTTGAATCGCATACTTTGTAGCCAATCAGATTGCAGGATTTGCTAATGATTTCAAAATGGATATGATTAATTTATTTATTTGCATGACAGTTTATATATTTTTTGACAATGCAATATTATATGGTTGCTAGAAACACAAATTGCTTAGTTCAATTTGTTTATCGTCTCCATTTTTTAACCGTCAGTTGATTTTTTTCCAACTTCTCCTTTGCAATGTTGTTCCCTGCATTGCGGAGAAGTAAATCACGTGATCATTTTTGGTCATATTGGAAAACCTATGCATCTGACATCAAGTTGTGGATTTCAAGCATCCACATTTATCCTCCAACATGGCGGGAAAGAGTCATGTGGTAACAAGATGGTAACAAAAACGTTTTGCTTACTTTTTTTAGACGATTTCTTTTTCTTTTTTTCTTTTTCAGTCTCGACGACCTCCATACTGTCCCATAATCTTTCCACCTCATCATCTTCGTCATCGTTCGTTCTTTCTCGTTTTCGTATACTTTGACTGTTTTTATCTTTTTCGTCGCATCCTTCGTTTAACATCGCAGTTTTATCCTATCGAAAAAGCATTTCCAAAGTGTGAAATATGAAAATAGCGCAAGGAGAAAAGAGAGCAAAAAAAGTTTTGAAAAATGTTTTATAGATAGCGATAAGAAAGCAATAAATGAATTACAAGCACGAATAAAACGAATAAAACATTTATAAAAGATAAACAAGATGTTTATAGAAACAAAGATGAAAAAAATGTCTTCAAAGTTTTCTTCCTCACCTCCTCCCCTCCAAAACACTTTGATTCCGTAGAACCTGATGTACGATAACGTTGTGACGCGCGTCGCATGATTTTCCCGCCTTTTCTTAAATACAAACCTGATTTCGTTCGTCCATTCTTGAGAATAATAAACAATTCAGTCTTGTTTTGAGATAAACCTTTTGAAAACATAAAAGAAATATATTTTAACGAACAGAAGGAATAATGCGGTCTGAAAATGTTTTGTTTTTCTCTTCTCCTCTAATCTCTTTTTCACTTCTCTCTCGTTCTCTCCTCTCTTCAACTTTTCATTTCCTTTCTGTCGTATTTTTCCTTCCTTACCCTTCATTTTTCTTTCCATTACTTTACTTTGTTACACTTCATATTATTTTTGCTTTGAATTTTTTCCTCATACCTTGTGTAATAATCCTCGTGATTTGACATCATAAACACGTAAAAATCTGTCTAGACCACAGGCTGCTACCTGCCCACGTTCTTCACAGTATTCAATACAACGAATCCCACCAGCAAAGCCCTTGAAGTGGCCAACAACTTGCCCTGCTGTTTTTTCATTCATAAATAAAACAAAAGGATGTGAGGAAAAAAAACCCAACTAAAACACAAGCTTAACAAAGACTTTAAAGAGAATGAAATAACAAAGGCCAAGGCAACCATGTTGTTTGATATGAGCAAGAATACCAAATCAATGTCTTTTATTAAAAAAACGTCTATGGCAAACTTTAAAAATTAACATGGCGGCTAGCAAGATGTTTTACCTTTTCTTAGATCAAGTGTTGCCATTGTACCAGCAGTATTTCCAATTATCAATTCACTGAAACAATAACAAAAACCGCTTAAAATAAGAGGCTGAGTCCCTGAATAGACAATGTGCATGATTGCTCACAAAGCATGCTGGGAAACTGAGTCCTTGCACTTTTTTGGGTCCTCTAAAAATTCAACTTACAATCTTTCCTTCAACATTTTCTATGAAATGTAAGTATTTTAACAGACAAAAATAACAGAGTATTTTTTTTCCTGATATTTTCTCTCATTTTCCTGTTCCATTTTTTCAGGACTCAGTTTCCCAGAGTGCTTTGTGAGCTTTGATGCACATTGCCTATTGTCCATGAATATATCAAATTACTATAATTCATTATATGAAACAAGAAAACCTTCTCAAAGGCATACTCACTGGTCTTGGTTTGTGACTGCCAGAGCAGAAATGGGACAATCTTCAAAATCTACTGACAAGACTGGTCTCTTCTTAGCAGATGTATCATACAGTCGTATGTGATGATATCCTGTTCCTGTGATGACTTTAGACCCAGTATTGGGAAGGAAGCCAAGGCTTGTAACCCACACTGGCACATGCAAGTCCAATGTGTCATTTCTGACCTGAGTCATAGATAATGACATTGTGATAAATTGTGACAACATATGATAAATAAATAGATCTTTCAGCAATATTATAACACATTCTTAAACTCCAAGAAAACAGCATGAAACAGTGTAGGCAATCAAGATATAGAGGCAGGGGCATGACTATGGGGGGTCCTAGGGTGCCTGTGACCCTCCTTTGTAAGAAAAGGAGTGATAAATAATAAAACAATGTGACTGTAGTGATAAAAATAAAAAAAAAATTAATATCCTAAACATGCAGTCCTTTGTTTGTTTTTTTTTGGCTCAGCATTTTGGATGGGACAAACCAAATGGTAGTTTTTTTGGCATCCCCCTTTGGAAGATCCTGGATATGCCCCTGAGAGAAGGACAATATAAGAAAGAATTGAACCTGCCACACATACTTCCTATAACAATGAGACTTACATTTTTTGCTTTGAAGATGTTTTCTCCACCTCTACTCAGGTCCCAGATCTTAAGGTCATTTTCTTTACCTCCAGTACCAACAAGGTGAGGGTTTTGTTGGTTGTTACGCATAATAGAAATATGATTACCAACTTTAATATTAATCTAAAGAAAAGATTGTATAAATGAAATTTGAAATGGCATGTACATTTGAGGTTTATTCATTTTTCATGCCTACAAAAAATTGCACAAATGAGAGTGGTGGGCTAAGGCAAGAAGTCCCTTTCTTTCTCATTTTCCCATTCCCAGCTCAGAGCTTTGGAATTTACCACTCTTTACATTGCGACATGCTGATCAAGATGACAGCATAGCACTCACTCAGGCAAAAGTTGCAACAGGGAAATCGAGCAATAGACTACCATCAATCATAGTATGTAAAGGTACTGAACAATTATTTTGCTTGATGGAAGTCTATTGCCCAGTTTCCCTGTCGCAAATTTTTTCTGGGTAAGTGCCGTGAGGTAACAAAAATAAAATGTGTCATCTTTACAATGCACTAACAAGAAGTTGTCAAACAACATACTGGGGATTCATTTTCTTCCCAGGTCCTTAGCACTCCAGACTCCGTGCAGGTTACAGTTGATCTGAAACAAAAAAGTTCCATTTTAGCATGGGTACATAACATTTTGACCAACTTTTGACGTCATATCGTGGTAAATAAGAGGATATACCATGCTAAACCATTCAAAATTTGTTTTTTGCCATAATAAAGTCAAATAAAAGATCCAAAAACGAAGAAAAAGTTTGAAAGAAAAAACTGTTTCAAGCATGTGCTGGCTGCATGTGCGAGTGATTTGTCATTCTATCTGTATGTCCTCTTATTTACCATGGCACTTGACCAATCAGTGTGGGAGAAATTTCACAATTATAGTAAAAATCAATCTTCAACATCATTAGGTAAAAAGAATTAAGAGATGACTGATGAACAACTATGAGTTTCTCAGTGTTTGTCTGGAAAACGTGGTTCAGTATTACCTGTCATAACTGTAAAGACCTACAAGATGACTCTCTTGTACTTCACAGTCCCTTTCGGCAATGAATGTATTCTGATTGACATCAAAGGTCTTCAGAAGCCCATTGCGTAGCCCTAGAAGCATCTGATAATAGAATGTCAAAACAAAAAAAAAGTTATTAATTTCACTTGTATTGGTTTTGCTGATTATGCTAATTGCAATGATATTCTCATTGGTGATGCATTTTCCATGGGTTATAATTCCAACTTTGGCGATAGTTGTCACCTGTGATGGTGTTGCAACTGGTGATGATGATGTTAATGATGGTGTTGTCATTGGTGATGATGTTGCAAATGGTGATGTGGTTGTCATGGGTGATGATGATGCCACTGGTGATGATGCTTTCAACAGGGTGGGAAAGGTTTTCTGCTTGACGCATGTTTCAATGTTGCCTTACCTGATTTCGTTCTGAATTTGTCCAGCACATCCTACATATTTCCTCTGTCTTTTTATCATCTGATTCAGACGTTGGACCCACCACATTATTGAACAACTTCTTCTGTAAATCAACAGCTACGAAAATATTTTTTACATTACTTAGAGTAGGATTAAGATACACTTTTTCCCCACGTGTCAACTACGAGTTTCAAACGTGGAGTGAAAACGTTAAAAAAAAGTGCTCCTCGCAGTCTTTTATGAATATCTCTTGCGAAACACGTAGAGTTAGGAAACTATAAACAGTATTCGAAGGTGATAGAGGACTATTCTACCTTTTAAATAACCAATTTCACTTCCAACCCAAACATCCGATGTAAACTGGTCCGCCATGTTTATTTGGTGAGCGGAACACTTTTTTGGACATTCTTATACCGAGGCGGGTGGGGAAAGTCATTCTGTTAAAAGTCAAATCTAACAGTTATTGAATATTAAACCAGCTTCAAAATCTTCTAATTTTTAATCAAACTCTTGCTTTTTTAATGAGTTATAAGATTCTTAAAATATTTCCAAAATACAAGTTTTAATTTTTACTTTTTGTCACTTGTTTCTTCTCCCTCCCCTCCCTTGATGTACATTAATTTACTAGTACCAGTTCTTCTCGTTGTACTTCAAAATGGCAGACAAATGTCGCTTCTCCCGATATCACAATGCACTTTCTTTGTTCAAAAATGGATTTTCTTTGAGCAGAAATACAATCTTTTATGTGGTATTGTTTACGTTGTTGGTACATTTAAGTCATGGAGGACAAAAATTTTATAATTTCGGGAGTAAAACTCCATATTTTTACGAGGAGAGTGAAGAGATAAAGTCGGACCTTCCGTCCCACTGCAAAGCAATCCACATAAATCTTCTCGCAAGACACGGAACACGGCATCCCAGTAAGAGAGACGTTAGAAGAATTGATACCATGGTAAAAGTCGTGAACGAATTGTACAAATCTGGTTCCAAGTTCAAGTTTAATAACGTCGAATTCCCCTGGGTGGTACCTTTCACAGACGACAATGACAAACTTCTGGTTGTAAGAGGTGAAGAAGAGCTGTATAATTTATCTAAACGCGTAAGACACCGTTATCAAGATCTCTTCAAATCCCCTCTCTCCGTTGAGGACATAAGGTTTGTCAGTACGAAGACATCCCGTACTTTGCAAAGCGCTATGGCTTTTGCGCTTGGATTAATGGAAGGTAAAGGCACTTTGGGCAACTGTAAGATGCGTCCTGTTGACATACACTCCAGAGATAAAGAAAATGATCCTATCCTAAGGTTCTTTGATCGGTGCCCTAAATACAAGCAAACGGTGTCAAAGAACAAGAGTTCCCTATATGAACATCATAATTTCCGGGAAACTCTCCCAATGATGCAAATGGTTGAGAGGGTGAGATTGCATTTTGGAAACAGTTCTTTACTGACAGCCAGGCATATCGTTGGGATGTATGTTGCCTGTGTATTTGAGTATGCAATATTTGAGAGAGACAATACATGGTGTTCTGTGTTTACAGAGGAAGACTTTGAAGTGTTGGAATATTATCAGGATTTGAAGCATTACTGGAAGAGGGGTTATGGTCATGACATCAACCACGAGATGGCCTGTAATCTTTTGGCAGTTATCCTAAGAGACATTAAGAATTCTTTAAATGTTTCTAGCATATCAAGGAAAAAAGGGGTTTTTAGATTTGCCCATGGTGAAACTCTACAGCCATTGTACTGTATGCTAGAGTTGTTCAAAGAGGACGAACACATGAGAGCTGACAATTATCACAAAAAGTCTCGACGCTTGTACAGATTGAGTAAAATAGCCCCCTTTGGAGCAAATATTGCCTTAGTTGTTTACAACTGCTCTGAAGGTGAATCTGAGATAGATGAGGAATCTTTCCAGGTTGAAGTTCTTGTGAATGAACAGCCTGTTTCCGTACCATGTTGTGGACCTGGAAAGTGTCTTTTAAGAAAGTTCTTGAAGTGTTTTGAAGACATTACAAAGAACTGTGACATGGAAGCTGTTTGCTCAGTGAAAGAAAGTGATGGAAGCCAGAATATTCACAGTGAACTATGATGCATTGTTGCAATATCTATATCAGGTCATTATTGGTTGAGGGGATGAAGAGCAATGACACTTTATGCTGTCATTTTATCCATTTCAGGATTGGGAACATCCAACCTTCCATCCATTTTAAAGCCTCTTATTTATTGCCATAGTTCTTGACTATACTTAAAAAATTCCATAAGAAGTTTACTACTACTGAATTTTCATTAGAGTGCAAACAATATTTCTGTGAAATACAAATTACTAAATAGTACAAAATAGTGCTAATCAAACAATAGAATTTGCGAAAATTGTACTATTTAGTAATTGTACTATTTAGTAATAACTAAAGTTTCACGGATATATTGTTTGCACTCTATCATCATCATTATTGTTGTTGTTTAGAAGGTCAAAATTTAAAACTTTATGAATTGTTACTTTTACCCATGAATAAACCATGCTGAACTGACTCAAAACTGGTTGATTTGTTAGACAACTTATTTCAGTTTATTAATTCTCCTTTACAATAATGCTTTTAGCTTGTTAGATCAAAATAGACCAGCCTTTGTATCTAGTGAGAAAGGGACCGAATATGAAATTCCTGATTCTTTGTTCTCTCCCTCAGATCCTTCTGCCCTGATCTCCCTGTAACTTGAGTCTTAGAGATTGCGGATGTGATTTTAAACTGGTTAGGTTTTATTCCTAAACGTAAAACTAACAAAAAAAAATAAAAAATTACAGAGTGAATAGAGAAACAAAAATATAAATCGCAATCTAAACTTACCAACTGTCCCGCTCTAAGACAATATCGCAAATACGCAGAATACGCAGAGTTTAACCAAACTTCTTGACTAACTTGTTCGCAGAAACGCTTTCACAATATAAGTGAAAATAAACTCGTAGGAAACTTGATAAAACTAACAGAATTTGCATAAGTAAACCTGAGGGAAAAACTAAGCTAAGGTAGAATGAATAGACACAGAAACTACTGAAATACTCTAGGGACAAAGGATTAAACTTGAAAAGCAAAGAAAGAAAATACCATGGCTGCACTAACACTCCCCTTCACCCTAATTATATGTATAGTGCTGGCTATATATTCCACAAGTTGGCCATTATTGTTGTGTTTAGAGGCAAGGGACATCTGAGACAGAGAGGTGTTCAGTTTGTGTGCAATTAAAGAAGGCTTTCATTATTCTAAATAATCAATAAAAATAAACGGAAATCCCTACTTGTGGTCCAAGTACCTTTTAATCAACATATTTCACATACAATTACAAGTATTTCACTAGGAATAAAGAGGCAACATTACTAAAAGATGTTTCATTTTTAGCAACTGGCATTGAGTTAATCTCGTTCAGCTATTGCTACAAGATGAGTGTCAATTTCAGCCTCTGTCAATTTCCTGTAAAAATAGATTAAAAAATGCCACTGATTAATACTGAATTAGAAATATTCCCATTGTCAGAATCATATAACATACACAACCCTAGATGTTTCAGAAATTAAAATTAAAATGGTCTGAATTAGTAACTTATGATTAATGAAAGCCATAAACGATAGATACATGGGTCATGTAATAGACTGTTTTACCTTGGGTGTAATGTTTTCTCATTTCAGACCATGTGTCATTCTCTTGAGAATACAATTCTTCATTTTAGTTGCATTCATTCATGCTCAACCACTAAACAAATAAATGATACTCTAGGGAATGACACATGGTCTGTGGGAAAACGTTATGCCCTAGCCAAAAGGGTCTATTATGAAAACAGCTGTAAGGTAAGGAATGATCTGGGTACCTGAACCTAGGCTTATCTGTAGTAACTACTCCAACTTCAATTTCTGAAGGTTTGAAATCAGCAGAAAGCACAGATGATAGGCAGGTTATGGCAGTCTGGAAAATATAAAAGAATACCATGAACAATGAAATCTGACAATGTGCCCTAATAGTGTCACTAAAGGTGATGTTACACAAGACGATTTGCAATGACGATTTTTCGTGTGATCTGAAGTCGTCGTTACGAATTGTCTCGTGTAATGTCACCTCAAAGGTTCTGGCTTGTTTTAATCATATATACTCCATTTCTCATTTCTGCCCCTTCCATCCCCTCCCCTATCATACTGGTTGACTTACTTCCAAGTAAATGGAACAAGGAATCTCAATAATGTACCTCAATAGTCTCACTAAAAGTTCTGGCCTGCTTCTTTTTAATCTTCTTTTCCAGGAAGCTGTTAGCCTCTGTCTGCTTGGCTCCAATGCTACATGCCTTGAAGCCACAGTAGTAACCAGCTGGGTCTGTTTTGTACAGCTGGGGACCTGTCTCTTCATCAATACCAATCAAAATCATACCTGGGGAAATGAATGAATGAATGGACAACTAAATGAATGGAAAATCGAAATACATCCAGTGTTCATGTTGATGCAGAAATCATACATTTTTATGCACAAAAAAACCAGTTGAAGTTTTCTTACCACATCCTAGAGGGCGCATCTCAGCATTCTGTGTGTAAACTTGATTGATATCTGCTATTCTTTTACAGAGCATATCCACAGGGATCTCATAACCATATTTATACTTCCAGTTAGCTGCTTCATATCTTGCTCTCTGGACCTGTGACCTGGCATCAGCTGTGTGATACAAAAAAAAAATTAATAAAGATAATAAAATAAAATAAATAATAAGCAATTATTGGACGAGGTTGAGCAAAATATTGTGATTTGTTAGTGGCGAGCAAATAATTCTCGATATTTTACGATAACCGAGTTCAATAATTGTTTTATCATTCAAATTATTTTTTCTAATATTTGAGGGGCAGTGCGAGTCAAACAATAACAAAGAAGTCAACTCATTTTTTCAGGGAAGCAAGCCATTGTCAAATGCAGCGTTACCGCGCATGAGCAGACCGTTATTTGCAGCAAAATGGCTTTGCACCGTAATGCGCATGAGCAGACCGTTATTTGTAGGCAGTTATTTGCAGTTCTCTCGGTCAATCAAAATGATGGAAAAAATAATTTGAATGATAATCAGATTTATCTCTGGCTTTCACAGAGTTGTTCTTCATGTACTGAATTCTAATTTTAATTTTGAAGTTTATTTTTGCAGGGGAAGGTAAACCAGAGAATTTGAACCAAGAGAAAAACCCTTGAAGCACAGGAGATCAACCAACAAGCAACTCTACTCACATACCACAATGAGTATGTGAAGAGAATCCAGGTCACACTGGTTAAAGGTGAGTGCTCTCATTGCTTCACCAACTGTGCTTACTGATAATAAATAAAGTATCTGCACATTTGTGTTGATGTTCTCAACCCTTCAAATATATTTTGGAGACTAGGGTTCAGGGCTCAAAATATTGACCAGTCATATGGCTAGTCAAGATGTTTGGCATATGATATTTTATTTTTATTTTTTTTCAAATATGAATGGTCAACATGTCCATTCAAAACCATATTTGACTGGTCAAGTACCAAATTTGGCCGAACATTGACCGTTGACCGGTTGTTATTTTGAGCCCTGGGGTTACAAGAAACTCATAAGAATGATACTGATTTTTGTGCTCGTGGACCCAAAACCTGTTTTATCTTGCATTCCACTTTTGTTTATGACCAGGGTGTTGAATTAGTAACTCACCAGTCATTCCAGTCATGACACAACCAATTCTTTCAGATAATTCAAAAAGTTGTGTTACTGTGTTGGCATCTAGAAGCTTGTCCTGAAATAACAGAACATGGTATTGAAACAAAAAGTAAAAATGTACAATTACACAAAATATTTTACTAGACTAAAACAAAAACAAATTGAAACAAAACAAAACATTTGATATCAAATTACTCATAACCATCATCATCAGCTTACAGAATATAAATTTAAAAAATCAGAGTTTCCTGAAAGATAAATCTTTTTCAAGTTTTGAAAGAAATGCTGAATCATGTTCACTTGAAATTATGATAAACATATTTGAAGTTTTTAGCATCGAATACAACAATTTCAACTGCTTTGATTCCTAAAGGTTAAGTTAGTTTTCTAATATGAAACAAGAAATAATCGCCTGTGAATTTGCTTACCGGCACTTTCTTTTGAGTAACAACTACAGCAGAATCTGCACCACGAACACCGACAGAGGTCAGACCCCCTTGATTAATGGCTTTAAAAGCATATTCTAAAAGAGAAAATACATAAAATAAATATACAGACACCGAGAAGGATAACTGAAGATTCGTTCAGCGTATACTAACCGACTTGGTAGAGGCGTCCTTCGGGAGAAAAGATGGTAATGTGCCGGTCAAATCCAGCACTTGTTCCACGAGACATGTTGAACTTTTCTTCTTTCTTGTCAAGATGACTAGTGCCAGTCTCGCGCAATAATATTACCCACAAAGCAATTCGCTCTGTTCACACAGGAAGCCCAACATCTTCTTCGTCCTCAGTGAACTTTTCAAAGGTAAGGAGAGACTGATGTTGAAGGCATTAGTTTTAGAATAATTTTTTTTTCTGATACGCTTTTGAAGCGCTTTCCCTCAAAAACATTTTCGCTAAAAAATAAGTCATATAAAACAATCCAGTGACCTTCCCTCAAACCGCCCTCAAACGCGTATCTTCCTCCCCCATGCAAAGATGATTCTGGGCAACGCAAACTTAATCTTTTTGTCAACCCCCTACAATCGATGAAAGCCCATTACAAATGAAAGACATTATCACGATGGTCTACCAATCGAAATTGGCGCGCAAATTGTTGAACTCAGGAAAACTTCTGATTTTGTGAAAAGAAATATTTGTGCGACTGATACCGCCAATATTCTGGAGAATTTCCAGTTAGTATTTTTGACTCTTGAGGAATAAACTAAATTTTATTACTGAGTTTTTAGTCAAGAATTTTGATCCATTTTTTAAACGAGGTTTCATTGAGGGCTGATCAAAATTGGACACCGACTCAGCGCGCGGCTCAGCCCATAAAAGGTATTTTCTAAATACATGCCCTAGCAGGAACGCATCTCCTTGCCAGGTACCTGATCCATTAAAAATAAAACAACAAACTACAAAGGCAAAGAATATTCAGGCTGATTTACTACAAGAGAATTATTTTTATTGAAAAGGCAAATGGCAAACTATTTCTGCATCATGGTTACAATCAACAAAATGTGGATGCCAAACCATTCACTACATTCATTCAGTTCATTGGCGGCTGAGAGCCTGGAGGGACCGCGTAGTTACCATTCGCTTGTTGCATCAAATGCTGCACTTGAATTTCCAGTAAATTACACTCAAACAATTTTTCCTGGTAAACCCTTTCAGCGACATTCAACTGCATCTTCAGCTGTTCCATGTGTTTGGTGAAGCGCCTGTTCGTGGAAGCAAGTTGAACGACTGCCATTTGTGCTTGGTGTCGAAGCTCATTGTTTTGCCTCAGAACTTCATTTCGATGCTTTCTGATCTGTGTAAACTGCTTGCTTAAATTATCGTACTGAACTTTCAGCTCGTTGTATTTAGCCTCAAAGTTTTGTGGTGGTTCAATCCCTTCCTGTGCTTCAAAACAATGTTCTTGGTTTAGTGTATTATTCCATGCCGATGCTTCACCGTTTCCATGTGCATTTTTCAGGTTATTCTCTTTCTCAGTAACCTGCTCTTGAAGGCGCTCGATAGTTCCTTCGGCATTAGCCAAGCTTTCTTTAGTTGCATTGTAGTTATCTTCAAGCTCTTTCATTTGGTTTTGAAGCTCAAGCTTTTCTTTTTCAAACTCCTTCACTTGCTGTTTGAGCTCATCACGTTCTTTCAATAAAACAGCGTTTTTCAAAGATTCGGTGTGAACATTTTTCTTTACTTCTTCCAGGGCATTTTCACTTTCTTTTAACCTTCGCTCCTTCTCTTGTTGTTCTTTTTCTGCTGCTTCTTTCAAATCTTTCATGGCCACCTCGAGTTCTCTTAACTTTGTAACGAGAGAAAGCTTCTCCTTTTCCGCGCCAAGTCTTTTCTTTTCAAGCGCGTCCAGCTTCTCACCAATGGCTGTCACGCATTTTCCTGCATCTACCGCTATCAAGCTACTCAAACCTTTCTTGATTTTAAGGCTTCCTTGAAGTTGAAGAATGTGTGATTTAAAATCATTATCTGAGGTTGAGAGCTTGTTTTTAGTGTGCTTCAACTCGTTCTCTGTTTTGGATAGTTTCTCCTCATAATAAACAGCCTTCCCTCTTGATCTATCTTGTTCTTCGCGTAACCTTTTTTCTAAAGATACAACTCCATTTTGTGCCGAGTCTCGCTGTTTTCTGAGCGAGTCCATCTGCTCCTCGTAATGTCTTTTCTTGCTCAGGACATCATTGAGCAAACGATTAGTATCTTCAACAAGTTTCGAATTTTCAAAGTACTTATTTTCCATTTCAAGGTATTCCTCACGACTTTGCATAGTGTAATCTTCCATCTCTTGGATTCTCGCATTGCAGTTTTTGACCTGTTCTTCTAGTCCATCCGCTTTGCTTTTCTCCTTCGTTAAATCCCTTTTCAATTCTTCAATGCAACTGTTAGACGCTCGGAGCGAATGTTTCAGCTTACTAACCTCTTTATCTGCTTCTTTCAAAAGTTTTGTCAAATTTTCTTTCTCCTTCTGGACCTCGAGTAGACTTGTTTCGCTCATTTTGTTGACCAACATCATACATTCTTCTATGGTATCGTTGTCATCTACGAGTTCCAACACTTCCAGGACATCATCATCTACTATGGACACTTCTTTCGTTTCAGTCTTACTTTTATTCATCTTGGATAACCGAACTAGTTTCCTTCCAAATTTTTACTTGAATTTTCAAATTGCGTAGAGATTAAAGAATTTATCTGTTACGTCATAATGTTTCCAAGTGCTCGCGCTCGCTAGCAAATTCATAATTAATTAAATTAATTATCAATTGATAATAATCAAAAATGTTATCACGACTCTCGAATGGTTTTCGCACTCAGCAATGTGATAGGCTGAGGGACACCCGATAGGGGGCGCTTTCCATTCGATGAAAAATTCCGGAATTTTCGGTTTATGGAACAAGGAAAAAAAACGGAGCAAAAGATCGGAAAT
Source organism: Anthopleura xanthogrammica (assembly GCA_964019055.1). Taxonomy (NCBI): domain Eukaryota; kingdom Metazoa; phylum Cnidaria; class Anthozoa; order Actiniaria; family Actiniidae; genus Anthopleura; species Anthopleura xanthogrammica. Next base: position 5,853,585 of record OZ025212.1, on the reverse strand, counting down.
TTAGGGATACATCTTTCTGAGTTCGCTGCTTCCTGATTGGTTCATACCATAGAGGAAGCCATTTAACAGCAACTACGTACCATCCCTCTCGATCAAGCGAAACTCGAGCAATCAATAAAATGGGAGGGAAAAAGACACAACAAAGCTAACTTTTATAGACTTTATACCATTTGTGAAAATGGACAATGATTTAACATCACTAACGTAGTGATGAGGGGTGGTGGTGGGATGGAGGGGGCGCTGTGAGAGGAGCCCTGCTGCAACCATGCAACCAGAGGGAAGGAAAGTCCATTATTTTTCAAGATAATGTAATGTAAAAGATAAGACTTTCTGGGCAGTGTAAAGGTTATATATTTTTTACTTTTTATTGATTATTTTCACTATAAATTACACTGGCTTTTGGACTCTATATCCCACTAACTATGAGCCTTCAAAATTAGCCTTATATTCTGTAAAGTTTGTTCAGAAGTGATAAAAAAAGATGAAAATAATGTAAAGTAAACGTAAACAGAGCTCCAAAAGATCATTCCAGATATATGAATAAAAGAAAGCTTCCCTTTTGTTTGGTGTTGTCCGTGACATGGTGATCGTATAGACGGTAGCCATAGCAACGGCTGTTTTTTACGCAGTCATTCCGCTCGCGCCGGAGGATCAAGCACGGATCGAACAAAATCGAATAGAAAATTAGGTTCGATGGCAATAAAACTCGATAATTAAGCCAGCCATGGCTTGTTACTTATCGGTATGAACCATCGCAGAAGCAAACTTCGTTTTGGAGGAAGGAAAAGGTCCTTGAATAACTCCCAAGAAGACAGCTTACTTCCGAAGTAGAACTAACGCCATGCAAAGTAAGTTAATTTTAGAATGTTGTTTTACTTATCTTGTGCTCTCTTTCGAACCTTTCTTTCTATTGTAATAGGATTCTATTTAGTTCTGATTCCTAATCATGATTATTTTGGTTTGATCGACGCGTTCAGAATACAGGATTCTGGGCAAGAAAGGTGAGGGTACTTTCTCTGAAGTTTTGAAAGTGCAAGACATAAGGAATGGAACCTACTTCGCGTGTAAGAAAATCAAGCAAAGATATGATAGGTAATTTGATTTGAATCTCTATTTCATACCATAAACAATTCTTCTTTCTTATTCATAGCTTCAAATATAATTTATTGTGTGTTAACAAAAAGTGTAAAACGCTCTAGCATGTATTGATGTCAAGCAGGATATTGCCAAATAGAACTATAGGCTTAACATGGTTGACAACCAACCAAACACAAATTAATCTTTTCTCTGGTTAACAAACGACTTATTCATTGAATGAAAATTAAGTTTGGTTTATTTTTCTTCAATTGGATCTTCTTAGCATTGAACAAGTGAACAATTTACGAGAGATCCAAGCTATGAGAAGATTGAGTCCAAACTTGAACGTGGTTGAGCTGAAAGAGATTATCTTGTGAGTATACACTTGTATTTATTTTTATACACCTCTTGAGTTATATGTTTTGATATTCCAGTTTGGAAGATTTATTGAAGCATATGTTGGACAAAATCAGTTTCTCGTTTAGCTTTGTAATGAGAATTTGAATACGATGACTGTAGGACGCCTAAAGCTGTGTTGAATTCAGGAAATTTGTATCCGCTAAAGGATTATTTTGCAAACGCTTTGGTTTTATGTTTTGATCCTTTTGTTTGATAAAATTAAAGCAAGAATATATATCTTAATTCTAAAGAATTCAAATTCTTTTATCCACGAGTAAGGAAAGTACCAAAACACCAAGATATCAATAGGATTTCAACAAGCTGCTTTCTTGTTTTGTTGGCAACCAAAAAATATTTGTTGTGCTAATTAAAAATACTAATTAATCCACCTTTTAATTATATAAATGTTTCTTTATCTCTTTTTGCCGAAATTACACTCGAACCGTACTTTAGCTTTTCAACACTGTAATGTATTCTTAGGTTTGTTAAAACGTTTACATTTGAGCATTTTAGGCCTTTTTCTATAGCATGACTATGATTTTGTTTGACTTAACATTATTTACAACCTTATGTATCCAGTATATAGGTGACAGGGTACATGAGAATACCATGTCTAATTATCACACAAATATAGAGAGCTGTCTGTGGTTTAAAAATTACTTATACCCAGGAATATTATGATAAAAGTGATCTGGGATATATATCCTTATTTAGACCTTATGAATTACTTGGTCTGTAGTGTGATAAATAAACACACTAGCACTATAACTACACTAGCAACACAACAACAACTCTAACATATGCATAATACACACAGTGTCTAATATTGGTTTGCTGGACAATTAACACATGAATTGAAGGATTTTGAGTCTGGTGACATGCACCACAGCAGGGGGGCTTAGCTCCCCACATTTTTTGACATGATTTTTCAATGCAATAAATATGTTGCAATTGCACCTTCCAAATTTCCAAGAAAATTTCCAAATTTTCATAGGATTTTTATTTTGGTCACTAATATAAATTTTTTTTTTCAGTGACAAAAAGAATGGAACACTTGCACTTATTTGCGAACTCATGGACATGAATTTATATGAATTAATAAGAGGTAAAGGTACTCTAATAATCTTTAAATAATTATATGTTGTCCTACAGAATCGAATACTCCTTGGAAATTCTGATTATCATTATGGTGGTGGTATCAATATTTTCTTTTCATTTGCACTGGGAATGGAAAGAAAAAGTGAATGAACAATTTTGTGCAGTGTGTATTGATTTTGCTACCAGCTATTTGGTATACGCAGGAACTGACAAATCACAGCATGCTTTGATCAATGATTAGTCAATATCAGCACTAAAAACACTGTTATTATATATATGCAGTCAGTTGTGAGTAAAACTGGGAATCTAATGTTATAAATGCTTACTCTAATTATAGGAAGAAGACATTATCTTTCGGAGTCGAAGGTCAAGAATTACATGTATCAATTATGCAAATCTATAGACCATATGCACAGGTAGGATTGCCATAAAATTGAATAAAAATTGAAAAATGATAAAAAAATTTCGATCAGAATGAACTAAGCATCCAGTGCTTAAATAATAAATTTCCTGCTGTACCCTGAGTTACTGAGAAATATCAGCTCAGAAATTGTTTTCAGGGTTCAATTAAATGTTTTTTTGGTTTCCTCTTAATTATCACCTAAAAACTAGTATCTGCTCTTACTTCTCGCCTTGCTTTCCTTTCAATTAACACTTTCAATCTTGAGTGACATTCATTTGCAGTAGAAAACTGTGAAATTATTAACGATTTACAATGAATTTCTTTTTTTTTAAATTAAATAGATAAAGCAGGATTATGTATCCAAAAATAAGTTAATTATTTATTTTTTTGTATCACAGGAATGGAATATTTCATCGAGATATTAAACCTGAAAATATTTTAATAAAGGTTTGTGTGATAATTTGCTTTTCATGGTTTCATGGTTCAAGCAATTTTCCCTATATTTTTTCATTTTCATTTTCATCCATTATATAAGTCTCTAATTTTTTTTAATGTGATTTCAGGACGATGTACTCAAACTGGCTGATTTTGGGTCATGTCGTAGTGTATATTCAAAACAACCTTATACAGAATACATTTCAACAAGATGGTAAGCCATGTATGATTTTCACTTTTTGGGCTTGCTGTGGTTTTTTATCTTCCTAATCTAAGAACTAACATTCCCTTGTACTTTTTATGAGAGAAAGCTCTATCTTATGATTCCTGTCTTTAAACCTGCCCTACCATTTAGAAAGTCCAAACAATTTCTCCTTTTGAGTTTGAGTGCGAGGGTCTAGTTGCTATGGTTACAAAACTTGTATCAAAATAAAACTGATCCTATTATTAATTTTGATATACAGGTATAGAGCACCAGAGTGTTTGCTGACTGATGGATATTATAATCATAAAATGGACCTCTGGGGGGTAGGGTGTGTCTTTTTTGAAGTAATGAGGTAAGCAACAAAGTCTATAACCCCTTTTCATGTGATGTCAAATCAGCTCAATATGGAAAACAAAACAAAAGAATTTCAATCTCCTGAGAATTGGAACCTATTGTTTGGTTCTCCAAATTGAGCTGAATTATGATTTGCTGCAAGAGGTCTATATATGGCTGAAAAATTTCATTGATAAAAAATTAATGAAACGTTTTTGTGATTAGTTTGTGCAATACCTTCTTTTTCCTTTTCAGTTTACATCCACTTTTCCCAGGATCAAATGAAGTAGACCAAATAGCAAAAATTCATGATGTTTTAGGGACACCGCCTTCAAGTATTCTGCAAAAACTTAGAAAGTATGTAAACGTTAAGCATTAATATTCTTATAAGTTAATATGTAATAATAAAATGTCGCTCAAACCCTCATCTTCAGGCCACTTAACCTTCGAATCAATGTTAAAACATTGCCTAGTTAGTTAGCTGTTACAGACCTCAAAGAAACCTGGCTGCTGGCTCCTCAAAAGTTTTTTCTCCCTCCACAAAAAATATCAACTTCCCCTTGGAAAACAAGGATGATAATTTTAAAAATCCCATTGCCCATTTTGAAATTTTACAGACTGTGAGATTTTCAGCCCCTCCCCCCAAAAATTTCACATTTCAGTCTACTGCCCTGGTCTAACTCCTCCTGCATAACTTAACTGTAATGTTTTTCTTCATTGAACAGTAAATCAAGAAGCATGAACTTCAACTTCCCTCACAAGAAAGGTACAGGCATCAGCAAGCTTCTTCCTCATGCGTCTCCTGAATGTATAGAGTTAATAGAGCTGCTGTGTACATATGACCCTGATGAGAGGTAAGATATTATTGCAGGTGAAATCATTACATATTAGCAAGTCTTTACTCACCTTAAAAACTTTTTTTCAGGATAACTGCAAAACAGGCTGCAAGACATCCTTACTTCAAAGACCTAAGGTACAAGCAATATTGGTTGGTCGTTATTTAGAGTGGGAGGGGTCCTTACCCCACCCTTGTGAGTGAACACCTTTGTCAGTTCTTATGTTCCTTGATCAATATTCTTATCCTCCTGTTTTGCCAAGTACGAAAACTAGTGCCCTTACCCTCCTCCAATCCCCAGCATCCACTCCCATCATTTACTACCAGAATATAACTGAAGTTGAAATTTTGGAGGACTGATATATCACCATTAAATCTGGGAATCAAAGATTCATATTAAATTCTCTTTAAATGGCAGGGAATACAGGACTAACTAGGTTTTCTCTCTGTGTGTTATTTAGAGAGCTTGAAAGAAGAGCGGCAGCTAAGGATACTTTACCTTTAGATAACATGTCAGTCATTACAAAAAGTCAGAAACCACTGAAGAAGAAGGTAAAGAAAAATGTAATTACCACTGTTTTCATTGCTATGCAATGATCGAGACCACAATAGCGACAAGAAATTGGGAATCAACTACCATCAATCAAACAAAATTATTTGCTAAGTATATGTGTTTTTGATTTTCACTCCATTAGAGAAGGCATGTGAACAAACTAAAAGACGCTACTCAACAAGAGGTAAGTACTAGAATTCCTGTACAGCACATTGTTATTTGCATGAAGGTAAATTGATACAGCACTGTCCTTAGGTATGATTAGCACTTGCAACACAAGCATATCAATATATCTTGCTTTCCTATGCTTGCATTGTAGTTTTTACCATAGATTAAGGATTATAATCAATACTCCACTTTTCAATTGTCATCCCTCATAGATTTATTAATTTTGTTCATTCTACAGTCAATTCTTCCCAAGGAGTTTCCTGCAGCCATTATACCACCCCAGTCAAATTTCCATCCATTTGGAAGCATGGGAATCAAATCCAGCATGTACAACAATAGAACTACTCTACCAAAAATACCTATAGCGGCTAGTATGACCAGCACATTCCCAACGTCTTTTCCTCCCATCCTAGGTGATAAGAGCAAGGTGAGTAAGAGAATAAAATAAAGAGAATAATAGGAATAATGAACTCATGATCTAAATGAGAATAGAATACTAGGGGCAGATGCATGATGCAAAAAGTAGAACTCATTTCTAATTTTTGTCACATGTAACAGAGCATGGGTGGTGCAGTTTTATATTTTTTTAGATGTCGCGTGCAGCGCCACATGAAAAAATCTCATGGTGTCTTCACCTTAAGGCAAAGCTGTCGGCATGGATCACTGGGGTTCTGTGTCATCTGTGAATTTTCGGCTTCTGTAGCATGATTCACCTAGGATGTATCATGGTTGGGTGTGGTGTGAGTCCATCACTGGTTAACACCAAGCATTTCGAGAGCTTTTCTCCAACAATAATAAATAATTATTTGCTGCACATTCAAGATAAGCTTTTTTTCTTAACTAAGATATAACTATGATGCAAGTTACCAGCTTGTGACATTGATTTTAAGCTGTACTAGTTGAGGGCCCAGGGTTGAAGGTCAAAGTTTTGTGTGAGTCCACTAATACCTTGGGTATTTTTTGTCTACAGAAAGGGGAAACAAAGAAGTATAACCATTATTCTTTGCCTACTATCGACAAGCAAATTGGTGGTCCAGGTTTCTAGATTCTTTTTTATACCTTAACATATTGGCAGTGCAGCAAGCACTTCCTAGGGTTTCCTTCCTGGTCCTCAGATGCAGTGTCCGTCTGTCCATGGAGAGACACAGATGACCACTTCCTGGAAAAAAATAACTGAAGTTTGTCAAGTGCATTTATTGATGGATTGAAGTGGCTTGATTTCAAATGCACATCATCTAAGCCAGCCACAAAGTAATAATTTTGTTGAAGGAAAGAGTTCTCAGCAACCATTCCAGTGCTCCAAAATATTTATATTTAGGACTGGTAAAACATTTTGTGCCATGTTCCCAACTTGTAGAACAAGGAAAACCTACAGATAAACAGGGGTGTAGCCAGCATTTCCAAGAGAAAGTGCTTCCAAGTGAAGATTTGATTTAAGTCATATCTTTTCTTTTATAAAGACTATAGTCTGATGCCGACAAGGGGGCTACAGAACCTGCCCCCCCAGACCTTTACATAGCTACGCCCCTGATAAGGACATCCCAAAGTGACTCAATGAAAAGCATCTTGCCTTGGAGCGGTGAAGTTGCTGTATTCTAAGGATTGTCACAAGTTGAGACGATGGCAGTATTTTAGACTATTAAGATATGTAGTTTTAGCATTAGAGCTTTAGTTTGTGTATAGTACATTAACTAGATTAGCTTAGATATACGACATAAGAAAATTAAGTTGTGTAATTATGTATAATGATTTTGGTTTACAGATATTTTTAATCAAGAAAATTAATTTTTTTAAATAATTCAGATTTTAAAATTATTTTTGTATCAAATTAAATAATCCAAGTTTAAAGTTTTACTCCATCAGAATAACTAGCCCTCTGGACAAATTCAGACAAAAGTACTGCTTGCTTCAGTAGTTTAGTGAACTAGTCAGCATCATGTCCATCTAAAAATAATATTCTGTGTTATAGAATAGATTTTTCATGACTGTGAAATAGCACAGGACACAACAAAGTCATGGTATGTAATTGATAACACTCTTTGAACCAATCAGATTGAAGATTACAAAAATAATTTCTCATTCAACCAAAATTATTGGACTTCGCACCTGTCATGGTACAGCATGGTATGTCTGTAATGTAAGTTTTTCAAAGTCAAATCAAACGTGACTTCAAAATGAGAGCTGTGTTTGAGCATCATGATTGCATGAATAGATGATGAGCATGCCAAAATTTTGAACACTGATTGGTTCAAAGGTCTGTTTGAACAGATACTAAGTCACTTTATCATGACTATGTTTGATGCTGTGAATTTTAGCACTCATAAAAAATCTGCTCTGTAAATGCTCCAATATTTCATTTACTTATTCATTCATTCATCCATTCATTCATGCACATACAACCCATTCATCTATCATAAAAAAAGCAACCCACTTCACTGAGTTTTTTAAAACAACAGTTCATCAAACCACAATAACTCAAAAGAAAACTCACTAATAAACTATTAATGGTGGATAAAAGATATTAATAATAATAATTATTGATTGAACAATATTAAGTTAATCAAAAAGGTTGACTTTATTGTGCAGATACTCCAATCATATTGCGATATTTAATTCAATATTTTTAACTGGCCAATCAGATAGCACATTGATATAATAAGAGCGTGAGAATGTGATAATCATTCTGATCGTCAGTTCAATCTTTGTCTATCTGATTGGCCAGTTTTAAGTGGTGCCGTTTGGTGTGTCAGCACAGTAATAGCTGTTATGTCAGGAAATATTCAGGATCCGGTTATACAAAGGATTAATAGTGCTATCCGATGGATAAATCCATATCCAGTGGATACAGTAAGTCCACTGGATAAGATTTATCCATTGGATAGCACTATTCACCCTTCATACAACCAGGCCCAGTTAGTATAATCATAAATAAAACTTAATTTTCAGTTTACTCCTAATCATTCCTTCAAAACTTTAATAAACATTTATAACTCAGGGTTATATTTATGGTTGCCGGCATATACAAGTATTGAGATCTTGTACATAGTTTTCTACATGCATGTTTTTAAAGAGAGCAACAGTTTTGTAGGATATATAAAAGTGAGCATGTTGGAGTAAATCAAAATAATAAAGGTGTGATTTACTTATATCTTGTAGTAGTATTATTTTAGTGAGGTGTTTGGAAAAAAGAAAGACGAGATGATTACTTGCCATTCAAGTGAAGATCCCGCCTGCCATAAGTATCCATGACTGCAATGCACCTCTCAACATTTGCCATTTGAACCTATGGATAAAATTTACTAAAACAATGTAGACTTAAATGATTGCACACCTAGCATATAATAATTATTATATATGTCCAGCTGATCTGAAATAGTGATGAAAATAGTCACTGCAAATCTGAGGTGTCATGAAGCCTGCGAAAATTACTACAGCTCATGTTCAAGCATATCAAATTTATTCCATCACTTCAGATCTCTGGAGCACAAATCCTCAACAAATAGAGTAGGCATTCTCGTTCCGAGACCCTACTCATAAGCCAAATCGTAGACTTACAATGTTTTGTTAGAAAGTTGAGAAGGCTCTGGGTTCAAGAATGATAGTGAAGGCTGCTATGGGTGATGCCTCAGTCTTGCAAATTTCTTCATGTCTAATTGGCTAGCAATTTTTTCTCTGATCAATTGGGTCTCAGAAGCAAAAATATTTCATCCCAGCAAAATTTAGATGATCAACAATCCCTTGTCCCTTCAGACACAGCTTAGTGGACATTCATGCAGTATTGGATGGGCAGGAAGTGTAGGTGTGTGTGCATGTGGAGGAGGGGGTTGAAGCAACACAGAGAGAGAGAGAGGAAGTACTACTTTTCTCTCCATGAGCGCTGGTTCAAACCCACAATACTTCTTGCCCAAGCCAGTAAAAATCAAACAAACAACACCTGATATGTCTGGAGGAAAAGCCTGTTAAATTTTTAAGCAAAATTTATATTGCGATTATTATTGAACCATTAAAAATTCTAAAAACAATTTGAGAATGAATGTGAAAGCTAAGATTTTGATTTCAAAATCAAGTATCATTATTCCCATGTATCGTTTCATAAGAACACTCCCAAAATAATACCAAACTGTTTCAAGGTTCAACTTTGTCATAGTATGTAATTAAAACATCATGACATTTTTACTTTTTTAAGATCACTTATTCTTCAAAACACTATTTAAGGAAACAATTATTTTAACTTGTTTCTTTCTTGCTACATACATTAAAAGTGTTCAATAACTTGCTTGAACTAAATTTTCTCTAATACTAAGTTGGTATGTTAAAGTAAACATTACCAGATAACTGAACTGAACTGTTCCGGTCTAAATACTAAAATATATCTATTTTAAAACTTTTAAATTCATTTGAAAGTCATTTTTAAAGTCTCCAAATGTTTGACTTTGAAGTCAAATTAATTTCTTGAGTGATCCGACATTAACACCACTCAAAATCCAAATGTACGGTCACCAATGTACACGAAATCCAGATGTATATCAAGTTTATTACTTATTGCACCTTAGCTTGAAAATAAACTCTCATCAAAAAAATATTAGGAAAGTTTTAGAAAATGAAAAAAATCTGTCCATGTATCTAATTCTAATGCTTCACCAGTCACTTCCACTTGAATCGTCCCCCCAAAAGAACCATGGATGATAATCACTCTCCTCCTCCTCCTCATCGTCATCATCATCATCGTCACTAGAACACTCGTAGAAACTTCGTCCAAAACTGGCAAGGTTTTGAGGTGCAATTCTTGTATAGTGTTCAAAACAAAACTTGGGAAGCTGTAGTTGAGCAACACTGAAGTCTTCAAAACCCTCACGTAAGGACTTGAACAACAGGGATTTCTTCCAGGAGTTTTTCTTCTTATCATATCTATATGTTTCATTGCTGTAGAGGATGTATACCTCTTTGTTCAGAGCAAATGTAAGTTTCGGGGTCGAGAAGCTGGGGAGGGATGCAATGTTGGACCACTGGTCTGAAGCCTCTTTGTAAACTTCACAGGATACTTCGGCTCCTATATGCAAGCCTCCGAGGACAAAAATGTTCTCACTTGTGGCAACAACCTTGGGAGAAGCTCGGTGGGTGTTCAAGGGTGCAACAGGAGTCCAATAGTTTGCTTCTGGATCATACCTTTCAACAAGCTGCTCAGGAAGACTAGCATGTGATGTCTTACCTCCTATTGCGTAGAGGTGAAATTCTGTCGTCACAACACCCAGCATGCATCTTGGGGTTAGTAACTGAGCCATAGTTTTCCAGGCATTTTCTACAGGATCATAGCACTGGACTACAGCATGCCTATCAACAAAAACTGAACACCCACCCAATGTATACAGTTTGCCCTTGAGTGACACTACATGTGTTTTGTCTAGACAAACACTAGGGCTCTCGATTTCTCCATTCTTCTCATACCAGTAGTGGACTGTTTTGTGTGTTTGTCCTAGTGAATACATCATAAGCCTTGTTGCACTATCGTCCCAGTCATGTCTATCACGACTTACAGAGTATAGGTCTCGTCCTATAATAGCGACACCTAGTTGAAAAGTTGGTGACGGAGGCTCTGGAAGCCTATACATTACATCCTCCTCCACGTCGAAACAGAATGAAGTGTGTAAATTTCCTCTTCCTACGCCAACGACAACATTGTGTATCTTGGCAGATGGCCTTTCTTTAGCTGCCACTTCTCTTTTAGCCCTTGAAGTGCGACGTCGTCTTCTCTGTTGCTTCAGGAAATTTTGACAGAAACTACAGTCTTGTAATAGTCGTTCTTTCTGAATTTGCTCTTCAAGGAAGGCAAGGGATAAAGACCCAAACCTCAAACATGGTAACAAGCTTGACAGATCTTTAGCCCTGTTAGCAGGATCATGTCTGACCCAATTTAATAATGCTTCAAATACTTCCTCTTCCTTCTCCACTCTGAGTCCATCACTGCTTATTAGCTCATATAATTCCGCACAGGACAGGCTCAGAAAGTCTGATTCTTGCTTTGCTCGTTGGAAATTTTCTTTTGTAAAATTGTCGGATTTCTTCTTGAGTTCTTCAAGAGAGTATTTATCAGCTAAGCGTCTCGTTGAAAAGCAGTTAGATATGGATAAATTGGTTGAGATTATAGAAGCACAGGCACTCTTGACGTGGTTTAAGAGAAGAAAGCTCGCCGCTTCAAGCAAGTCTTCAGCGTTGTCTCGATTTATAGCGACTTCTCGAGTATAAAAAAAGTCAAGGATAGTAGAAAGAGAAGAACTGCTTAATGAACACAGTTTGATATGTTTTTCTTTCGAATCTCGCATTCCACTGGTAAACATCGTGTAAAAGAACTGGCTATTAGCAGCCAGAACGCAACGATGAGCAGGGAACGACTGGCCATCAACTTCTAAAACGACGTCACAGAACCCTGAATCACCTTGTTTTCTCAAAGTATTTAGAAAGGAGAGGAAATTCTGCCGGTCTCCCCGGAATATCCTGCAACCAGCAGATAGATATGTTATTTCTAAGAGTCTTTCTTTATCAAGACGAGCAAACGCTTCGTCTATGTTCTCCTCCATCTTGGAAATCGCTTGCCTCACTGCGCTTGCGCCAAAATATCGGGCGCGGGAAATTACGTAAACCGGAAGTAATTCATCAAGGGTTACCGGTACCCACCCTACCCCTCCCCCTCGAAATTTTTATTTTCTGCATCCATTACAGCCAGGAATATTTGTTGACTATAATTTTCAAATAAAAATTAGAGTTCTTTTTGAGGGTCAATCCTATCTTTGAAGAGGAAATGTTCCTATTTGCTACCTACACAGGCACTGCTGAGGCAGGGGGCTAATCCCTCCCCCCCCCCCTACGTTTTTGGCCAAAAATGATTTTCTGTTAAGAGTTATTACCTAAAGCTTTAACGTGACTTTGATACAATAAAAATGCTGCAATTGCTCCTCCAAACGAAGCACTGAAAATAGCATTTCCAATTTGAGAACCTCAATTTCAAAATGTTCAGGGGGTAGGAGCATTCTCTTGGACCCCTCTAATATTAGTACCCCACTAAAAACTATGCTCCATGGTCCCTGCTATTAATGACAAAATACATATCTAATTTTTAAAGAAAATTACTAAATTTTCCCTAGTCCCCCTTCCCCCCAGTAAATAAAATTGTACTCTTTTGCACTGCAAGGATAACTAAGATAAGAAAACATACCACACTGCGTGATAACGTTTATTTTGCATGAATGTAGAAGTCTCTTGACATCATTACAGACTTTTTAAATATGACAATTACTTCAATAGGTTTAATATTTCATTTGGGAGAGTGGTTTTACTTGAGCTGTGAAAAAAAGGTTTGTAAAAAATAGTAAACATGATACACTAATTTCAGTTTTCTTTTCTTTTACTTTCAATTGACTATTAATCCCTAATTATACATTGTTTCACAGGTCAAGTAAAATTACTTTACAAAATGAAAGACCCTTTTTGAATATGGCATCTCTGACTTCAAACAAGGAAAATGAGAATGTCCTGGATGTCGAAACCCAATGATTTCCACTAATAGTATCCGGGACTAGAATACTCCAGATTTTAAAACACAATCATTATTACTCATAACATCCAGAATTTTTTGGACTCTTTGTTTGATGTCATAGAGGCCATATTTGAAAAGGGTCTATTGTATTTAGGAAATGTGCTTTAATTGAACTTTTAACTAATCAAAATTCTTACTTAACCTTTGACAAATAGATAATACACCCTTTAGTAGACATCATATGAAAATAAAATATATGTTCATTGCCAGGGCCAAATCATGCGAAATCCCTTGTGATTTTAGTACTCTTTTCATTGCTAAGCATTGCTATGATTTCTCTGTCACAATGTTTGTCGGCTTCTTTTGCCCCATGACATTTGGTTGTCTTAGTCAGCACATAGCAATAAGAACAGTGGTAACATTACTGATCTTTAAATTTGTATCTCCGATGACTTGAATGGGAACCAATTTTGGACATTTAGAGCTTGCTTGCATAGTGGTGAAAAGGTTAGAACTTTGGAAGGGGAGGGGCAATGCCAAGACTTCCAAATATCTATTTTGGGGTACAACTTGGTGTAGAGGACACAACAGTTGACACAGTATATGTAATTGTTTGAAATGGTCCATGAAATAAATTACAATTAAAATGAAACTCTTTTCCTCTTCTTACTGCCTCCATCTGTGCTCTACACAGGCTATAATTAAAGGAAATCTAAAACACTAATAAGGTCATCCGACATCATATCATAACAAAACTGGATTGTTAAATTATTAAGATTAAGGCTAAGATTATTTAGATTAGCTAAAGCTCCTGTTACAATAGTGATCCAAAATTATGTTTCATTGATTATAGGTGTATCCAGTTAAGTAAAAATATAAAAAGAAAGGGCAGTAGCAACATGCACTGTGGTACTTAGATACTAAGCTTTAGATACAATGTGCAACTTTGTCTGCAGTGTGGAATGTGCAGAGTCAAGAAGCTTTTAAGGGGAAGCTTTTTGATTGGTTTTGAAAAACAGGGAGACTACTTTGTTTGAATACATGACTGACATACCTAAGTGAAATAATTTAACTAACATCACAAATTTATTTTTCAAAGATTAATGAAGGGTACATGCACCCTGAAAAGCTCCTGTCGTATCAACCCCTGCAGATGACAGAGTTCTGCACACTGTAACAACAATTTTGCATAGCAACCATTCTCCATAGCAACCATTCTGCATAGCAACCACTCTGCATAGCAACCTTTTTGCAGCATATGATTGAGATGGTTTCAAAGCTGCATCAATTTGAAGTATTTTAGTGAGTGCAATAGCGGCTGTGTGCAAAGTTACAATGTGTGCCTTGTCTTAAAGATCCTTGTTATCAGGAGTGGTGGACACCAGGTCATTGTGACTTTGTTTTCTATCGTAACCATAATTTCAATCTTAAGGCATCAACTCCATTAAGATAGTAGCGAAACAAGCGTTTGTCCCGGACAAACCCAAGCTTCTCATACAAATGGAGGGCAGCTTTGTTGGTGATTTCGGTTTCTAAAACAACCTGATGAAGGAATATTTTAAAGAATGTTCAACAATAGTTATAGTTTATCATGACCATATTTTTCCTTCTATAGACCTTGCAACACGTCGGAATGCAGCTCAATTTGTAGGGCAAAACAATAGGTTCCAATTCTCAGGAGATTAAAATTCTTTTGTTTTGTCCTCCAAATTGAGTTGCTCTGACATCACATGCAAGGGGTCTATATTAATATTATATTTTTCTTTGGTAAAGACTACTATTTTTGGGGGTGGGGGAGCATTTGCATCTCATAGAACAATGAGTCAAGGAAATGGCAGTAATATAAAGGACTACAAACCTCATCACAGTTGTCTTCTATCATGGCTTTTATTGCTTTTTTAACCAGTTTTGTACCTGTAAACAAATGGTATTATTAGAAAAATCATTATAACATAACCAATATCACTGAGTGCTCTGACATTTCCACTTACCAATTTTATGTCTTCTAAATTCCTTTTCAACAGCTAACATTGCTATGTATCCTCTGTGAACCATGTTTTTATGCACATCAAGTTTACACACTATTGCTCCAACACACTGGTCTTTGTGCGTGGCCTGTGGAGACAAAGGTTTTTAAGTAAGGTTTTAGACTTGTTTTGGAGGGCCATAGAATGGCTTTTGTATGATTGGGAAACAATATGGTAAAATCCATAGCCAAACAGTATCTTACTGTAGCTGTAACTACGCATTGAGATGGATAAATTACGGGAAGACATTGGGAAGCCATTTCAATGTAACTGTATGTTGTGTCATATACATGCTGTAAGTCAGTATCATATGTTTCCCACTCATATGAAAACTGCTCTATTTGCCAGTATCATTGAATAAGGGTAGAGATGTCTTGGGAGATTGCCTAATACAAGTTGAAGTCTGGAATCCCCTGTTCCTGCTAATGTTTGGTCATATCCTGGGCATGTTGAGATGAGGGGGTTGGAAGGGGTCACTGTCAATCTAAAACCCAAAGGATAGACCCTTTTAGCTTGGTTGTAATGCTTTCCATGTCAGATCATGTGTCATTCCCTAGAGTATCATTTCTTTGTTTAACCGTTGGGCATGAGAAGGGGAATGACATATGGTACATTCTACCCAAGTGCTAAAAAAGGTCTATTATAGAAGCATGAGTTGAGTTTATTTGATGTGTTGTTCTCCTTTGCCACAAGAGTCTTCCCTGGGTACCCAACTTTTCCTCTCTCCATAAAAATCAACATGTGATTTGAGTGTTGCTTATGGTGGTGTGCATTGAGTCAACCTTATGGGAAGTGATAGCTGAATGATATGAAAATACTATACGTAAGGCCTGGGAATCCCCTCCCTACCCCCCTGGGTAACCTAATAAAGATTGATGAGGATAAAGGAGGGGCTCTAACCTACAAAAGACCAAAGGTCTGTGGAAGTCCTCTACATAATCTTGATCCACAAGGTATTGGAATAATAATAATAATACTCATTAAATTTTTAACCTTACCAAAAAGCACAGATTCGGCCAGTTATGGATAAAATACCGGTATGTATAAATGGAGTAGGGTTCTGATAGATCCTTCGTAATCAAAGCCATTATGGCGCCCATCTGAAGTTCTGACTCATAACCAACATACTCTATGTCCTCTTCACTTGATGAAGTTTGTATAGAATCAACAGATTCCGCTAAAACTTTCTCAGTCTGTTTTCCTCCCTCTGCATTTTCTTTCGACGACAATTCCTGTTCCACAGACTCGCTTTCAGAATTCAGTGCTATGTTTTTATCGCAGTTTGTTTGTAAAGACATACCATTCAAGTCTGAAACCTTTTTAACTGCTAGAGGTAAGTGACTCTCTTCCAGTGTAATATGTGGAGTTGTTTTATAGTTGTCAGAAGACTCTGTTTTCTTCTCACTCACAACTTCATGATCGTGAACATGGTTTCTTGCTTCGCCAATATTATTGGTGTGGTCTGACATATCTCGTATCGTAGCAACTCAACTCGGTAATTCTAGTCTCTGTGAGATCATAATTCAAAAGCACTGGCAATAAAAGAGCAATTAGGAGGATAAACCATGGAATAAAAGGTGAAAGTCTATCACATCGACGGAAACACACATTTTCCGCCGACTATATCACCGCCATGTTGGAAAGACTGGGCGCCCAAAGAACCATGGGTAATGCCTCGCTTTGGAGAGCATCTAGGGACTGGAACTAGACAAATAGAAATGGGAAAAGAAGAAATGAAAAAAAAAACCCTCAAAGAACATTTCACTTCAAAACAATTTCTAAAAATACAGAAAAGGCTTCCATCAGAATAGAGGTTTGATAATTTTATTATTATGTATTTATTTTAATAAATGTGCTATTTTTTGCAGGAAAGGCTTAATTTCTTTAATTTTACTGTCATAAATAATAGAAATAATAATATAAAAATAAATTATGAATTCGAGTATAAAGCTCTTTCTTAAATTATTTTGTCTATGGGGAAAGAGTTGGGGAAAGGGAATTTGGCTTCTCGGCCCAGTCCATCGCGGTCCTGTGTTTGCCAACATGGCGGCTACAGACAAGACTGTTATTGTCCCTTCAGAAAACCCTTCATTTTGCTTCACTAGGGATGATTTTATGAAGGATTCTTTCAGTGTTGATTCATTTGTCACCAGCCATAAGGGATCCGTGTCGCTTGATACCATAAAGGACGACTTAGAGGAGTATTTGAAGTCTTTGAAGGCTGCACTCATAGAGTTGATCAACCAGGACTATGCCGACTTTGTTAATTTATCTACCAACCTTGTAAGTATACGTTAAATAACCAAGTATTAAATATTTATAGACCTCATTCCCAGAATATCATAGTTGTTGGTGCTCATGTATTTATTTCTGTACAAATTATATCAAAAATAAAGTCGTACAATAATGCAAACAGCTGATACGTGTACAAATTATGTTCTCGCCACTTCATACGATTCTTCTTCTTTTTCTTTTTTTTGTGCTTTTTCTAACAAGGTTGGTTTGGACAAAAGCATCAATAACCTGTCAGTACCACTTGGACAGCTCAAGGAAGAAGTACTGGTAAGGGATTAATTTTACAATTTTCACATATTTTCACATGTGTTTTAACTTGTTTTCAATATGCATCCAGCTTATTAGAACAGAGCTTGATGGAACAATAGTATCAATTGAGGGAAAACTTGAAGCAAGAGCACTGCTAAGACAGAAAAAAGTAAGTTGTTATTGAGACATTTTCCCCTCTCTAATATAAGCCCCTGGTTATAAGCCTTCCTGACTTGTATAACCCCAGCCCAAAACCCTTATGAGATTGTATAAGCCTAGGGTTTTATAACCTGGATTCTTTCAGGAATACTGAAAAACAATCGAAACCATCTAAAAGTTATGTGACTAGTTGTATTGGAAATGCTATGGGGTACTTTTTTCAGGCCACACAAATAGCAAAGCGGTGGAAATTTGTGAGTTTTGGTATAAAAAGGGGTAGATTTTCTTCCAAGGTATATGAAAGGGGTACCTTTTCAGGCAAAAAGGTATATAAAAGGGGTGCTTTTTTGCTGAAATTTGGAATAGAAAAGGGTAAGGGGTCATGAGTCCAGGTGGAGCATCCCCATATGAAACGACCCGAAATACCCCCCGGCTATAATGAATCATTACGATTCCACTCATGTTTAAACTACTAAGTAAACTCAAATTTTGATTGCACAGATCTGTATGCAACATTTACTCAACATTACCAAATCTCTGGAGAAAATAGAAAGACTTCTTCATGGCTCTCTTACTAATAAAGACTCTCATACAGGAGAAGAAAGGTAAGCTTATGTTTTACTCCCCAAACCCCTCCCCCTCCGTACTAGTTCTTTTAGGCTATACACAGAATGGGCTGGTGTTGCTCAGTTGGTTAGTACATGAACCCCTGCCTCAGGAGAATTGGCAACCACCCCAGCAATCAGCCACATTGCAATTGGACTGATCAATGTACCAGTCAATGCGACTGGCATTTGGCCAGACAAGTGTCAATTTTGGTCATGCATTATCCATTGACAAGCAGTTATTTTGAGCCCTGTCCTGCTATGCAGGCTACGATAACTTAGGATCCTCTAATTTATTTTCATCTTGTCTAGTGAGGATGAATCTCATCTGATAGAGAGAGTCGCTAGTGAATTCAATCAGTTACAGTTTTACGTCACTCAAAGTCAAGGTCATCCACTGGTTGAGAATATAAAATTTGTAAGTAATGAAATTAATACAGAATGTTTTTTCTTTAGTTTTACATTAATAATTGTTGCTTATTCAGTTGTTCTCATTTTCTGTCGAGTGCTGAATGTTTATTGGCTGAAACACAAGTTAATGCCTTTTCTTTCTGATTGTCAGCGCACAGACATATTCAGTGTTCCATTACATCTATATAGACTCATGATATTTTATTATGCATTCCTATAGCGCATTTCAGCCATAACATTCACCCTACAGAAGAAACTTGAAGCTGCATTCCAAGATGCAATCCACTCAGGCAAACTGAACCTGCTTGCAAGAGTCCTGCGAACATATGCCATCATTGATAAAATAAAGGATGCTGAAACGTTATTTAGGGAGGTGGTTGTCAAGCCTTACATGGATGAGGTAATAAAAATAAGGAATAGTCAGTGCTTTATCATGCACAGATCAAGTTCTTAATGCAAACCTTCAAATTTTATTCAACCCTGAAACAAACTCTGTACTGATCAAATTCAAGTTACTGCTAACTCTTACATTGAACCATAGTTAATCCCCTCGATTAACTATGATTGAACTGGGATTTAGCTTGTAGGTTTTGTGGAGGTAGGAAAACCAGAGAACCTCGAGAAAACCCCTCAAATCAGAGGGAGACAATGCACACTGATAATAATTATTGCTTGAAGTACAGTCACAAATTCCAACATCCTTAATTCTAATTTTACCCCTAGAGGTCTTTTAGGGTTTGATATAATGACATTCAGCAATCACAAGACTTAGTGAGTGCAATCACACATATATGCATGTGCACTTTTTTTCTTATTAGCCTGCGAGAGTGCAGATTTATTGCAGTTAAGGTATATATAGACCATTTTTAGCTTGGGTGTAATTAATGTGTTCCTATTTCAGACTACATGTCATTCTCTTTAGAATAAAATAATGACATGAAAATGAAAAAAAAGTATATTAACTAAGCTATTTGAGTACTGAAACAGTTTCTTTTCTGCTGTTCTTAACTCTAGGTAATATCTGAAAAAACTTTGCTGACAGACCCAGTTAATGGTCTTAAAGACTTATATTCCAAGATTCTGGAGTTTATCCCCAGATGTTGCACCCACATGATTCAAATAACGTCAGGGAGATTGGCGTCAGAAGATTCAAGTTTTGGAGAACAAAGAACTGCTATACGTGGATTTGATTTCATTGTGAATGCTGTCTGGCCTGAAGTGGTAAAACTTATTGAGACAAGACTCTCATCTATTTTTGCCCCAGGAAACCCTGATGCATTTCACAAGGTTCGTAAGTTCTTTTAGGTACCAGTAAATGTTGCGTTAACCAGTAAATTTTGTAAAGTGAATTTTTTTTGTAGGCTCTTAGAAAGTTGTTGTATGGTTTACTGTTAGACTTTGCTCTAAGTCATTAAGTTTTCACAAGTTTGTAAGATTTATTATATTAGGTCCCAATGCAATCCTTGTGGCATTCCACAGTTTCTATAGTTTGTTCTGTTAGGACCTTAAGGTGTGCAGGTCCTCAAGGCATTTCACAAGTTTGTTATATTTATTTTATCATTAACAGTAAAAGAAGCCCAGATAATATTTGTAAAAAATCGAAATTATTACCTTTGCATGAATTCCAACAGAGGTACACAACATCCATGTGGTTTGTGCAAAAATTTGAAGGCCTTTGTACATCAAAAGCAAGTATCACAAGGCTTCGCAACCACAGCAGCTTCAATTCCTTCATGGCTCACTGGAGTTTGCCTGTCTACTTCCAGATAAGGTAAATAAGCAGCACACGCTCCATTCATTTTGTTTTAATCTTAAAAACATTTCATTTAATTCCCAGTTTTTCCTAATTCTTCCATATTTTAAAACAACATATCCCATTTCAGTTCCAGTCAGTCTCTTTTGTATTTCTTATCCCAGAATCCCATTTTTTATTTCATTCTGTCCCATTTTTTATTTTCGTTCTGTCCAATTTTTCATTTTTTTCAAAAGTAGTATTCCATTCCTGTTGTAGGTTTCAAGATATTGCTGGCAAAATAGAAATGGTATTAGATAACCCAACTGATCCTCCAGTAACAGGTACAAACGTCACATTCTTCTTCTTATTCATAAAAAACCCAGTACAATGTAGGTGTGTTGAGGGTTTTCTTATAGGGGGCAATCTGCAAATCATCCATCTCTCCTTACCCCCAACAACTGCTGATGGGAAGTGGGATTACAGACACCCAAGGAGAACCCTGCTTCACTTGCCCCGATATGTCCATGTCGTGAGCCACTTATGCATATAATACTTGTTATGTTTTTAGTTGAAGGTGACTTTAACACTGCCATTGGTAATATGTTGTGGTGGGGACTGGAGGCATGTTGGGCTGATTCTGTCTACATTAAGGCTTTGTGTCATCGATTCTGGAAGCTAACATTGCAGGTAAGTGATTTTCTGTTTTGCTTTGGGTTTTTATAAGTGACCTATTGTTTCTAACAGGTTTGTTCTTCTTTAGATTATTTCTAGATTTTCGCAGTGGCTTGAAAATGAAGGCAATTTTAAGGAGCAAGTAAGTACACTGATGCAAGTAATTTTGAAAGGATATATCTGACAATATTGGGCCTTGGCTATCACTAAGAAGCAGTAATAGCAATAGTAGTAGCAGTAGCAACTGACAACAGTGCAATCAGCAGCAACACCAGTAGTAGCAAGAACAACAGCAACAACAACAACAACAATAATGACGGTAACATCAACAACAGCATCAACACCAACAATATCAACAGCAGCAGTAGCAGCAGCAAACAAGGACAACAGCCGCAGCAACAGCAACAACAAGAGTAACCATAGCAGCAGCAACAGCAACAGTAGCAGCAAGAACAACAAAAAACAACAGCAGCAACAACAGCAGCAGCAACAACAATAGCAATAGCAATATAATAACTTTTAGTTTTTTGCATTATATATTCACTAACTATTCAATCAATCTTTTACTCATTTTTTTCAGGCTGAGAATGATTCTAGTGATCAACCAACATCTTACTTTGTGTACCTACTCATTGATGCACATTCCTTGTCACAAAAGGTAAACTAAAAAACTTGGTGTGGTATATTAATTTTCTGTGCTCTAGATGTTACAGGTTCCTTTTCTTACCTTTCCATTTATTTTCTTTGGGCATTTAGATATCGGAACTCTTTAAACAATCTATACAACCCAAACTTGTTTCTGCTGGACTCAAAGACTTCTCATCACTAACAGGTAATGTAAGCTGTGTTTTATCCCTACCTCCCTTCACAAGGGAATTAATATTGGAGAACCAGAACTGTTGATTACTCAACAGTTGTTCTCAATTTAGCATGTGTGGAATTGATCACAGCAAAGTAGATATTGGTGGACATTGATCAAGGCATTTCCATGACATTCCATATATTAAGCCATGTGTCCTTGAAAACTTTGTGTTTTCTGAAAACAACTTTTGACCACCTCCCTGTTGGCTCAGCTGGTTGGGCAGCAGATTATTGTACGGAAGTATGGGAGGTAAAGATGCCTGAATGCAATTCAAGCATATTTAACCTCTAGGAATTCTCTTGATGAAGAAGTATTAATGTGACTATTTTAGATATGAGTTTTCCACAAAGAATTTCAACTCTTATTTTACTTTCTTAGATGCCCTTGAAGAGTCCAAGACCAACCTTGTGAACCTGCTTCCTAGAATAGAAGAGAAGATCATACAACAGGTGGTAGCCAAATCTTTAGTTGGTCTTGATGTTGCAAGGAATATCCCTAGACTCTATCGAAGAACAAACAAAGAGGTCCCCAGCAAACCTTCTCCATTTGTGGGTGTCGTCATTAAGCCTCTGAATGACTTCCAAGAGGAATTCAAAGACATGGTTGGGAAGGAGCAATTACAGACATGGGCAATAAAAGTGCTACAGATTGTGTTTGAAAGGTATTGTATTGTACTGTTTAGGGAAGCATGATGATTGATGTCCACTTGGGACTTAATGGTAGTGCAGTTGTAGTGCACTTGCCTCAGGTTCAGTTCCTCGACTCAGCATCACGTGAGCAGAGTTTGTTGTATTGTATCATATTGGCTTTGGGCCGTGCCCTGACTTAGATCAGCCCAGAGTTTGTTTCAGGGTTGGATCTGTGAGTTATCCGTGCCCTTACTTAGATCAGCCCAGAGGTTGTTTGTGCTATCGCTGCTTTGGTTGTCGGTTCAATCACAGCATCATCCATGAATCCTGTGATACCAACAGTTCCTCATTGATCTTCCCTGTGCTGACGCTAAAAGATAAATGGTTATCACATTTTTTTTTCATAGGTACTTTACCATTACATCTGATGTTCTAACATCCATCAAGAAAACAGAAGACAGTTTACTGAGACTAAAGAGAACAAGAAAACAAGCAGGAGGGGCAACAAGTAATTCAACAAACACCCAAGATGGCCAGGGACCATTGAGTGATGACGACAAAATTAGATTACAGTTTTCTTTAGATGTAGAAGAATTTAGAATTCTGGTAGGTACATGATAAAGAGGCTACCATTTTAATTGTGGTATAATTTTACAATTGGGGAATGGGAATTGAGAAAATCAAGGAGAGCAACATTACTGCAGATCGGTCAGGCAAGACTGCAGCAAAGCAGGACAGTATATTAAAACACCAGGAGTGTGCTTGATCACCCTTCAACCTGGCTGTAGGTTTGAATTGCTGAGAATAGCAAGACAATAGGTGCAAATATTCTGGTTGAGTGATCACACAAAGCAATTCAAGACGAGGCTAGGGGAAACAATGAAGTATTCCTAATATTTTGTTTTATTTCCTTGGAGCCTTCCTTGAATTGCTTAGTGTGTGATCACTCAACCAGAATATCAAAAAGGAAAGTCTGCAAGGGATTCTGGTAGTGGTAGTATGACGTAAGAATATTGAAAATAAAGTTCTTTTTTTAGTGTACATGAACAAAGTTAACTAATCAAAGATGTTTATTTTATTTTGCAGATGAGAGGATTAAATGTAACTGACACCTCATGTTCTAACTACAGTGAACTAGTATCCATGGTGCAAGCTGCACAAGCATCTGGTCAGGCATCACAGATGCAATAATTTATTAATTTTTATTAATGTAATGAATGGGGCACATAAACAATGTATTATATCTTTTAATTAGTAAAAAGATATAAACGGTAGTGAAAAATATGGTAGCCTGGAAAATATCCATACCTCCCTCACAGAGGGATAGTGGAGTTGCCAAGGGGTGAGGAGGGTCTAATGAGGGTTTCGTAATACTCTTTCTGCATAGAACTTTCCTAGGGGGTGTGTGTGTTTACGTGTGGGGGATATGTAGATATTTTCTGTAATAGCCCACTTCTGAGATATGCTTCACTTGTTATGCACAAAGGTTTCATTATGAGGCTCCATGCTAAATTAAATACACCTATTTCAGAAAAGATTGTTGCAGCTGAAAGCAACAAGCAACAATACAAGATGGCAAAGAACAGCTGTATTTTATTCCTTATTCATCATTTAGATGTGATTATTTTAGTTGTTTTGTAATGGAAGGCGCCTGCAACTGCTTCAATTCTTTACATGTTGTCCCAAATTTTCGAATCTTCAGCTAATTAAGGCATAGTTTGCAGATAGTCTCAGCTCGTTTCTTTTTGCTTGTTGCTTTAGTCCGTGACAACCTTTATTGAAATAGGTGTATATTCTTTTCCTGTCACAAATCAGTGAGCATTCGCACCAAGCCTCACATTGAAGCCTTTGTGCATGTCACAAACAAAGTATATCTCTGAAGTGGACTATTCTGGATTAAGTAAAGAATCAAAGAAATATTTAAGGAAAAATGGCTAGGAAAAATTTTGTTAGGCATGGTCTACTTACAGACGTTTTTCCATGTTTGTTAAAAAATTATCATAACTGAATATTTTGTTGACTAAAAATTCTAACACATTTGTCTGTAAGCTGACAGTCTTTTATAAACATCTTCATCCTCTGTTTAGCTACTTGTATTCGATCCACCAACACTCACTTAAAAGATAATCCCAAGTAAAATCTAATGATTCGTCAACTGCATAGTTTTACACTTTTATATAGTAAATCAATAACTGAGAAAGAAATGAGATTTATTATAAAATCTGGATATATATGATATATAGTCTTACAATGGTAAAATAAAAGATCTTAGTACATAATCTTGAATGTGTCATATTTTTTCTAAACTGTATAGTGTTGTTGGACTTGTGGAATATTAAGGCTATAAAAATTATAAATTATTATTATTATTATTATCACATAATGGAAATGAAGTACACACTCGTGTTGAAATGTTTTGTACACTTCCATATCTATGGTTACCACCAACATTACCATGGTAACCCCAAGCTGATGTCATTATGGTGATTACTGCTTTAATTATCACTATGGTAACCACTGAGGTCACCATGGTAACCAATGACAGATGGTAAATGTCACTATGGTGACCATTGCTCAAATAATTTTGGTGTCTAATGACTTTACTATTATAATAACCACTAAATTTCCATAGTAACCACAGCTCCAATCACTTTGGTGTATAATGACATTACTATGGTAACCACTGAAGTCACCATGGGGTCCCCCCCATGCTGCCATGACTTTGGTGTTAATTGACATCTCTATATAAATCTATAACATCACCACAGTAACCACTGACAGATGGTAGCTTTCAAGCATCATCATCAGTTCTAGCTTTCTTAGTGTCTATCAAATCCTGTTCTTTTGTCAGTTCACTGAAGGATGTGATCGTTTTGTAGGTACTCTTGTCATCGTCAGTCAAAGGAGTATTGCCTGGACGCACACTCAGCACTGTCTGCATACCAGCTTCTGTCGCAGCACATGCTTCTATAGAAAAAAAGTAAGACATATTATTATCATAATCATTGAAGACTGCGACCCGCATAGTTTGAATACTCGTTTGGAAACCAGAACTTTGATGGCCATCAATCAAAATACTTTTTTACAAACAGCACTTACGTCTAATGTTTGGCAGATTTCATTTTACTTTTGAGCCCTTAATAGTAAATCTTATCACCCTCCATCACAATTTTTGGTTATAAATATGAGGCATGTTTTTCTAAACAAATAAACTTGTTCCCAATATTTTGGTGACAAAAGAAATGGGATAGGAAAGGAAAAAAGAAAAGGATATTCCATCTCTTTCTCAGTCTTTCTTTCCAGCTTGATAAATGCAACTAGTTTATATACCTTTTCTAATTATTTACCTTTAACTATGTCAGTAATAAACAATATCTCCCCAGGCTTCTCTCCAATAGACTGTGCAATTTTCTTGTAACTCTCACATTCAACTTTCAATCCAATCTTTGTGTCAAAGTGACCACTAAAATACTAGAAATAAAAGAAAACAATTTCATGTTTTACATAAGAATTATGATTGTGAAAAAGTGATATTTTATAAATACATCGTAAAACTTTAGGGCACTTTCACTGCGATGCTATGAAACCTGGCCAGCTCAAGTGTTTTTATGGACCTTTATCACACGGTTCCATGTTTATTCCCATGAGAATGAATAATCCTTTGCTTAAACCCATGTAACCTTGTCCTGAAGCAATTGACTGTGAGGCTATATACTCAGGAAATAATCTCTTGTTCCTGTTAACATGGCTGCCGTGTGAGAAAGGTCCATTGACAGGATGTCTGGCAATATTAGGTTGGGTCTGGGTGTCTGTTAAGCAGTGCCGTTCATAATACGATCAACACACCTTTAGTAAATCTCCTTTGTCAGAATACTTAAAAAGAAGTTTTTGTGCTCCAACACTCCCGGATGAATAGATGTATACTTTCATTCCAGAAGATGTCCATTCCTTAAGAGCTGGCACAACGTCGTCATAAATCCTGTTTGAAAGAGCATTGATCATAACGTATCTTGTTATTTTTTTAAAATTTTATTTGTGAGCACAGAAACTGTATTTGATCTTTGTACTGGGGAACTTGATAATTTATTTATAGTTTTAAGATTTACTCCTTAATTTTATTTTGGGCTTCCTGTGGATTGCTCACCACAGGTAGCCCAACTCACAATGTTATCATAACACCTTAATGGTTATCCCCAACCCAAAGTAAAAATATTTTGAATACTATGACTTACTCTCCCTTGATTTCTCTATCTTCATATGCTCTTTTCCAGATGTGCCCCTGCAGTTGTTTTAATGCAGTTATCTTACGATCTGAATCCATTTGCCACAGCACATTATCCACAACTGAGGTTATGACTTTTTCTCTGAAACAATTTCAGGTCAAAGTTATAAATTTGGTCAAAAGATTCGGTCACCTACCCATGAAATCTTTTTTAATATTATCAACTCAAATTAAAGAGTATCTTACTTGGTAGTTTCATCAATATCCTCATAATCTTTATCATAATTGAGTATAGGAACCACACCATCTACTTCTTTGTCCTTTTCTGCCTTTAAAACAAAACAATTCTTCTGAATCATCACCTCAATTAAACAATTCATACTCAGGTATGGTATAGTTTGATGTTACTAACCACCCCCTTGCCAACACACTCTCCCCAAGATATTTAAATCCCAGTCTACAAACACCATGGAGCACCCTAAAAAGGGGGAGGGCTAAAAATTGGAAAATATAAGAGACAGAATGCAAAGGAAAAGGTGTGTGTGGGGGGGGGGGGGGAGGGGGGGGAGGGGGGGGCGGCTGGGGGTCATAGTCCAACCAGTCTTCTCCACAGCCCCTGGCCTTTTGAGCTATGCTACGTAAATTATTCTTGGAAAGGTTTTTATTTACAGGGATGTTAAAGCAATTGAAGGTTTACCATGTTCAAGA
Source organism: Anthopleura xanthogrammica (assembly GCA_964019055.1). NCBI lineage: Eukaryota > Metazoa > Cnidaria > Anthozoa > Actiniaria > Actiniidae > Anthopleura > Anthopleura xanthogrammica. The sequence continues at coordinate 5,825,974 of OZ025212.1, read as the reverse complement.
TTCGCATGAAAACCTCAATCTGAGCCTAGATTCCTGAACCTTTAGACACATTTACTGATGCCCCCACCCCCTACACACTTCCCCGGCTTAACCCTGCATGCAGCAGCCTGGCCTCCCCCTTCTAAATAACTCCCTTCCAACTTCCCTCTCTTCCAAGAGCCTGTTTTCACCCCCATCCTACCTGCTCTTGCAGTGCCTTGATATCCTCTTGACATTCTGTCGTGATCCAGTTCTTTTCAAGGTAACCCTGAACATTCTTTCTAACGTAAGGAAATAATGTATCCTACAAATATATAGAAAAAACAACTGCAATCCGTTAATTCAAAATGCATTACTATTAAGCTTAATATATCTGACCACCTTCAACAGGGTGACACAGGGGGGGGGGGGGGGGAGATCACGAATCACGGACAAAATTTTCATGAATTCACGAATCGCGAAAAACGATTAATGACTAACCTTGATACAAGGATTTAGTGTGTAATACGAATTTTCACGGATCACGGTATTCAAAAGATCACGCATCATGGGGAGACTGAAATTCACGAATCACGGATATATATTTTTGAATTTCACGAATCACGGTCCAAAAAAGCCAAATCACGCTTCACGCGTAACCCCAGCTGTGCCACCCTGATTCAAAATTTCATCTTTTTATTAAATCGTACAAGCTTTGCAAATATGTACTGTACCTTAACAAATGCAATAGGTGTGATTGTGCCTTCAATGTCTAGAAGTACAACATCGAATGAGCTGTGACTCGCACGTCGTTTCAGTTCTTTCACATTTCCAGTATCAACTTCTTCCGCCATTTTGGTTCGTAAGTTGCACGTGTTTCTTGATGGACCCAGTCTTTTCTCGTCGTGTCTGAAAATGACAATACCGCATCGCGTGTTATCGCGTGCATGGTGGGGTAGAATGTTGCGGTAGAATGTTGCGCTGGCCTCTTCGTGAAACAACTTTTTTTCCAATTTAAAGATGTTTAAATGAACGAAAAGGTTTCCTTTTGAACACACAATTTATTGTCAGCAATTTCTCTTGACATCTGGTTTGCCGGCTAATAATATTCCATATCGCTCATAATTCATTGCGTGTACCTGGTCTACCTCATTTCATTGCATGATACTAAGTGGTTTTCGTATGAGTGAGAAACGATACGGCAAATTCGTAGTCGTACTGTAGCCGTATCTACGCGTTATCATTGGATGAATAGCCCACTTTCGATATTCTGGTTGAGTGATCACATACAAAGCAATTCAAGCAGAGGCTCCGGGGAAACAATGGAGTAATCCTAATATATTATTTTGTTTTACCGGAGGTTCGTCTCGAATTTTATTTGTGCGTGATCACTCAATCAGAATATCGAAGGTGGGAAGCCATTTCGATGTTACGGCATGACGTACCGTGTACATGCTGTAAATCAGTACCGTATGTTTCCCACTCATACGAAAACCGCTCTATTAACTAGGGAAGTATTGCCATGGACAACGCCGTACAAACGTTACTTCATTTCGCATCGCATGTTAAAAATTTTCTTTCTTAGGCCCGGTTTAGACGTCGAATCTCACACGTGCCGAATCTATTGCAAATGAATTCAAACAATAGGTTTTGCTCATTTGCATTTGATTCGGCACATGTAAAAATCGACGTCTACACCGGGCCGTATCCTCAAACTACGCGCAACAAATTTTCCACCGCGCATGTATTTCATTTTTACTCGTTCTCTGCCCAGTTTTCGTTTTTTCATTCCCATTCTCCTTGCATCCGTAAAAAACAAATTGAAGTCACACACGTTTCTTTTAATACCTTGTTTTAATGAAGAAAGACTATTCACAAGAATAACATCCCTTGACATACTGCTACTATACTTTCACAAGTGAGTAAAATTTTCTAAAATTACTTTGATATATTAGCCGTACTTAGTACGTTCATCGTGCATCACTAGCCACTACATACGTGGGCGCCATTTTTACAATGTTCCCATTTACTTTCAAAGAACATTTTCAATACAACTTTCAGGTATAAAAACATTTCTGTTTCATAATTTTTCTACAATTCAACGGAAATCTGCTCTACGTGATATTTGAACGCTGACATTTTTTTCATCGTATTCATGCGTTCATTCACTTAGAACATTTAGTAACAGCAGCGGCAAAAAACGCAACCAACAGCGCAGCATTCTAATACATTCTCAGGTATAAGAAACTGGTTTAGTGCTTTTGAGATATTTCTGCAATGAACTGAATCTACTATCAGTGAAAATTCATGCAAAAAAATAAATTAAATCAAATGCTGGGTGAAAAATCAAGGCCATCTTTTTAAACATTCAAATAAAAGCGAAGGAATTATGCTTCGGCAAAGTTTCTGAGTCTATTTGTTTTACAAGTCTATTCATCATCAGCCACTTCGTCTATGACTTCATACCCGTCCATAAAATCGTTCTGTTCCTCTGAGGGTGGTACTTCTTGTTTGGGCAAGGCTTTCTGTCGGGTGGCTCGTTTGCCTCCTCTTCCTCGTCCTCTACCACGTGTCTGACCACCTCGCGCAGCTCTCCTACCTCGCCGTACTGCAGGGCTGGTAAGTTTGGTTTTCTTCTCTACTGGTTCTTCCTCTTCCTCTTCTTGGGATTCAAGTGATGAGTCAACCGAAGTGTTTGGGTCCTCTTTGGTTTCTGTAACTTTTGTTTCATTCTGAAAAGCAATTGTTCAAAGAAACTTGTTACAATGAGGCAAACTTTGGTGTTGTGAAAAGTTTTGAGAATACAGCTATTTTAAGAAAGGTTGGTGGAGGTTTTGTTGCTTGTTGCATGTTGTTTACAAAGCTTGAAATGTATTATGTTTATATGTAAATAATGTCAGCGCAGAAGAAAATATGCAAGAAAAACTGCAGACAAAGTATTGGAAAATTCCATATTTTTGTAACCTTTTGCTGCTTGAATTCACATCACCCATACTGCATTTTGGGCTTGGTATGCAACATGCAACAAAACCTACACCAACTTTTTTTGAAGTAGCTGTATAAATATAGATTTTCTAGAAATCATGGGATAATAGGATAATTTTCTACGCCTGACTTATTTCTACTTCAAACATGGTTATTTGATTTTTTTTTCTTAATTCTGCAGTGCTTTGTAGTGATGCTTCCTGTGACATAAGCCTTTGCCATTCATGTGCAACCAGAGGTCGATTGGCTGGTTGAACAAGTCAACTTGTGAAGAGCTTTTGTGAAAATGGTTGGCATATTAACATCACAATGCTATTGTTTGTAAACATGAAGTATCGCTATACTAATAGACCGCTTGGAGCACGTCGGAATGCAGATCAATTTGGAGGGCAAAACAATAGGTTCCAATTCTCAGGAGATAAAAATTCATTCTTTTGTTTTGCCCTCCAAATTGAGCTGCATTCCGACGTGCTGCAAGGGGTCAATAAGACAGGGTACGAATATTTTACCTGTTCTTCTGTTGGTTCATCAATAGTTTTTCCAATATCTGGATCATATTTATCTTCCAGGGTATCTTCCCCCAACAAGAGATTTTCATCCATTTCTGAAGGTTCTAGATCTTTATCCTCTCCATCTTTATCATTTAGTATATCATCTTCATTGTCTTCTTTTTTCTCACTTGAAGCAGACACGTCCATGTCTTCTCTAATTAAGTCATCATGTGACTCGTCTTGCTCGTCTAAGAGTCTGTCATCAGGTTCGTCTTCTACAGCTACATACTTTGTCACTTCCACCTGTAAAGTGAGCGATTTGAATTAATTCAATTCTAATATGATGGAACAGGGGAGTCAAACACAAAAGAACAGGCCTAATGCTTCAGGAAAGACATGAGATTGTATAATCACTGACATATTTAATGTCTCACATCAAAAAGTTGTCATCATTGCATTATGGCCTCCTTATCCTATTTGGAAGTGAGGGATTCAGTTTCTGTCACCTCATACAGCAAGACTTCCTTGCTTAACATCTCTTATCCTATTCTGAAGGTCCAATCCCTTCAACTTGAATAGACCTACAGTCAAAGCTCTCCTTGCGACCACTTTCATTAACGACCAGCTCTAGTCATGACCATGATTTTGAAACCCTGTTTGCATCATGGCATTTGAGAGCACATTCTCATTAGCGACTTTTCAATTTCTCAAGGTTGTGGCTTGCGAGAGCTTCTACTGTATGTCCAAGACAGGGACCCATTTGTGATGGATTTAAATTGATCTCTCCTCTGTGGAGGAAATGCAGATATATTCAAAGCATACATACTTCCAAGACTTCCCCTGAGCCATATCGGTAAGGTCGTTTTGGTTCTTCAGTTTCTGTCACTTCATACAGCAAGACTTCCTCTCCTTCTCTTTCGCTTAACATATCCGACAGCTCATTGTTCCTAATGACTTGATTTGATTCGTACTTGGGATGCTCACTGATGTATCGCTACAAGAGTAGAGAGAATCTAAGTAAATAATCCAACATTTATAGCAGGTTTCATATTTATATTACACAGAACATTCCAGAAGAGGTACACATTTATGGTATTTTTCTTTGTGTCCATCAAATTCACAAAGGTCTAGTTAAGTATTAGTTTACGACTTGCAAAATCAAAATGCAGTGCTCAGACAGCATTTCTACATTGAGGATAACACTTCAGTTTTGTAAATTTTCTCGATTCTGTTTGGCTAATATTTTTCCTCAGATCAGCTGGATAGACATTAGTTTTAGTAATGTTTGTAATATTTACCCTGTACTTTGCTTGATGCTTCTTCCCTTCAACATGCCTCATCACATCACTTCCACTCAGGATGAATGTTTTGCAAAGACGACAGTTGAATCCTGATACAGCTTTCACGAATTCACAGCCTGAAATATAATGCCAAATACAACTTCTATTTAAAAATACTATATAGAACTCATTTATAGGTACATAAGATGTCAAACAAACAGGTCCAATGCTTCAGGAAAGACATGAGATTGTATAATCACTGACATATTTAATGTCTCACATCAAAAAGTTGTCATCATTGCATTATGGCCTTCTTATCCTATTCTAACTTATTGCGATTCTCAATATTCTACGAACTTGGTAGTTGGTAGTTGCCTGTTGGAGTTTTTTTTTTTTACTGCCACTTGTCAAAAATATAAAAGGTACCAACTGATTAGTTTTGATTGATGGCAGCAAAAAACCCACTTCATAACAAATTATTGAAATGTGTGAGTTCACAGAATATTGAGAATTGCAGTAAGGTCCAAAAACTGTACAATTTTCCCCCATTTGATGTAATGTTGTTGTGAAGATGACGAAACGTAGTCTTCTATCATTAGTTTTTATAATATTAAAGATGTCATGTTGGTTGACTTTAACTTGGTTTCTTATTTTACATTAACCAAACATGATGGTGACATTTCTTGTTGTTTTTTCTCTTCTAATTCTCATTTGTAGGATTGTATGCCATCAATACAAAGGCAGGCCAATATTCTGAACAGCACCTTCAAACTGGAGCATCCACAGATCTAGTACACCGTTTACATACAAAACAATGCCATACCTTTTGTATTGACACCTTTGTCAAAGCCCTTAAGCCTGACACGTGCCTCAGTGATTGATGAAATAGTTATGTATTCCCCTTCTTTGAGGGCCATTTTTCTGTTATCGCAGGAATATTTTGCCTCAAACTTCTCTTGTTTGACTGGCATTTTCTCTTCCTTCACTTTGACTGAAGTTTTCTTGTCTTCTTTGGCTGTTTCTGGATTTTTTTTAGATTCTGGGGCAGGACTTTTCCCTTCGTTGTCCCTTTCTTTGACCTTGGCAGTTGTTTCTTCTTCAGATGAGCTGGCAGGAACACTGGATTCTTCCTCTTTCTTGACATCAACAGATTCCTCCTTTTCTTTTAATCCCTGCTTTTCCTCAGAGGATTCTTCAGGTTTTTCTTGCTCATTTTCTTTTTGCTTCTTAGGTTGTTCTCTTGCTGCTAAACTCCTGGCTGCTTCCTGAAGAAACAACACAAGTAAACCATTAGAAAAAAAATTCTTCCTAATAGTTATTTCATCTTACGATTTTGCACATGAATATTCTTTCTTTAGAGAACTATAAAAAAAACAAAAAAACTTGAAGATCTACAAACAAGGTCAGTCAGTCGCCAGTCATGGTGACCAGCCAAATTAGTTTTTGCTTGCCATCCTGTTTCTGGCTCAAAGTTACTGGTCAAAATGACCAGCAAGACAAAGATTTGCTCAGACGGTTCAGACATGTTCCAATTCTGGACAGATATTGTCCATTGACCGGCTCTTATTTCAAGCCCTGACAAAACACTTAAATATTACCACAGTGTCCCTCACAATAAAACAAACAAAGCTCCTTGTGGTTATTACAATGTATTGCATGACATGAGAATAGAGTTCTTACCTCAGAAGCTCGTTTAAACATTTCTGCTTCAAATGATTGGCCATGGCTTTCCAACCATGTCTTGACATGACGCTTGCCATACAAATGTTGTTTGAAGCACTAGGGATCAAGTCATACAAAAAATCAAACATGTATTTTGCATGTGATTAAAACCCAGTTTTTTTCCAATGTGTCTGGGAGAATGTTGATTCTTGAATGACCCATACAACAACAAAGCAATAACTTACCGATTCTTTAGTGCACATAATCTTGCATACTTTACAAACATACTTTCGACGGGAGGTATCATAGAGAGACTTGACAAGGTTGTTGACATTCTGCCCAGCAAGATTGGTCTCAGATTTGAATTCTGGATCTTCAGTCTGGTTTTCTGGTTTTGCCTCCTCAGATTTGGACAATTTCTCACTAGGAGCAGCTTCAGAACTCTTAGTTGCTTCTTTAATTTCCTCAGTAGTTGTTTTTTCTTCTTTAGTTTCTTCTGTGTCTTCCTCTTCTTCATCATCTAAAAAAAAGAATTGTAGAATTCTTAGAATGGAAATACAGTAGACTCTTGTTGTTGCTGACACCTTCAGAACCGTCACTTAATATCTGTAATAATGAGCATCTGCAACAGCAGGGTGTTTGTAATTGAAGATAGTGGACAAATTACTGGGCACATGCTTGGCATTTGAATTTTCAAAAATTACATTATGGGATAATTTGGGATACATTTTTGAGTGTGATGCTGTGCAGGGTTCAAAATTCCCACAAGTTAATTGGCTAAATACGAGTTGAAAATTACAAATATCCAGAGAAAAGAAATTGAGCTCACATTTTTTTGCTAGTTTTCTTTGTAGAAAATAATCATGATATGCAAAAAAAAATAAAGTCTTTGCATCTACATTCAATGCATTTATCTTATAGCTGCTCAAATCACAAGATAAGTTTATTTTGTCATTAAAAAATTGAAATTCTAACCCTGCTGTGGGGGCCATTTACTGAAGGCTGGAATTCAAAGCTTTAAAATTATATTATGCTTACTATTAACATTTTTGAATGAATAATAAAGGCCTTGCTGTTTAACTCCTTGACTGCCTATATGACGCACTGTTACACTTCATATGCCTATTGGACATACTGAGTACCTTGAGATTTAGTTAAAATGTATGCAATCCCTGGAGTAAAAAATACGATTTCCTTTGGCTATGGATATTAATTCTTTCCAGCCTCCCTAGACAATTGCTCAGATTTTCAGCAATTCGTTCAGAATTCCTGTTTTGAAGCAAAGTTGTTTGGCAGAGGAAATGCACATAGCTTTGGCAGTGAAGGGGTTAGCCAAACGTCTATGCTGTAAGGACTACCCAACATCAGGGTATATGATATACATTACCTAATGTTTCTTCCACATATGGTTCCTCAACAGGTTCATTATCTTCAGACTTTAGACTGGATTCGCTAACCCTTTTCCTATCCCTGTCATAATCCCTCCTTTGCTGGTAGTTTGATCTACTTCCCTGTGGACCGCGATACTGTTGCATGCGCCTTTGTCGGTGGTTGGACATGTTCATGTTTCTCTGACCTCCCCTGGGCGGTGACATTCTTCGCTTACGATTCTGCCTGTCACCCATGCGTCCCCTGTTTTCATACATTCTAGTCCCCTGCATCAAGGATGGGGGTTGACGTCCTGGACCACCTTGCTTGGCTGCTGCAGAAGCCTGGGCTTGGATCGCAGCTAGAAGGGATTGTGTTTGGACCATTGCCATTAGTTGCTGCTGCTGTTGTGCTAGCTGCGATGTAAAACCTAATTGGCATCCAACAGAAACAACAAAATTATAAGTTCACATGAATATACATCAGTGTTTATGAAGAACATCAACATAATGTTCAAAATAACTGTCAAGCTTGTTATTCCTTCAAATATCTTCACCAAGTTGTGCATCACATTCACAGGAAAGAAGAAAATTTGGTGAAAACCAAAGGTAAAGTTGCAGAAAAAGAATGATTTGAGGTTAGGTTTGACCCTGTTTTCCAGTGTGAGATTACAACAAGTTACTTTTCTATGTTTGGTGAGGATAATAAAAATGAGATTGATATTTTCCCCAGTTAACATAAATAACAAGTGAATAAAAGGAACATGACAGGGTTCTATCTAGAGAAAGAAAAGAATAAGAACTTGAAATTTCCAGACAAGTACTTGCACAAAGTATTCAGTACTATTTGTGCCTCATACGCATGGCATCTGTCTGCAAGGAAAATTAATGAGTAGAAAATGGTCTCTACAACCAAACAAAGCATATTAAGAAATGGAATATCAGACTTAGTCTAAATAGAACCCTGTATTAGAATGACAAGCGAAAGAACAACAAGAACAATTGAGGAATACAATAAAATAGAATAAATTTTGAAAAAGATCAATAAAGATAAGGAAAGAGATAGAAAAGGTAAAGAATAGATTTTTGTGCAATCAGTTAAGGGAGTTTAGGGTCGTATTCAATAAACTTAAGTGTGAGCATTTCCAATGTGAGAACATGTTGCAAATCATTCTGAGCAAGATTAAAAGTTGTCACGAAAAAAAACATCATCGTTTTTTAGAAAGGAGTAAGTTACAAGCGGTGATAATTGAGGATTATCCATTGCTGGTAACAAATTCAGGTAAGCAAATGAAAGTTTAAGTATTTTATTAATTTATGTTTGAAATTGTTTGGAAAGTTCGAGCCAGAAAGAAGAAAGGTTAAAATAGCCAAACCTGGTAAAATTAGCTGACATACCCATGACCTTATGACAGAGGAAAATGAAGTCTTATTGAAACTTCATAAAAGGTTCAGAACTTGAATAAAATGAACAGTAAGTCTAGCTCTTTACTTGAAGATAAGAATGGGCTTATGAGGCTCAAGACTGCGTCACAAATATGAATTATTCAAAGAGTATTTGCATTTTGTACTACTCAGTGAGAAATGGAATCGGTTTTATAGTGAATTAAGGGAAAAGAAAGGAAGCAATGAGATGAGAAGAGAGTTGAGTAGAGAGAAGAGAGAAGCAGTTCAGACCTGAGCTTGGATTAGGAGTAAGATCACGTGGCAAATCTCCAGGTTTGGCTCCAAGAATTCCATCACCCCTATTAGGTGGTCTCATGTTGTGACCATCTCTGATTAGGTCTCTATCGCTACTGCTCTGACCTCTGTTTCGGGAAAAGCTTTCCCGTCCTAGATCGTCCATAGAGTAACTGCCTAAACCTCCACGATTGTCCTGACGGTTTCCTCTGAGGCCAGAATATGGTGGCTGTGTAACAGTATCAAAGTGAGTAGACTGGATAAATACAAATGATAAGCAAAGTTAGTCATTTTGGGCAAGATATTTAGGCCTCTACATATGTAACCGTAACATTATTAGTGTTCTTTATCCATCAAAGGGCACTCCAATATTGATATACTTGCACTTTGGGGGATTAACAAACATCCCAACATATGCTAGAACTAAACATATATGGCATGATGGGCATGTCTGCTTTTTATAAGAGCATAGCAAATGGAGGTTCGTAGGGTATATCTCACACCAATTCAACTCGGTTACTGGGATGCTGCAAGTCTCTCAGACATCCATAAATACATTTACATCTCATCACTCTTATCGGTGAATAGTGACTAAGTACATACAACATTTCACTAACTCCACAAGCGTGCTTTGGTGCAACATCTTACGATATACTCCCACTTTATGCATTTAGCTTTTTGGTAAAAATCCTCAGCAGGCAGCATGACGAGACATATGAGTTTCGTTATAGCACTGGAGTAAGTTTAGGTGCATTATTTGCCGTACTTACAGTTAATTGCATTAAAAAGAGGGCCATACTGATCTTAAAGTACCCTGCGACTAAGAATATCACTGGCCAGTAACTGGCTTCCAATGAACATAATTTTCTGCTAAAGTTCTTTTGGCATGAATAATGGTATCAGCCAATGTAATTAAGCATGCTTCGCAATGATAATTAGCCAACATATCCAAATGCTTCTTGTAATTTTGCTACGTTTCTTGTTTAAACCAACCAGTTGATCACTAGTTAGCATGTGCCAATAGCTATATTCAATAGCTGGTGAAGTGATCAGACGTTGGGCAGGTGTTTGAATAATTGACTCCTTTATGAACAATTCAATGATTTTTTTGGTCTAAAAACTGCTAATGAAAGCAGGCAGTCTGCTGACTGAAATACGTCTAAAATTCAAGAACTTGAGCTTTACAAGTTGTCAAGGCACTGTGCTGCTTTCATTTTCTTTCCAACAACCTTATGCAGAAAGTACTTTACATTTTTGCAGAATATATAAAATGAAGTAAATGGTATATTATCTACTGTATTAATATTGTTTTGATACTAAGGGCGTTTCAAACCAACCACATAGAACTTCCTTATCTTTTCATAGGCAAAATTTTGTGTGAATATTTGTCAACAAAATGATGAGTTTGACTTGCAGTTTGCTTCAACTAAGCTAAAACTAAGCTTCGACTAAGAACGAAGTTAATTCAAGATGGTTTGAGTGTTTGAGCGGAAGAAAATTATCAAAAGCTAAAGAGAACGTTTTTACAACATTTTTTTATGCCAAAACTTGGAGTATAAAGCTTCTGAAAAAAAAGATACCAGGCCTAAAAAGAAAAAGAAAGACAACAAGATAAAACAGACAGAGAGAAGAAGGAATACCACGGCTGGCAAACGCTTACATCAGGAGAATATCTGCGCCTTCGTGGGCTTGGATCTCGACGACCAAAGTCTCGCTCTCTTCGATCAAAATTATTGTCTCTTGAATTCCTTCTGTTGTCGAACCGGTCGTCTCTTCTATTTACAGCGCTTGGTTGTTGTAGGCTATTTAAACCAGTATAAAGGGATCCTAAGCCACCACTTCCAAACCTATTAAAGCCTGCCATGGTGAAGTTTGACTGTAAAAAGGCAACGACTTCAAAATGTCTTCTCCTTCGCTTTGACTTCTTCTTCACGGTCCCTTTGACTTCTTTACCACGAGGACAAGTTAGCATCCGGGGATCAACTTACGAAATTCCTCCGATATTTTAACGAATCCTTTCCGATACATTCCGATTAAATTCTGACTTTTTCGATACTTTGTTGCTATGGAAACTTTCCAGCGTTCGGTGAGCCCGCGATATTAGCTACATATTTTTATTTTATTTTCCGAAATCAATCAAGTTTTATTATAAGCTAGGATTTTTAGGGTATTCTCAATCCTGATCGTCTTTAAAATATATGGATAGTACACTGGATAGTACTCTAGTTCTCGTACTACATAATTGATACCTAAAATGAGCGTTTATTGAGGTGGATTATGTTTTATTTATGGAATATTTAACCGTTTACATGCCGTTTGCATAAACATATTATTACAATGATGGCAAACTGTAGTCCTAAGAGAGGTCATTTGGCGTTAAAAAGTAGTGGTAAGTAGTACTTGTTGTTATCATACGACAATTCTTCGAATATTTATGTAACCTTTACGATAACCTATAACCTTCCATACGAAAGCTCACCCCAAATTTCCTCAATGTTTGCTCAATAATCAGCTAGTATTGAATGCTCATATATATATAGTGGGTCAAGATTGTGTTTGTTTGTTTTGTCTACAGCTCTTAATCCTACAGCTACTTCTTATGAGGGTCAACAGATGATATTGAATCACATGAAGTCTCACTACAGCAGAATATCCAGGGCGAAAGGTATTGGTTAATATATGTATGCTAATACAGATTTAGAACAAACAGTGAAGAAATAGAAAGCATTGTATCATCCAAGATGACACTGTTAAAGCATTCAAATAACCCACTTCTGAGATATTCTTCGCTTGTCATGCACAAAGGTTTCAAAGTGAGGCTCTGTGCTAAATGCTCCGTGATTCATGACGGTGGAGAAAAGAATAAATTTAATTTAGCATGGAGCCTCACAATGAAACCTTTGTAAATGAAAAGCAAAGTATATCTTGCTTGGGCTATTGAGCAAGGCTGTGATTGATGGATGATAGTTAAGTTGCCATGACAACACCATAGTTTAATGCGTAGTTTAAAAAAAATAAAACATTGGTACCTTCAGTTAGGTTGGCTGAATACATATGATTATGTAAATGATAATAAATGTGTTCTTGTTTCAGCTGCTGTGGATACGTCTGCCCCAAGGTCCATGAAAAAGCACATCAGAGGTACTGTAAATTCAACTATAGACAGGGGTCATAGACAGACAGGCAGACATCATTGCCATGCCTTCCCATTAGGGCGAGTGACCCACCTTCTATGATTTAATGTATCTTTGAATGTATAAAATAATAATGTGTTTGATTCCTCTTTAGTCCAAGACCAGAAAAAGCGTGAATTTTTGAGGAAAAATGGTGATGCTCTAAGTGAAGGAAAACTTACTCCAAGAAGAAGAGCTCAGGTATTTTAATTATTAAAATAAACCAAGATTATAACAGATATTGATAGAACAATGCATTTGTTTGTATTATTTTACTACCACTACCAGTATACTTTGGGAAGCTTCATTCTTATATTTGGTATCAATGGCAGTTGTTGCTTAGGTTCTTCTGCATAATGGTGCAGCACCAATTCCCTTTTCATAACAATCTTTTATTTCTCAGAGTGCTTCACTTGAAAATCTTTCACATTACGATGGACCCTCGACCTATTCCAGGCCACAATCTAGTCAAGGTTATTACAGAGCCTCTACACCTTTTGATCACTCTACACCTGAACCATCATCATCCATACCTCGAGACATAACCTCAGCTTATCAGAAATCCTCTAAAGATCAACCAAGACATTCAAGACAAGAAACAAATGAAATTCCTTCCCGAGGAACTCCTTATAACTCACCTAGAGCTCTGCCAAGGCCTCTTGTCGCACACAGCAGATGGAAAAGTGTTCAAAATAGAAACACCATAAGGCAGTCATCTTATAATTATGATAACGATGCAAGGGACAGAAGAAAACCAATAATGAAGGACAAACTAAATGATGATTTAAGAACAGACGCACAGGATGTTACAGACTCATTCAGTGGTACACAGTACAGGGGAGATAGTAGAATAAGCATGGGGTTACACTCTCATGCTCTCGACAGTAGTTATGGCTCAACTAAAAGTATGTCAAGTGCACATACAAGAAGGAAGAAAGAAATCCAGACCAAGATGTGGTAAATATTTTTACAGAAATATTCATCAAAGTTTAAGGGTTTTGTTGAGTTTCTGCTAGACAGAGAGATCTTAGTGTTTCGGCATCAATCCATCAAACTTTACAATATAGCGTAATTATTGATTGACAGAGGCCAGAAATCAAGAGGTCTGGAAAGCTACAGCATCATAAAAAGTATTCGAATGCATTTTAGGAAACAAAGAGGTTGTGAGGGGAGGAAGTAAAGTCAAAGGAAGGTGATAATGTGAAAGAGAGGGGGTGTTGTTAAGATTAAGAGAGGGAGAGAGAAAAGAAGATGGAAGGAAAAGAGAGAAAGAAAAGGAGAGAGAAAATTATCTTAAGTGAACTTACCTCCCTTTCATTATGAAACTAATTAAAAAAAAATCAAATTTCAAACATTCAAAACAATAAATACCTTGTTCTTGTTTCAGGGAGGAGGAACAGAAATACATGCAGTTTATTTCTGATGTTACTTCAGATGTTCTAGCAAGGGGAATATTTAGCAACAGGTAAGACAAATAATTATTCTGAGGGGTACCTGGTACTTCTATATATGTGAGGGCAGGGGTGCTTGTCAGAAATTTTGAAAATGTCCCCTAAAAGGTGGTATTGGCATTACTAATGACTTTTACTTACCACTATAAGAAAAACCTGCAGTTACCTAAGTGACACAGGTCAGAAAATAAAATTAATATCCTGAATTTACAACTGCCATTCTGGCTATCATTAATATAATCTTGGGTATTATTACCTTACAAACACCCAATATGTGCTGGCTTACTCTATAGTGGTCCTTTTAGTTTTGTGAGTCCCGAGAGGTACCTAATCACAGAACTGAAACCCTAAAAGATATGACGAGCCTCCCCTTTTCCAATTGAACCCCCCTCCCTGGGGTAATCATTAGGATTGTGAAGGGGTGCTACCAAAAGGGTGTTCTTCATAAACACTCCTTAAAATATTTCTTTTGTTTAAGGGTTCTAAACAAGGTATTTGAAAGTCACCTTGACAAAAGAAATGACTTGGATGAGGTAAGAGGTCTTTATCTCTTTCATGAAGTAAAGGGATGAAGGTTGAACAACTGAAAAGTCAGTGCAGTTCCAGACTTTTTAAGTTTCCTTCTTGTTAACTTGTTGTATTAGACACCAACGCAGTCCCAACTTGTTACTGTGCAGATACTCCAACCAGGACCACTTTGAATTTAGTATCATTAACCAATCACATTGCAACATTTAGTTTAATATTTTTAACCAGCCAATCAGATAACACATCAATATAATAAGAGCGTGAGAACATGATAATCTGAGTGGCTGATGCTGTTATCAGTTCAATCTCTGTCTAGTTTACTGTTATCTTAATGGTCAGTTTTATTTGTGGTTGCAGTTAATGTGTCTGCACAGTAACAGCCAATAGTCAATAATGGTTTGTTTCTATTCACACAAGCAGTTCATTATTTGCAAATATTTTTTTCAGAGTCGAATGAGAGACATGATAGACCAACTTAAACTTGATCTGGACATTACATGACTGTGTGATATCTGGAAGCAGCTGATGACTGTCATGGTGGAGAACCCATGGTGGTGATATCATGAACCTTGCTAGAGGATCATGGAAAAATAAATTCATATTAATGCAATTTAATAATGTCAAAAATAATTCTGAAGAAAAACATAAGCAAAGTCAAAAATTAAAATTAAAATTAAAAAACTGCCAGTCACATACTTTGTGTTCATTTAAAGTACCTTGAGGTCATTACCAAACTTTCAAATTTCCTCAATACCCTGAAACAAACTCTTGACTGATCAGAGTCAGGGCACTGCTAACTTCAAATTGGATGAAGACCCTAAGGTGAAAGGGGAGTACACTGGTACCCTTTCCTCAGAAATAGAGGTTTTGCAGCATCACATGCCGACAGCCATGTTAGATGACAATAGAATAATAGAATAATGAACTTTCACTTTAGAATCCCTTTAGTCTCGGGAATTGAATTCTTCTTCATGTAAAACGATCGCATTGTTCCTGCCATCAAACAAGGCCGGCTGCCCTCATGTGATGGTTGCTAAACCCTTATTATTGATTTAACATAATCCAAGACATACACTTGTTCAAATGATAAAGCTTCTGTTTATTGAGTCAGCCAATCATCAGTCTTCATATTACTGTTTTCACACATTACTAATATTAATTAGAAAAAACCTACTAATGGTCTATCACCAATCGAGCCTTGTGATTGGCTGAGCTACTAGGGGTCTATTAGTGATAGACCTCTAGTAGCGAAAAGCGCCGGTTTTGAAAACCAAAAAATATGTATTTAAAGCAAAATCCAAAACTTTTTGCATCCTTTTATTGGACCGATTAGTAGTTTTTTACTAAAACAATTAGACCTCTCGCCCTCATGGCCTACGAGTCAATAGCCCATTCGGCCTTCGGCCTCATAGGCTATTGACTCGTAGACCATTCGGACTCGAGGACTAATTGTTAATTAGATTATAAAGAATGGAATGAGACTGTTTGAAAGCAATATTAAATCCTACTATAGACATGTACAGAATTGTAAAAAGTTGTTATTTGAACTAGTGATGAAAGTGCACCTGCCCTTAACTTGTAATATTATTCTCTCTATTCAATAATTCTTTCGAAAATAGTGACTTGATTGTGCCTTCAAACGATTCAGCGCACGACTGATTTCAAAAGTTCTTAAAGAACAATATAAGCCTTTTGTACATATGCAACAAAAATACGTAACCTCATAGGTGCAAGGCCGAGGCTGGTCCTTACTGTGTAATTGTAATCTAGAGAATGTTTGAGAAAAGTTTACAGTTAATATGTTGGCCGACAATGTGTCAAGTGTTGCTGTCTTGAAACATCCAAACATTTTATTGCAAAAAATGCTCCACGACATGAAATTCTCTGTACATTCCTTTGTACAACCAAATTTTGGATTTTCATCTCTGCTGAAGCAATACAAGGTTAAAAAACCTACTGTCCAGCCTTTCCTGGGCGTCAAAACACTCTGATTTCATTCCTGGCCAGAGAACTTTGAGATTTGTCTTTGTTGCCATGGCAGCACAGTAGTCATGGTTACACAAACACCTTAGCAAGACCATCAGCACCAGCGCTAGCTATGTATGGTTTAGCTGGATGGAATGCCACGTCATATATACTCTCATCAAACTTTTTTCTGTGGGATGTGATTTCCTGGACACAAGTCTTTGTGTCCAGATTCCACAGTCGTATTGAGCAATCGTGACCTGGAAAAGAGGGAGAGAGAAAACGAGAAATGTAGTCCTTGTCAAAACATGATGCAGAAAATATCTAGATCATCTTGCCCCAACCGACCCCCTTACACCCCATGTGGGTGTACCTGACATCACAGTCATTAACATGTTAGAAGTACATGTATGAACCTTCATAACTTAAAGACGCATCACTCAAATCAAGAAATATTCTTATTACCATTCATCTTTTTACTTTGTGTAGAATCGGTACTGAAAGTATTGTCTCTTGAGTGAGATGCAGTTTAAAATCCCTGCTAATACCTTAACTAAATGATCATACAGAAGTAAAAAGCTTTGACTTACTTCCTGATAGTAGATAGAGTCCATTTGGATCTACTGCTAAACTAGTGACTGAATCCAAATGAGCAACCATGGAGTGGATTTGTTTACCTGGAACAAGGAATAATCAATCAATCTTATCACACAAATATAATTTCTCAAATAGTTTGAGTATGTTATGTCTCCTAAGGAAATGGCATGTGGTCTGAAAAGGGAAAGACGTAATTGGGTAGCATTGCAGTGAGAGTGCAGCTGCTTGCCTCTGACCAATACAATCCTCCTACCATGAACCTGTTACTCAGGTAGTTTGCTAGGAAAGATATCACAGCTAATTTATGTCACACATGACCAGTAAGTCCAAGACTTCAAATGTACCATAGTTTTCAAGACTTCATATTTACATTTCAAATCTCCGATTAAAGGCTCCGATATTCAAAAAAAAAATTCAGTTAAAAATTAGGTTTTGGACCTGCTATCATGAATGATTGTGAAATATTTTCAAAAAGAATTCACTTCCCAATTACATCGCTAAGTATCAGCTTGAAAATATTAATTCTTGAAATAAAATTATTTGAGTTGCTGGAGTTTTGATTGTAGTTGGCACTGAGATTTGGATCAAAACATTTGAGTTACTGGTCACAGGTGAGGTAGATTAGCTGTAAAGTTAACCACATACCTGTATTATTATCAAAAAATCTGATATGTCTATCTTCATGGGCAGTAATGGTGACTGGTAATGTAGGGTGACTCACTACCTTGTTGATCTGAGAGGCTCCTGGAGCAGCTGTGTAGAATATAACACAATGAATTAATGGACCATTACAAATCCTTTACTCTGATTGGCTGTGTTACCCAGGGCTTGAAATAACAGCGAGTCAACAGATAATGTCCAGCCAGAATTAGAATCTTTGCCTTGCCAGTCATCTTGAACAGTAACGTTGAGCCCAGGATGGGGTATAACCAAGCTAAAACTTATTTGGCCAGTCATAATGAAGCCCTGGTTACCATAGGTCTATTAGCAGGGAAAAAGAAAGTTCCACTTACTGTAGGTTTTGTTACTGTCTAAGTTCACCACAGGAGTTGCTGTTTCTAAATCAAAGATTGCACAAGATGAAGTTGAATAGGAGGCAACCATCTGTGACGATTCCATGCGTAGAAAGTCTATTGATGTTGGAACTGCACCATTTTCTATAAGACAATAAGGAATGGTTAGGATCAAGAAAATTAAAACAAACGAGTTTAGTCCATCACTGTCATTTCATATTAAATTTAAGACTATAAAGAAACATCAGGAACAATGAAAATTATTTGCAACGTGAACAATCTGCATGTAATGTTCATGGTTGGGATAGTAAGTTGGCATTTAGTCAGACAGGATACCAGTGAACCACTGCAAAGCAGCTTTATATGATTTGAGGGGAGGGGGGTACCAATTGCTATCAGACACTACCTAACCATAATATTATGACAACAGCTAACTGACCAGTTTATAATGCACGGATTCCTCACTGTCACAAGTATTGATTATAGATCCCTTGCATATGACATCAAAGCAGCTCAATTTGGAGGACAAAACAAAATAATTTTAATCTCCTGAGAATTGGAACCTATTGTTTTGTTCTCCAAATTGAGCTGCATTTCGACGTGCTGCAAGGGGTCTATGTTGTCTACCTTTACAGATCTATTTATCTAGCATATAGGATAGCATTCTGTGAAAATAATTTATCATGGAATAGATACCTTTATCAAATACAAATGTGTTGAGCAAAGGAGACTTTAGTGTTGGGTTCCATAGTTTACAAGTGCCGTCAGAGGAGCAGGAAAGAAGCTGAAGGGAATTGGTCTGCACGGCTAAGCCCCAGACAGCATCAGTATGACCCTCTAGTAAATTACCTTTGACATTTGGACCTGGAAAGCAAAATTGCACAATGAGCACTGGTGAAATGTGAAGATGACGTATTCATTATTAAATTCTTATTACATTTATCATAATGATTATCAGTCATAATTATAACTTTAAACATTACCACTACCACCACATGACCATGATCAGCAGCAGTAGCATCAATGTCATCATCATCATTGCCACCACCACCATCATCAATAGCATCCCCACCACCATCATCACCAGCATCTGCATCATCATCATCAACACATCATCATCATTCTAATGATCATCATCATCAACACATCATCATCATGATCATCATGATCATCATCATCATCATGATCATCATGATCATCATCAACACATCATCATGATCATCAACACATCATCATCATCATGATCATCATCATCAACACATCATCATCATGATCATGATCATCATCATCATCATCAACACATCATCATCATGATCATCATCATCATGATCAACACATCATCATCATGATCATCATGATCATCATGATCATCAACACATCATCATCATGATTATCAACACATCATCATCATCATCATCATCATCATCAACACATCATCATCATCATCATCATCATCAACACATCATCATCATCATCATCAACACATCATCATCATCAACACATCATCATCATGATCATCATCATGATCATCAACACATCATCATCATCATCAACACATCATCATCATGATCATCAACACATCATCATCATCATCAACACATCATCATCATGATCATCATTGCCATCATTATGAATAGCATCACAATTATCATCAACAGCATTTTTACCACCATTTGCAGCATCATCAACATCATCAAGATCACTGCAAGAGGAGCAGTATCAGCAGCAGTAGGATCATCATCATAATCAGCTGGAGCAGTAACATCACCACCATCATCAAAAGCATCATGTCATCATATTAGTAAAAAAAATCATTCCTATATTCATCAGCTGTCTCTCTCAATACCATCAATAATAACAGCATCATCAGTCATCATAGATGTAGAATAAGCTAATAAACTTACTGTAAGGACCATAAGGATCAAGATCCAGGGATGGAATATTCCAACAATATACTGCTGAGTCTGCACCCCCACTAAAACACATGTCACTAGTAGAACTGATGACGACAGAAAGCACTGCATCACTGGAAAAAAAACAGAAAATGTCAAAATTACACTGAAATGCTGCAAAAAATACTGCTAACAAGAGCATGTCACTCGGAAGTCCTCTTCTATCAATATGGTGCAGAGAGTCATTACCATTTGCTTATTACCATTATCTGCATCACTGCATCAGTGAACATAAAGCATTGTGGTCTTGCTAGGGTACAAATATCTTTTGTTTCATCATGCCTTATTTATGGTGATATTTGTACCCAAGCTAGACCACAATGCATCATGATCGTCCAATTCTTAAAAGGCCTCTACAACATCTGTAATTTTTTTGGAATACTGAAATATACTCTTCTCAGAACCTCTTAATGCATTGAAAGATTACAGTCTCCCACTCTTGGGTATGATAGAAGAGGGGTAAAGATATTTCTGTTGAGTACAAAGCATAACTTACGTGTGTCCACGGAATGTGTATATTGGTTCCACATCTAGTACATTACTCCTGAAAGGACAAACAGTTCCAAAAAATGTCAATAAAAATTAAAATTTAAACTAATATATATTGTGACCATGTTCAGGACCTCGGCAGCATTCATAGCTTTAGAATGGTCCTTTTGAATATTGAAGAAATAGGATAAAAAAATTTCCAATAACTTACTTTTTCTGTGGTACAGTTTTTTGTAAGTTCCATAATTTCAATGTGTGGTCTTCAGATGCAGTAATGAGAGCTGGTTCTTGAGGATGGAAGTGGACTGATCTGATACAATCAAAGTGACTGCAAATGGAAATAAATAAACAGATGAATGGAAGAATGAAGAAATAAACAAATGAAAAAAGGAAGCAAAAAGGGACAGAGTGGAGAGCGGCATGGAAGGAGGAAGTGGAGGAGGGTGAAGAGGAGGAGGGAGAGGAGCAGGGGTGAGGGATGGAGAGAGGGATGGAGAGAGGGATGGAGAGAGGGATAGAGAGAGGGATGGAGAGAGGGATGGAGAAATGGATAGATGGAGAGAGAAGGGAGGGAGAAAAGGATTCTTGGTTGTAAAAAGTTGCCTTACCTTCGCAGTGTAAACTTAGGATTCCAAGTTTTCCTGAATTCTTCTTTATTACTTATCTGAAAAATATTATCAATGGTAAACACATTTTGTCAACCTGAAAAGACATGCATTTACATCACACAATCAAGGATATTAAGGTCTTTGACATTTATTCTTCATAAAGCAGAGAGAGGGATGGAGAGATAAAAACATCTTTTGTTTATCATGCCTTATACTGTCAGTGTTCATGCATAATCCTTTCATACAGCAGAGACCTTCCTAAATCACTATGGGCTGAATTCATTTATTGAGGTGTTACAACAAAGCATGATTTTGACTCACCTCATATGAGAGTGGCTCAGCCTCATTAGTAACAGTCAAATCAGCCAGCTCACCAAGACCTAGAGGTTTTTCGAATGGCTCATCAGCTGGAGGTGACTGAACAGTCCCCTGGGTTTTACCAGGTGATCCTTTGCCTGGTACAGAAACACTGCCGATGGGTGGAGGAACCTCAGAAATAGAACGGGAGCCACTTAGCCTGACAGGAGAAGGACCTGTGAGACCTTGTGATGAGGACGAGGAAGATGGCATTTCTTCTTCTCCACTTAAATTAGCAAGCATTGCCTGAAGTGCTAATTTTGGTGGTCCTGTATGACAGACAAAATATATGTAAGATTAAACCTTAATATTATCAAACCCTGAAACCACCTCTGGGCTGATCAAAGACAGAGCATGGCTAAGTCATAGACTGTAGCCTGAAACAACCTCTATACTGATCAAAGGTAGGGCATGGCTAAGTCACAGATTGAATCCCCTTAACTCTGGAGAATTAAATTCTTTCGTAAAACCATTGTATTGTTCCTGGCATCCAACATGGCTGCCGTCAGGTGATTACATGAAACCTCTGTTGTATTGACCAGGGGCACCTTTACAGGAATACTTACTTTTTTGGCTTATTTTAGTCTTTTTTTCTTTTTCCTTTTCTTTTTCAGTCCTGTACTGTTTCAACTTGGCCAGCAAGTTTTGATCAACTCCCCATTCCTCCTACAAAAATCAAACAAAATAACTTCAACTCTTTGTTCAATCAATAAATTGGAAAAAATATGAGAAATTCAGAATAAAGACAACAATTAATGAGTGTGTGCTTACCGTAGCACCTTCATGCTTTAAGTGTTCTGAAACAAAACAGTTTACATCAGATTATTTCATAAACTAAATGGCCAGTTCTTTATAACAAAATAGAACTGGAGTTCAGATGGAAATGCTGGCTAAATTTTTTTAAAGAACTTCATAAACTCAACTATATTCTAAAAGACTGTGGATTTCAAAGGGTTTTGGATTGAATGGTAAGCCTTCTTTCAACTTAACATTCACCTAAAACAATAAGTTCCAATTTGATCTGTGAGTTAGCAGTGCCCTAGCTGACTTAGATCAGCCCAGAGGTTGTTTCAGGGTTCTATCCGTGTGAATTAGCCGTGCCCTGACTTAGACTTAGAAATTTGAGAGATGGAAACCAACATCCCAATGTCTTGAATCATATCTAGTTTGTATGAGCAATGTTATCATGAATATGGCTATGAATCAAGAAGTGTTGTCTTACCCTGGACTTCATCGTCATCAGGCATATGAATATTGATTTCATTGACGTCATTTGATATTCCTTCTACTTCAATAACAGTGGTATTACCCTCTGAGTCCCCTCGAACAAATTCAAATTCATCCTGGGCATCAGCAACATTTTCATCATCAACATCCATCATATCTTCTACTTCATCTGTAAAAATAATTGCAAATCAATAATGTTTTTTAGTTTTAGGTGGATGTGGAATCACAAGAACGAGGAAAAATTAATGTTCAACAAAATAAACTGGGAAAATGGCTATCAGAGTAAAGTCAGGGCTCAAAATAACGGCCAGTCAAGGATCAATGTCCAGCCAAATTTGGTATTTGACTGGTCAAATACAGTTTTGAACGACAATGTTGACCAGTCATATTTGAAAAAAAATATATATATATATTATACTCTGCACTTCTGTGTATCGAGCACTGTTATGCAGCATAGACAAGACATACTGTGATATATATATATATATCATGCCAGACATCTTGACCGGCTTATGACTGGCTGTTATTTTGAGAACTGGAAATTGATTAATGCATGCACCATTCATAAGCAATCATGCAATGGTATTGACCCCTTGCAGCACTCAAATGCAGCTCAATTTAGAGGACAAAACAATAGGTTTTCAATCATCAGGAGGTTGAAATTCTTTTGTTTTATCCTCCAAATTGAGCTGCTGTGGCGTCACATAAAAGGGTCTATCGGCAAGCAATCAACCAACTTATCGGAAAGCATAATTCTTAGCAGATCACTGAACTAGTTCCAAGAAATTCTTCAAAAAACTAGTTCAATATGAAGCTGCTAGATCCAAGGTCTTTGGTTTTAACTAAAATACACACCTGTTTTAGGTTTCTTTGTAAGCCTTCTTTCATTGCAGTACTCTTCTGTTTCATCAGACTCATCATCAGCACTTCCCCCATCATCCATATCATCTTCATCTTCTCCTTCTCCCTCTCCTTCTCCTTCAATGTCGTTTTGAAGAAAATCAAAATTGGCCATAACTGCGGCCTCTGATTCAATCTCCTCATTAGTGACTTTTTTGCCCTGTTGAGTTCCCTGTGGTTGGGTAGGAGCACTATAAAAGAAATTCATATAACAAAATAAGAGGGCTAAGGCTTAGAAGACAGTCCAGAAGAGACCAAGTAGCACCCTAGGGCTAAAGCAAGTAAGCTTCTAGTCACTGTAGTGATTTCAAACCTTCTATGCTGCATATCATATCAAGCAAGACAAAGAATGTGGAAGGGATGTAATATCGCCTGTCGCCACAGTCAAAATCATAAAGGTATCAGGCACAATTGTTTTCAGTGCCAGTGAACAGAGTTTTTTGGACTAGGAGTAATGTTTTCCCTTTTCAAACCATCCTAAATGAAATATTATTTTTTACATTGCTGGTAAATTATTAAGCTCATCAAAACATTTCACAATAGTTTCACAATAGTTTCACAATAATCAACTTCTAAATTCCAATTGGAATGCAGTGGAGGAAGAGCCACTCGGTGGATTCCACTGTTAATTCTCATTTATTTATTTTATTTATTTATTTACAAGCAGAAATGGTCCATAAATGGTAATCTGTATAACCAACAAAATAAGGAGGATAAAAAGAGTGATTTCTTACTCACCTCCTAACAGGTGTAGGGTTTACAATCTCATGTGAACCTTGAATCTGTTGCCGTACATTGACAGGCTCTGAATGTTGGTTCATCTCATTTTCAAATTCTGGGCCATTATCTGGTTTTCGTGGTGAAGTTCCATTCATTTGTGCTGGTGGAATCTCTGGCGCAACGGAGGATAGTCCCAGAATAGATCTCACTCGTGACGAGCGTACATCTAGGATGGTATCAGTGTATCCAACCTCTTGTAAATATCTAATAAAGAAATAATAGTTTATTAGGATTAAACCTAACTGAGTGGAATGAAAGAAATTAAGGAATGGAAAATAAGTGAGTGAATGGACAGGATGGAATGGGATAAATAAAAATATAGATACTTATATATAAGTATAAATACTTGAGTGAATGCATGGAATGGATGAATCAATATGAAGGTGATAGGTTAGTGGATAGATGGATGGGATGGAATGCATCAATAGATGGGATGGATCACAAGGGATGGAAAAATGGACTGATACATAATGTAAGTTGAGAGACAAAATTCGTCAAAGTAAATTTAATGTTTTTCTGATGGATGTTGGTACTTACTGCCTGAGTAACTGCCGCCCCTGTCTCCAGTTCATACTAGGTTTTCCACTTGTATTATTACTTGTTATAACATCATTTTGGGATTGTGTTTCTTGTTCTTGGTCTTTTGATATTTTTTCTGGGCTGCCTATGTCAGTTCCATATTTCAGCCGGTGATATTTTGCCCTATTAGTCAAAACAGAATTACATCATCAGATTATTTCCAGCTTGAAGCCATAACAATAAAAAACATTATCCACATCTAAAAATAAATGCTGCTGACAAAACAAAAGAATTTCAATACACCCCTTGCAGCACATTGGAATGTAGCCCAATTTGGAGGGCAAAACAATAGGTTCCAATTCTTAGAAGATTGAAATTCTTTTTTTGTCCTCCACATTGAGCTACTATGACGTCAAGTGAATGGGGTCTATTGCCTGAGGATTGGAGCCTTTTTGTTTTGTCCTCGCTGGGACCACGAGTCCGTCCGTTAGTCCCTCATTTAGTGTTTAGTATTATGTTCACTTAATTACTTTAATTTTCTTGTTCACTAGATGGAAGTTACTATAAATAAATAAATAAATAAATTGAGCTGCATTCTAATGTGCTACAAGGGGTCTATACTACATTTCTTCCCAATCATTCCCAATAAATAAAGAAATAATACTCAAGGTAAAATGGTTCTAAAATGAGAAATTAATTTTTTTGCAAGAATAAGGATTTGTTGTTTAGGTTAAGACCTCCACATTTTAGTAAAATCCATCAAAATAAGCTGCTTACACTTGAGTTTAATCTCCACATACCTTTCCTGTTTTAAAGCATATTCTAACATCTTAATTCTCCGTATTAAATCGTGTTTGAGATTTTCTTGTCCTTTTCTCTCTCCTTGTAGAAATGCAATTCTAGCCTGGAAAGAAAGATGCATTTGTATTCAATTAATGATATATTCAATTTTGATAATGGAAATTATATTATTTACTGTTGGAAAATAGAATGGTTCGCAGGTTTAAGTGGACTTCCACTGGTAACACCACTTTGGGAGGCACAATCTTGGCTCTCTATAGGATATGGCTTAAAGTTTTTAAGTTACTGCAGTTTTACATATTCTTGGATTTCAGACATTCCAACGGCTTGTTGTGAAATGGGTTTTTTACTGGCGCCAGTCAAAAATATAAAAGGTACCGACTAATTAGTTTTGATTGACGGCAGCGGAAAAACAATTTCACAACAAGCCAGTGGAATGTCTGGGTTCGCAGAATATGGAAAATTGCAGGAAAATTGCTGATCCAAACTATGGGTGCTATTGTTACATATTATGAAGACAATGAGAGATGCTTTATTTTTACAAATCTAATAGCATAAAAAATTATACACAAGTCAAAATATCTTGAAGAAATTTATGGCTTAAATATGATACAACAACCTTGTGTGACTTATCCTAGCCATATCCTAGTTGAAGTCTAGGGGGTAACGTGCTATGCCCTAGCATCCCATCCAGGGAAATAGCGATACTATAAGTCATTATATGCTATTGAACGTACCAGAGAAGCACAGGTAACAGAGCTTAAATATGACTTTATACAGTAAAGTACATCTTTCCTATACTATTCCTCTTTTTATCAAGCTGATTGTTAGCATAGCTGTAGTCTGAACAAAAGTCATCATAAACATTATTCAAAGTAGACTCATAAATTTTAATTTATTTTCATCAAATGAGGGACATAATATACTACCAACAAATAATTTCTCATTGATCAGAAAAATACAATTTATTTAAATTAGTTTCAGGCAATTTTTTACGTTTTTATCTTATAATACAGTGTATTTTACACAGAAGGGTTCCAACAATTTCTAAAATTTTGACCAAGTGTTAGGAGTTTGACAGCTGTTTGATAGCAACAAAACTACCATCTTGTAATTTTGATTCTTTTACTAAGGAATAACAATACTGTCTGTGTATGGAAAGGTGCAATATAACCCTATTAGTGCAACGATAAGTACACAGTGAATGATTACATGACAATATGTCTATATAAGTAGACCCAAATGCTCCCTTGATTAATAGATATCTATTGTGATCTAAATGATTTGAGTACATCCTCTCTACAAAGGCAATTGCCTCATGATTTGAATCAGGCTTATTTTCATCAAAGAGGAAGAATGAAAAAGTATCATTCTGACAAAACATTGATGACATTTTCTTTCACCAAATTCTTAATTACAAGATTAGAAATTGCTCACATAAACCACTGTTCAAGGTGAATGCATTTGAAAGGATATACAAGCATGTTGATAGAAAGGTATTCCTTTTCTGGTAATTCGTCCTTGAAGTAACCAAAATTATTCTCATGATATTGGCTGTACAAAATATCCTTCAAGAACCACCATAAAAACGTTTTTCTTCATTAAACCTCCATCAAAACATAACACAATAGAGTATAAGCTCATTCAGAATCAATGAAGGATAGGTAACAAACCAGATGGAACTCAAAAATCTAACAAAGACCATAAAAATTAATCCTCAAACTCATGCTCATTCATCCATACTATTTACTATTATTCATGGTTATTATATTTTTTTAAGCACAGCATTAGCATTCCTTCATTTTACCAGGGTTTTCATGAGGTTATTGTGTGGAGTACAAATTTAAATACAAATATTTCAATGATTTATTCGTTTAAATCAAAGAAACGATGACAAACGATGGATCTCCGGCATTTTGTTTACACGATTTGTGAACGATCGACAGCTTTGACGATTTCAATATAATCTAAAAGTAACTCGAACATTTGTCTACGTTAGCCGAAATCAAAGAAATAAAAATATTTATAAAATCTATTCTTACTAAAGAAAAATTCAGAGAAAATAACATTCTTTTGATGCAAAGGATCGGTTGTCAAAATTCGGGTTGCTTTAGAAGGTAATTAAGTTTGCAGTTTTATAGCATTTAAAGACGCGCTTTGGAAAAAAGTTGTCTATACAATACTATGATTTTGACTTAAGTAAATATTCATTTTGAACTAGGGCCTTGAGAAAAGCTGGGTTTAGAACATCCTAAAAAAGGACTAAACCCTGGGAAGTAATAACAGAGTAAAACAATCTGTCTTTACGATAAAATTATTACAATGTGTGTTCAACTTTGTACCGGGTAGAAACTAAAGACAGAATGACGTCTATTGATTTACTTAGAAAAAAAGCATCCTTCATCGAGACGCTTTCACTTTGATGCAACGTAGATGCCTGAATATCTAAAGTAATATCGTTTATGTTTAGAAATCCAACCATCACGAGATTAGTAAGAGAGACAAACGTAGATCACTGAGGTCATTTTGACAAAGTACAAGAGTGAATTTATAGTTCTTGTTTTTACGTGTCAAAAACAAACTATAAGATCCATTCCTTGGAATAATAAGTGCTGAATATACGAGCTTAGGTTCTAGTGTAGAGATGGCCGTCTCCAACGATGACAAATATGTTAAAAGAGAACTTTTTTTTCTTACCTGAAGCTCTGCCCGCTCAACTTCCCAGTGAGCTCTCTCCATTTCGAATCGAGCCCACTCATGCTGGATAAAATGTAAAATTCCAGGGATTGTAAACTTAGTCCCAGAGTCATTAGCCGAGGCCTGTGAGCTCTGTGGAAGTTTTCCCCCACTGTCAGTGTCCATATCAATCGAAAACATATCTTGCTAGACAGAAAAAGCCATGATAATACTCTATTACGGCTACCACTTCTTCATCGGGAACAGCACCGAACCGAACGGAAGGCGCGAAGAAAGACAGTAATCAATATTAAAAAACTTTCACTTTCTTGATTAAATATCGGCTAAAACCGCTCCAGTTTACTCGAATGGGGTCCTGAGATTCTAGCAGTTGGTACGAAGCTGTGGAATTTTGTTGGAAAATGCTGTAAAAGTGTCTCCATAGACAAGGACTCCAAGAAACATGAAGCCTTACAAACAATTTCTGTGAGACTGAGATCCTTGATTCGAGCTACAGCCACCGATCACATGACGTACTAGGCCCTTCGCGACTTTCTGGAATTCCAATACGGTACTGATTCGGAACGTTTCGGAACTACTCGGAAAATCTTCGTAGAAAGGTCGATGTTATAAATAATATCACATAAAATTTCCCATTTAAAATTATTATAGGATTAGGAAATGAATGCCAAAATAACAAGATATCTTCTTAGAAACGAAGAAAAATTCAATCAGTGGAAACCCAATATTGTCAACAACAAAAAAGAGTTCAAAAGGACAAAGAATTAAAAGAAAGAAAGAAAGAAAGAGAAAAACAAAGAAAGAGAGAAAGACCACAATATTAACCTTTTTTGTGTTAACATCTCTGTGTAGGTATATTTGTATCAGTAGGCCACTGGATTTCATTTTGGAGACCCCAAAGTAAAGAACTGGGAAAATAGGATAAAGGGTGACCCTGCATCTAGAGCCGGTTGTATGAAGCTTGGATAAAGTTATCCACTGGATAAGAGTCATCCAGTGTACAGAATTGTTTGGGTTTTTATCTGCTGGATAATGATTTATCCAGTGGATAGCACTATTCAGGCTTGTACAACCGGCTCCTGAATGCAAGCAGGCTAAATAAAAGTATATAATTCCTGGGGATCAGCAGAATACACTGGGAAAACTTTATGCTTTGTTAGAGAAAAGCACTGAAAACAAGGGAATCCTGCCCCCTCCCTCAAGAAAACTTTTTTTTTTGTTGAGTGTAAAAGTCAAGTTGAAGTCCTGGGGGATCGGGAGAGTAGTGAGGGACAACTTCAACTGGGTTTAAGGAATAGTCTATTAACTAATAAAAATCAGAATTCCTTATCTTTTTATAGTTTTATTGGTTACAAAACAACAATATGGTCGGCTGGAAATGGAAAATTCTTGTTCTAAAAAAATTTGAATTTTCAATTTGTTTTATCTGGTTTGACCATAAATTACATTATGTAGCAAGTTTAAAAGGCAAATGCAATATTCACGAATAACAAATAGTAACATGAATATCTGAAATAAATTATTACAGATAATTTAAAATTTGTAATAAGAGTAATAAATTTGGCCTTCATTTGAGAGAGATTGATTAGACTTGCAAGCTCAAGCTTTTAGGCCAAAAAAAACATGTAAAATATGATAAATGCTATACAACAATTTCTTTCCTTATTCGTAATAATTTGAATTAAAAATTTCCTAAAACCCTAATTGAAAATTTTGTGATTTCATTAATTCCAAAAGTCTGAATAGACAGCTGATGCATCTTTCATTTTTTCATAGTAGCCCTTGATGGGAACAGGTGCTTGCAGCCAGACAAGATTTTCTTCACCTAAAGCTTCTGTTTCTTCAGCCATTTCTGTGTCTTTAACAACTATCCTACAAAAATTTCCCCTCCAAGGGATTTTGAATGATTGCTTGGGTTTGAACCAGGAGTTCTCAACAGATCTAGGGACTTGGATAAAAACTAATAAAGGAGTTGATGAAATTTCTTTGAAGCAGCGAAGTTCCTGGTTCATTATGAGCGTTCTAATCAACTTTCGAGAGAGTCTTTTCTGACTTGATTCAGGCTTGATGTCATTTGAACCCTTATTTGAATTAACGTTTGTTTGAAAATTGATTACATAGCTCTCTTTCGGGCTGACAGCTGTCGATCCAAACACCAGTACAACAGAAGACACCGTCGATGACGAAAACAGATCCTCAATATTTTGGAATAAACACTTCAAATTGTTATAAAGCTGTATTCTTTTCTTGGAGTCATTACGTGACGTTACGGTCGGGCGTCTTGACATGACATTCCTTCCACCTTCCGCCATTTCGAGTTCGGTGCACCGCAGTATTTGATCGACTGTCGTAGGAACCTGATGTCTTTCGTACAAAAGATACTTGATACATTCAATAACAAGCTTCCCTTTAGCGGTGTCAGACTCATGCTCGCCTAAAACAAAATCTATTTGAAGTTCTGAAGAGTTTTCACTTTTGGCGGCCATTGCGATCACGGGCGCAGAAATGATCAGTGGTGTATACAAAAAGAAAATGTTACGATCACCAAATTTGAGTTGGTTCCCAGTACTGCTCGTCTCTCTTACTCGGCCCAAAGAAAAACATGGCTGCCGGGGAAAGCTTCGTCCAAACTGCAAACGGAGAAGAAGACCCCGGCGAAGAGGAAGACGACTGGTCTGATTTTACATCAGATGTAAACACCGCTAGCTCCTCTAGTCATTTTGACGACCAGATAGACAAGAAATCTCTTCCTTCGAAGGATAATAGGCAGGCTTTTGACAGCGCGACGGAAACGACCAAGCTCTGTTTTCGACTGGCTTCAGACTCGTCTTCTGATTTATTGAATGGAGAAACGAGTAAAAATGACTTAGAAGAAAACCCTTCTTTACTTGAAGACCATTTGTAAGTGTAATTAGTTAGTTCTATTTCAATAATTTAATTATTTTTGAACCAAGAGTAAGGCTTGTGATCTCTCACAAACCATGGGGAGTTCCTTCGCTTTACCCTTATTCGGACAATTTTCTGAGGGTATATCTTTATGACTAGCAGCTGAAATATTTCTGAAGACAAATCTCACAGATATAAATCACATTAATATTTAAACTTAATGCGAGGTCAAGACTAAAATCTCGAATATTTTACTTATGCTTACACACGCAGCACAAAATATATCGTGTAAGGGTGTTTTATGTTGACTTAATCTTTATAACAAGGGTTTAAGAGTTCAGGTGTCGATATCTCTAATCAGATAATATTGTTTTAACTTCCTGAATTAGTTCTGTGTTATTGATTCTGATTTGAAGGCTGGTAAATGCAATTAAAAATCAACAGGGGAGGGGAGGATAGGGGATACAGTATTTTGTAAGATTTAGATATCCACAAAGCTGATTTCTTCGTTTAAATGCTTGTTATACAAATGCCTTGCTTTTGTGAATTTTTTGATAAGATAATAATATTTTTTGGATTCTCCTCTTTATATTCTAGCTCATGGCACAGGTAGCCCATTCAGACTTTGCCACAAAATCTGATCTATAACCCCATTCCAGGATGTCAGCGGCTTTAATGATTAATTACGATTTCATATTTCAGACCTTATTCTAGTTATTTCCCTCAGCCAATTTGGAAAGGATCATGTTTTGAATCAGCTTTGATCAAGTCATTAAATATCTTGTCACCTCTAAAGGTGAGTGTTAAATGTTACATGGGAGAGATATAGCCTAAATACAAGTGTATTGATGCATTCCTATTGTCGATGGGGAGCTTTACTTACTATAAACCATTGCTATTGAAATGAAGGAAAATAAATTCTAAACACATGACCCAGGGGGTACTAGGGATGGTTCAGTGATAGGGATGATTGGCTGGGATGCAAAGACCCTGACCCTATCTAAGACAAGAATATCTTGAACAAACATACCCTGTTCAAGACACAACACTGTAACTCATAACCCTAAGGCCCAAGAGAAATTCTATAACCTGAATACACGAGCACAGTTGAAAGTTACATGCTAAAATTTTTTGACAGCGAAAAGAACTAGTTTGGAAAAAAAGTTCAAGGACCAAAATATGAAAACATATTAGTACCCCTAACCTATCCAAGACTGGTGACCCTATTCAAGACAATATCATGGAAATCATATACCCTGTCTAAAGGCACTAGGACACCTAAAGTGGTTGGGTTTCTATAGGTGTCCTAGTGCCCTTGCCCTGTCTAAGACCCAAATCCTGAAAAAGCATACCCTATCCAGCGGAACATCTCCATAAAGGCTGTATATAGAAGTGCCCCCCCGGACACATGACTAGGATTAAACATCATTAAGAGTACCTTTTTATGGTTATAGGGTGTCTTCTAATTGGACAAAGATATCCTTGGTTTGCTGCCTTGCCACTATTAGAATATAAAAAAAATAAAAGGGCATCTTCCAACACAGATATCTTGTTATATATTTAGGGTGAAGATCAAGACTGTAACATTGATATTGAAAGAATTCCTGGCCTCTTTAATTTTCACCAACTGTCAGAAAGAGGCATGGATTTTTTGCGGTCCTCCCCAAGATGGGATTTTGGACAGAGAATGGACAATAGCTCTGGATTAATGGCAGCGAGATCAAGAGAATCTGGGCTTGATGAAAGCAATGATAATAGTTTGAATGAGTTTACTGGAGATTTAGAAATATGGACTGGTTCTGATGGAGCTGATGCTGATGAGTTCTTCTTATTGTTTGGAAAGGAACAACCAGAGGAAACAAGAAGTCTTGATGATGGCCATCCTGCAGCAGGTGAAAAAACTACCATCCTTCTTTTAAGTTGTTGAGGAGCATAGACCTTTTCTGAGGTATAGCAAATGTGGTGCATTGTGGTCTAGCTTGGGTACAAACATCTTTAGTGCATTATGCCTTATATGGTGTCATTTGTACCCAAGCTAGACCACAATGCATCATGTTTATCAAGCTCAGAAAATGCATATGTGACGTTATTGCTGCCATGTTGGATGACCTAACAAAAATTTGGTCTTGGTTTCTTTTGCTCTTAATATCAACTAACATGGTAGACAAGTCTTGCTCTTTTACTTTCTTGGAAAAGGGTGAGATGAACAATAATGATGAAATAAAAAATGATGGATTAAAGCCAATGATTATGTAACTGCAAGGGTGAATCCCCCCTTCTTTGGAGATGAAATAAAGTTCATAAGGGAAAAACCACTCCCTTGAAAATGTTCTGAATCTGTCACTGAACTGTGCCAATTTGCAGGTCTTCATCATCTTGCTTTTGAGGAGCTCCAAGATCTTCGAGATGAGATGGCAACATATGTGAAGGAGTATTCTGATGTACTGGTGGAGGAACTTATTGTCAAAGATGAACAGCTACGAGAAAAAGAACTGAAGAACTCTTTTATTTCATCGTTATTAACACTTCAGTCTAAACTACGAGAGGTTCAATCTAGTCTGGGAAAAAAGAAAAATGTGCCTTCTGCAAATATCGTGAGTACGGTAACTCAATTACTTCAAGAACACTCCCAATGTAAAAAATTACATTATAAGGGACTGGTCATTATTTATGTGGGGGGGGGGGGGGGGGGGTGGGGGGATTTTTTTTGTCTGCATTAAAACATTTTTCCCTGACCCACCCCTTGAAGTATTAAATTTAATTTTTGACCTACCCCATATGGAATTCATTTCAGAGGTATCTTTTCTCGATTCTCTATATATCATACCATTCATTATACAGTCGTTAAAAAATTACACATCTCTTAAACAACCTCTCTCCCCCTCCCAAACAACCCTCCTTCATTCCACAGCTTGGGTCCGAATACCTGTTTTTGCTTGAATATATTCTTGTACATTTACATTTGCTTGAATATATTCTTGCATTTTTACAACTGAAATTTTATTTTGACCCACCCCCTTTCTTTGAAAAATATAAGCCTGACCCCCCCTTGATTTCTCCCCCCCCCCCCCCCCCCCCACATAAATAATGATGACCGGTCCCTAATTTTCTTATGATTTTTTAGTAGTAACTGACCACTTTCCATATTGCACATAAAATGACAAAATGTAAATAGTACATCCATGTAATGATATTATTCAATGCAAAAAATTTATTGTTGTTTTACAAATTAATCGTTAATTAACAAATTAATTTTTTGCACTCTATGACTATGACCAATGAGCTGTTTTGTATTTCTCCAAAGTATCTAACAACTGTGATACCATATGAAGAAAGAATGGGAGGACCAAACAATCAAAGCTTAACAAAATTAATAGAAAGTAAGTCATTTATGAATTTAAATATTGATTATTAAGATTCTTTTGTTTCATTAAAATAATAATAATAATATTAATAATAACCTTTATTTAAACAGGGTTAATCCATTCAGAGTGTCATAGACACTCTGTTATCAATAGGAGCCCTACAAAATATATTCATTCCTCCTTGTTACTATCAGGGAATTGGAATTTTTAGAAGGATAGGGGGAGAGGGGGCCTTTGAGATGTATGTTTTTTTATGAGTTGATTAAAAGATTTATCAAATAATTAACTGTGTAGCATGGCAGCCACTTGAGTATCATATCTGTCATTTTAGTTGAACAATTATAGTAATGTAATTATATTTTGTTCTTTAGTTATGGAGGCCATGAAATGTGACAGCCCAACAGTACCAAACTTACTGACAGAATATATTTTAAAAGGTATAGTAGTATTTCAGTAAGTATAATGAGTAGCTCAACAAGATATCCTTCTACGTCCTCCATGAGAAAGAATGAAATTTCTTAGGCGTGGGGAGGGTCTTTGCAAAGTCTATATATAATGATTAAGGGGCTCTATTTTTCTGTTTTGATTTAATACGAACATACCTTTGACAGCAAAATTTCATTTACTTGCAGTTCTTTGTCCATAATTCAAAGGAGAAACTAAGAGAGTTTTTCTCAAGGTGAGTGACCTCATTTTAGCAAACACATCTAATGCATAGGAAGAGCCATGCATTAATTAGCACTTAAACTAACTGATTTCCCGAGGGATCAGTCATTAAGTGTTTTATTATATACTCTAGTCAAACAAAGAAAAATTTTCTCTCCATTTTGAAAATTTTTGGATTTATTCCCCTCTCACGCTTTGATCACGTGCATTTATTACCCGCGTGGGAGTTATTGAGATTTATTTCCCTCCATGTGATATACTCTCGACCAATAAGAAAACGAGTTTGACTAGGATATATAATAAACATATATCTTTTACTAAATCCATATCCTGACATTTTCTCAAGCCTTGAATTTGTTACTCTTACTTAAATAAGCAAATAGGTCAGAGAAGGAGGGAATAATGGAATAGGTAACCAAAAAAATCAATCAATCAAATAATCAATAATCTTGCAGTTATGATGTGATTGTTACTATTTTTACCTTACAGATAGTATGGTTGCTGCCTCATGACCAGTGATAAAATATTATGTTTATAAATAAAACCCCAGCAAGATGTGAATATGGGTAGCTTTATTATTGCATGGCTTGAGCCAAGAATAAACAAAGACATCTAGCAAGTACGTCATCAACTCTTATGATAGTCACAACAAGAGAATATATCAGTGGTACACTTGGTAATCCAATGAGGTTGGTTATAATATTATTACTACAATATAGTCCTGATGACTACTGGTTAATAATGCTTTGTCATCGCTGTATCCTTCATTCAAGCAAGAATCAAGACTGAGTCACTGATACTTTGAGCATTATGGACCTGTGGTTGGTTGACCAATGGTATGGCTTGTTATGTGATAGTATGGGCCACTGGTTAATAATATAATGCTTTGCTGTCACCTATCGTTGGTTGGCCAATGGTATGGCTTGTTATAACATGACAAGATGGGCTACTAGTTACTAGTGCTTTGTCACCACTGTATCCATCAATCAAAAAGAAAAGCAAAACTCAGTGATACTCTGAGCATTATGGACCTATGGTTGGCCAATGGTATGGCTTGTTGTGTGACAATATGGGCTAATAAGTAGCTCATCATTCAGGAAACAAAGACCTGGAGCATTTTGTTGCTGGATAACGTAACATTGCCAGTCAAAACAGACAAAATCTAATTATAAACAATAGCACTAAAAGATAAGAAATTATGCATGAAAATAACATATCAAAAGGAAGGATCTGACATTAGTGCCGTAGCCATGATATGGGCACCTTGACAAACGATTTGCAGCAGTAACAATTATGAAACAAGGTAAAGAATCAAAGAAGACAATCAATGGTTAACATCAAAAAATATATGCAATTTACCTCTCATTTTGAGAGGGAGACAGTCACACACGGACAGAGAAATTAACATTTGCAAATGCATAAGGGAAAGTTCATTGGGTGAGAGGAATGGGTGAAAAAATGGTGAACCTGAGATTTTGTGATTCACTTTGTAAGGACTTTGAATTAGAATACACCCCTTTCACGTGACATCAAAGCAGCTCAATTTGAAAGACAAAACAAAAGAACTTCAATCTCTTGAATTGGAACCCTTAGTTTTGTCCTACAAAATGGGCTGCATTCCAGCGTGCCTACAAGTGGTCTACCAATTTCCATTGACTTTTTTTTTTTTTGAGGTCATAAAATTTTTTGCTTTGCTAATAATGGAAAAATCAATTCACCATTTTCTTATCCATACTTCTTGTAGAAATTAACATTTCTTAATTTTCCAAGGAGTTACAGTGCAAATCTAAGAAAACCATGGGCACCTAGAAATATTCCAGGAAAGTTTCTCCAGAAATGTTCAATTGTTTTTTGGCCAATCAGAAATGACCCTCTTAACACAAGATAACGGAAAGATAACAATAGCGCTTCTAACTGGTTAAGAAATATTCTTGAAACATTTCTAGGTGCCCACTGTTTTTCGCACTGTAAATTTAGAAGAAAAAAGTTGATGCATGATATGTTCAATATGTAGATAAGGTTTTTTTTATAAAAAAGCACTATAATTTATTATCTCAAATATTTTAATTCATTTTGGAATAACAATGATTTTATCAAAGAAGTAACTCATTATTTTTGCAGAAAAAATGTATGCTTTTATAGAGTCTTAATTTTTATTAGTTTCATTACTTGCCTTTGGCTGAAATGTAAGCAAAACAAGAACCAAATTGTCATTCATGTTTGTTCTGACAAAACATTGTATTATTACTTCCTATAACTGTAGGCTAGATTGCTTACAGAAAATGCAGGAAATTGAAAAGAAATGTTTCCTTGTCTCATCAGGTTGTCAAAAATGTATAATGAAATAAAGAAATGAAATGCAAAGTGGAATATTTCAATGACATTTTGATGTGAGACTCCTGTTTCTTCAAAATTAAAATTTACATTTACAGGAAAGGTTATTATTTGTGATTTATAAAGAACTAAAAGTTAGTGCCGATGACCCAGTACATTATTATTGGTAGGTTGTCAGCTGAGTGTCAGTGAGTTTTGAGTTCAACTTCAATAGGGTCTACATATGGGCATTGTTAGAAGGTAAAAGGAGACTTCTCACAGGGTATTAGATTAACCACTTTCCAGACATCCATTCACAAGTCAAAGTTCAATTTGAATAATCCTTTGAGACTACCTTGCTGACTTGATTGAATGTGTTATCAGTGATCAGTGAACCAATGTATGAAAAAATGGTGAAATATTGTTTTTGTGGATTTATTTAAAGATGTGAATAATTTTTTGTCAGGAGCTCAAAATTTTATTTTTTCAGGAGAAAAATCGTTTGATGACAAACAAAATTAATATTCACATCTTTAATGGTGAAATTGTTTAGATATAGGTAGGGTAGTGAAGGTTAATTATTGTAAGAAGGGCATTCCAATGACAAATTGTCAGCAAATACATTGTGTGTCAGTAGGGTGATGACGATGAATACTAGCTACAATATGATATGTCCATTAATAGTGCCTTTAGGTAGATTGCTCCCTATTAAACTGACAGTACCATTCAAAGTGTAAGGAAGGTTTAATTGAATCATATGTACACCCAAATAACAAATATATTCTTATTTCACTTCAGAAACAAATTATTATCCCTGCAGCTAATTTTAAACCTTGCAAAAAATTACAATCCCCTAAAATTTTGGGGCCAAAATTAATTTATCAAATTGCTACATGTGCATTCTTGATTGGAACAACATTTCCATTTCAAAATATATTAGTATGGTAATTGAAAGGATTGAACAGCAAAGATAGCTTGAAGTGCGAAGTGCTGTACTGTGGATACCAGTACATTGATTCTGGTAAAATAGATTGCAAAATTTTAAAGCAAATTGTATCAAAAGAGACCTGAAAATAGGTCAGCCCTTTTGTATGTTACGTCAAAGCAGCTCAATTAAAAGGACAAAAAAAAAAAGAATTTAAGTCTACTGGGAAATGAGAACCTATTATTTTGCCCTCCAAAGCTGCATTTGAAAGTACTGCAAGGGGTCTGTATTTTTGCTAGTGATTTTCTCTTCCTTCTCCACTCTTGTTTAGATTATGGAGAAAAATGAATCACTTGAGATGGTTCTTCTTTCCAATCATGAAGAATAAAATAATCAAAATAGTTCATGAATTTAAGTTAATGTGAGGATTTACATATGCAGATTTTCATGATTAAATTCCTTTCCCCTGTTATCAATTTGTGAGCAACTCCTCTCTTGGGCGTCTGCCCATTTAACAAACTTGAGGCTCCCTCTGTTCCAAGCTAACATTAGATGAGTCAGTACTTGTAGGAATGGTTGTTGCTGAGCTTGCATTTGAGGAACCAGCCCGAATTTTTCCATAAGAGGCAGAAGATCCTGTTCTCAGTCTTGAAACTAAAATTTAAGAATAAAAATAAATTTGAAAATTATTAAAACTTTCACACCAAAATGAAAAAAAAAAGTTAATTAACACCCCACTTCATTTCTGGGAAGAGGGGTGCTCCTAACTTATCCATGATACTCACCATAACCATTCCCCTGTAAAAATAAAATCATAGCTTGAGCCACCTTGTGTGGCTGTTCTTCCAGCGGCATCCCTCCACAGTCAGACACCTTCATATAATCTGTTATAGTTGGGTCCATTTTGCCATTTGCCTCCGCAACATCATTCTGGTGAGGTGCAGAAGAGCCTGTTAACAGCAGCGTGTGACACTGAAGAGCTTTTCTGTTAGGGTTAGGAGCTGTTCCCTCGGGCCTGTGCATGTCAATGTTTGTTCGGTTTATGTAGGAATTTAGGAAAGGTCCAAGGCTTGCAGGATTCAGTAGTGTTCGAAGACTTTCTTTGTAAGCCAGGGCAAGGTCCATGTTTTCGATTTTGGTTTTTTCACCAAAGTGATGCCACAGGAGATAGTCCTCAACAAAAGTTGTCATCCCCTTGCTTTGGAGTTGTCGCACACAGACCTGTCATTCAAAGAATTAACACCATTAACTTTACCCTCTCTAATTCATCTTTTCATTGTTTGACATGGTGGTTAATGACCTTGAAGTGTGTAGAGATGATAGAGGCAGAGGTTTATTCTTTTGTCTCTATTCTGCACCACACAAGTTCATTTCTAGTCTTTTGTCAAATGAATGAAATGAGAAACCATGTTGGCTTGAGTTTATTGGGGTATAAACAATGATTTTTTCAGGCTCGACACTAACATACATCTACTAGTCTCAGACTAGTGAAGGTTTGCTGTGGACTAGTGGGAAAAAGACCTTGGGACTAGTGATTATTCATTGACTAGTCAAACAAATAGTACCTAAAAAAGTTAGTGTCGAGCCCTGGACAGGGATGGTGTAGCACATTTTAAGTGGGGGGTGAGGAGGCTGGAATCATTTTTAAACAAAGTCGAGAAAGAAAAAATGTATAATCTGTCCCTGGATTATAATTGATGACAGCCCATGCCTTCAGTCTGCATAAATTATCAAGTAAATACTAGTGGATTTTTTCCAAATTAATGAGGTAAAATAAATAATATCAAAACATGGTACACCCTTAACACTTAAGTGTCCAATAGACAGAACTCAAACAGCCAATCCATATAAATGATTCAAAAATCTCCAAAAATGCTAAAATCTTATTCTGTTGTAAATAAATTTGGTGGGTGTTACCGGTAATGAGTAAAATAATGCCATTCACGAGGAAGACTGTTTGATGAGCTCGATGACAGCAACTGGCGAATGTCAACAAACGGTTATGTAAATTTACGAGTGCGTTGGTAAATTCGATTTTATTCACAGATACTTGACTTAAGCTCAATGGAAAAACACTAATATTTAGGTTACCACATGGGTAAAAGATTGTCAAAGTTGGTGATAATGAAATTTGATGCAGCTTTGGTTTTGTTCTTCATGCAGTGAGTGAGTGTTGAGGTACAAAAAAAGGTGTCATTGATTCGTTTTACATTGCGTCAACGCGCTAATGTTATCTCAAAGTTCATCGACCCGCAACGCAGCTTACCTTTTCATAACCCCACTCAATCCAGCCAGCTTTTGAAGTCGTAAGATTCACTAGTATCAGAGCATCCATTTGATCGGGATATAACAGCCCATATCTGCAGAGCACATTAGAACCCGCACCAATCCCGAATCCAATAAAAGTTTTGATGCCCATTTGCTCAACTACTTCACGAACTACCTTCGATGCGAGCTCCTCCATCGTAGGATAGACATAATGCTCTGGTAGAGTGGACTTGGCGCTGTCCTGTCCCGGAGCATCAATGTGGTAGATACAGAAGTGGTCTAACAAGGGCTGTACTTCAACAAAGTTGAAGAACCCCAAGAAAGCCGAGGTGTGATTCTGTCCGATATCATGGAAGGTCACAATAGCGGGTTTGCCCTCTTTGCCTTGGACGGACACATGAACGCTACCAAATGGCGTCTGGACATCACGCTCAGAGAAGAGACAGAGGAATTCGCTGTCTTCATGCGAGAGAGTTTTGCGATCGGCCTCATGCACGTGGACTGCAGTCAGTTCGATTAAAGGTTCGTTTTCCATCATTTTGCTTCTTTTGCTGAATATTTTTCAACAATTTCGAAGCAAACTAATCTCGCAAAGCACTAACGGATCTACCCAGGCTCTCTCGGCCTGTACTATTTTTAGTAACAAAAACAACGAGATTCCTTGGCGTCCATAGCAATATCACTAAAATCTTGATTTTCTTCCAATAAATTCATCAATGGATCAACAAAACCTGTAGGTTTATCAAAGAGATTCAATTAGGATTCGCTTGGAGAAGGTCCATTGACATCAAAGATTTTTTTGAGTCTAATGACAGCGAAAAATGGCGGAAGCAGACAAAATAAATTCGTCAGAAACTACAAGTACTTCTAGTGAAGATATCAACAGAGAAGAAGAGAAAAAGATACCTGAAAGAACTGAAGATATTGCTTTAGGAGCCGAGGATGAAGAAAAGAAGGTTGCTGAAGAGAATGGAAAAGAAAATGAAGACAATAACGGAGCAGAAAGTTTGCAAAACATGGAAGCAAGGGAGCCAGAAGAGCTGTCTGAAAAAGATCGTCTTGTTTTGTACGAGAAGGGTGTCAGGTATTTTTGGTGTTCAGCTGTTTTTTTTAGATGTTTGTGAATATATTCTGGCCAAATGTTCACTGAGGAGGGAGGGGATAGCACTTGCTCCCCTAGGGGGTGGGGGTGGTAAGGCTAGGAATGAACCTAAAGTTGAACCTAAAAATGATTTTTCATAACTTTTTCTTTTCTTTTTCTTTCATGTTCTTGGCAAGACTTAAGGTATAGTGATGTCCAAGTTTTAGTACAAATTAAAAATAGTTATAACTTCTTGGGATTTTGAGCTAATAGACCTCTTTGCTAGGGCATTTGTTTTGTCCATTTCAGATCACATCGTGTAATTCCTTTGAGAATAGGATTCTTTGTTTCATTTGTGTCCAAAAGCAAAGAAATGATACTCAAGAAAATTACACATGGTCTGAAATGGGCAAAACATTTCATGCACCCAAGGTAAAGATGTTTATATAGGTTGATAATAGCTGCTAGTTGGGATAAACTTTATTGACCCCTGAATTTATTTGATTTATATTTTCAATGCCCAGAGGAAAGGAAACAACAAGCATGCTTTGCCATGTTTCTTGAGCTGTTTGCAAGGACTAAAGGAGAGAGATCATTTTCCTGTCTTACCAGAATGTTTGCATAATGTGAGTATACCTGAATGCAAGTCATAACAATACTGCATAGGGCTGTGTAGGGGAAAGGTGCAGCAGGCTCCCCCCAATAATTTTCTCTCTTTGATGAAAAAAATTGAATAACTAAATTATAAAAGTTAATTTAGGATTTATCTTCCCTTGCCAGATTGCAGAAATATACAGTCAGGAAGAAGATTGTATCTTTTTAAATCTTTTTTTCATGGTAACACTCCAGAAGTACTCACCAGTAGTGATTAGAACTGTTGGGTCTCCCATTTTTAACTGGGGTAGACTTAACCTTCTCCTGCTAAATTCCCTTAACTGAACACACTATACAGATGAGGCAGCCATTCAGTTTGCTCAAGCAGAA
The DNA here is from genome assembly GCA_964019055.1 of Anthopleura xanthogrammica. Taxonomy (NCBI): domain Eukaryota; kingdom Metazoa; phylum Cnidaria; class Anthozoa; order Actiniaria; family Actiniidae; genus Anthopleura; species Anthopleura xanthogrammica. The sequence goes on along the minus strand of OZ025212.1, from coordinate 5,783,006 downwards.
AAACTCTACTATGAAACAGCATTAATTACAGTTGACAACAAAGCTGAATCTGGTGCATCTGATAGTAACATTGACAGCACATCAGCAAATGTAAGCAATATTGTTCAAGCAATGTTTACACCCATTTTCAAAATTATGTGACCTTAAGACAGCTCATAGTCCTCTGATCTTCAATGTTATTGGTTTGTTGAGTCTTATCCAAATCTAGGAATAACTTATGGCTCTTATTTCTTTTCGATATCATATTTGAGCATAGCCATGTTCATAGAAAACATGTGAAAATTGCTGTCAAGTCAATGGAATTTCTTTATCGCTCGCAATCAGAATGAACTCGCCCAGTTGAGCTTTGATTGACGGAAGCCAAGATTCCAGACAACTGGAGCTCTCAAGGTCTCGTAACTTTGAAAATGGGTGTAAAAAAGGCCAAAAATATTCAGAATTATATAGAGTGACTGTTCTTAAAAAAGTGTTCACTGAAAGCTGTATTGGAGAGGCATAAATTTGTTTCAGTCCAAATTAAAATAATGCTAATTCTTTAGGCACAAGGTTCGCCAGCTGCCAATTCTATCGATGCACAGAAAGCAGAAGAATATGAGAAACTTACTCACATGTGCTTAAAACAACAAAAGTAAGGATTCATTTATTTAGAAAACAAATCTTTTTTCACTCTGAAATTTATTTTAATGTTGGCTCTTTTTTCTTGACCACAGCCCACAACTGGCCCTTGACTACTGTGCTAAGGTGAGACAGAACTTATTTCAGAAAAAAATGGTTGATGGCAATGCATATGTCAACCTACCCTCACTTGCCTTGGAGAGTTAGAACAGTTTTCATGTGTCTATGAAAAACGTGGACCACACCTTGCCATGGCCGTATCAGTGCTGTGCCGTGTATGAAAATATATGTGTCAATGGATACTGTGACCTTGCTGTGTGCTGTGACTTTCCACAATCATACAAAATCTGCTCTAAAGGCAAAGTTCCTTATGAAAGTGGGAATATTTCCCATTATTCATCAAGCCATTTGTGACTTTGCAGGCAGTGAAGTTACAACAGTCATGCTATGGAGAGCAGCACCCAGTGACTCTGAAGACACTAGACTTGTTTACTGTTATATATGCCGAGATGGGCAAGCAGCAATACAAAGGTAGTGTATGCACCTTTGATCAATGGTAGTGAAGACATAAGAACCTAAATCTGCGGTCTGACAGAAAGTCCTCTGCAGACAGCCTGCTGTTACCCTACTGTCATCTCAAGAACATAGTCCACAACCTACCATCACCTCAGCAACATTCTACCATATTGACACCCTACCATCACCTCAACAACACCCCAGCACCAACCTACTGACAACCTACCAATACCCTACCATCATCTAAGCAACATTCTATCAGCTACCATTATTGACACCCTACCATCACCTCAACAACACCCTAGCACCAACCTACTGACAACCTACCAATACCTACTATCATCTAAGCAACATTCTACCATCTACCATATTGACACCAACACCCTACCAATATTCTACTGACGACCCAACATTAACCCCCCACCCCCCCCCCCCAAGAAAAAAGCACCTAAACTTCCACTGAAGTGTTCAGAATCTAAATTTTGATCCATTATGATTGTATAGCTGCACTGGAGAAGTTCTCTGCTGCACAAGAAAAAGAAAAGGAGGCAAAAGCCTCTAAAGAAACTACAAAAGAGGAGGAGGAAGATGCAGCCTCTACTGAAGAGGTCACACAAGAAAAATCTGTCACTAAAGAAAGCGATCAAGCTGCTGACACTAAAACGGAAGCCGTGAAGGATTCTGATCAACAAGAACAAACAGAAAACACAACAGGTATGGTAACTTGGAAATTCCATGAACTATATGTTTTGATGCAATATAAGTGGTAGTTAATAGATACCTTAGTGGTTAGTACTGGTTGGTAAGTTCTCATCATAGTGTAGTTATAGGTGTACAGTGTAGTTGTGTTGGTAAGTGGTAGTTTGCATGTTGACATTTAAATTTTGGCATCCGCATAATTATGGAATTCACAGTAATATTCGTATTTGCAAGGTTAACAGTGAATGTTTGTTTGTCAAGAACATACTTGTTAACATCTCATATCCTTTTTTTCCAGAAGAAGCTACTCCATCATCACAAGATACAGTAAAGGTCACCATAACATCTTCACAGGCATTGATGCTATACTTCATCATAACCATACTCCTGGCTGTTATACTAACAACTGGTTTGTGCTACATAACCCAAACAGATCCAAAAACTGCCTACAACTACATGGTAACAAGAATACGCTTCTATTATTATTACTACTTCAAGAGAAAAGGATCAAATGGACATCAGTATTTTTAGACCTATAGCATGTCCATAGATTATTGAGGGGGGTGTAAGGGGAGTTCAAATACTGCAAAACCACACAGAAAAAAAAAGAAAAACTGCAATCCCGCAACACTTGCCTTGGCCTTGCATTTACTAAAACAGAAGAGTGACAGAATTTTTTCCACTGATTACTGCGGCCTAAGATTTATAATAACTGCAAACTGCATAGTCTTGTAAAACTGCAATACTGCAATTACCGTAAAACCACACCAAAAATAAGGCAATACCGCATCATAGCGACCCCTTACATCCCCCTCATTATTAGCTCTTTTAGAACTTAGAGCTTTTTAGCTTGGGTGGTTTGTTGTCCCATTTCAGACCATGTGTCATTTTCTTGGAAAAAAGCTTCTTTGTTTGAGTTTATCCATATTCATGTGTCTTCTCATGTACAACCGTTAAACAAAGAAATGATACTCTTGGGAATGAGTAGTTACCAAAATAAACTTTTAACACTTAAACGTATTTTCAGCTGTAATTATCAGAGCTGTGAAGTGATGTGAACTATAATTTGTAGAAGTAGTGTCTGTGTCAACAGTCATCTTTTTGATAACAGGTATGGGAGCAGGAGGGGAAGGTAGAAATGACCAGCAGGCATAATTTACAAAATGTAAATTTATTTATAAGTAAAGGTGTGAAAAGATATGACTGACTCTAACCACAGGGTGACCACCTTGTTTTGTAACAACCACCCTTGACGTTACTTCAAACTGTTAATAAATAAGTTATACTAACCAATTCCAGTATTAAAGTATACAATGACATGTTAGTGTTACCATGGCAACTTGTCTCAAATCAGTGTTTTTTGTCTCTTGCGTCAGCTCATATCCATTTCTGTCTCCTCATATTGCTTGTCGGTTTTTCTTTTCTTTGAAAGTTTGGCATCTGGATTATTTTCAGGATTCCTGCAACCTTTGAGTTTATGTTCCAGTATCTTTACCCGATCTTTACTCACAACTATCCTTTTATTGGTCACTAGACTTATTGCTTGCTTCACTTGTTGCAATAATTTGTCATTCTTCTCATTGTCTCCAATAACTTCTCTTACATATCTGTCAACCTCTGCATTCTCACACCCATAACTAAGTGCAGCAAGTCCTATCTGCGATGGCGAGAAGAAAAAACATGCATCACTTTGTAATGCCATGCGAAGAAACTCCTCTGCTTTGGCACGCCATCTGTCGGGATTGATTGACATCCTAGTTTTCATGTCAATTATAAACCCCTCCATTGGCCGATAAGGGTTATGTATGGTAAGATGAAACTCCAAGTGCTGCATTAGAAGCAGCTCATGCGAAAGAATAAAATCAATGGCTTTTTCTCTTCGATCAGCAGGCAAGATACACACAAATTTCTCAGCTGAGATATTATACTCATCCACCTTACAGGCCATGTACAAACAGACCAAAAACATCTCTTTAGGGGGGTGGTCCATCACAGATGTCTTGAGATAGAATCTTTTCATATAAGTTACTGCAGTAGCCACCGCCGAGCAAGGAACTGGAGGCTGGAATTTTGCCGATACATCGGTCAAGACTAGTTCATAGTACTCAACCAGCTTTTTTTCTTCTTCGTTCGTAAGAAAATCATTCTCGTTCTTTTCTGCAATGCTCTCGTTATAGTGCGTTTTGTACTCGGAATTAACGCTAACTCTTAAGTTTTCTATTTCTTCTGGACTGCTGAATGTCCAGTACTTTCGTTGTGAGCTGTTATGAAACATTTTTTGGGATAATTTGGCCCCAAAATCAAACCTTCAAACAAACTCTAACTTTCAACTTTCTTGGAATGACTTTTGACTTATGTGAGCCCGCGCGATAGGAAAACGTTAGGAGAATGGAAACTAGTTAGCGACAAAAAATATATTATTATAATAATTACGATTAATTTTTACAATATATTTTGTTATTAAATTTTCTTATTTACTTCTTTATACATAAAAAGCTATTAATTATATAACTGTATGAATTTTTTCTTTTAACGTATTTTAGATTTTTAATGTGGGCTTTCTGTGGAAAATATCAGCGGACTTTACCATTTTAGAATTTTTGTAGTTAGTTCTAGATCTGCAGAGAAATATTTTTTATTTTTGCTGTTGTAAGCGAAATGTTACCAAGATAATGAGAAAGAATGAGTAGAAGAGGTATTCAAGAGCCATTCTGGCTTAATGCAACGAGAAAATCTGGTGTTGGAAGAGGAAATGTTTCAACTTCAACCCAGAAATCTCAAGTGAAAGAAGAAAACTTTGATGTGTTGCCTCCACCACCAGACACTAAAGAACGACCTGCACATGGTTTGTTTGATTTTCATTGCATTGGAATTGATATTAAGGGGCTTTTTTAGAGAGAGCAAACTACGGCCAAAGGCTTTAATAATACAGCAATTCTTACTTGGATTTCAGAATCTAGTTTGAGTTTGCCATCGAAACCTTGCCATCATGCACCTATCAGCAGCTTCCCTGGGGGGAGGGGGCTATTCCTGGGCTAACCAGGGGGGTTGTAAAATACTAGAAACAGTCTTCATGATTTTCCCTGGGGGGTGGGGAAATCTTTGTTTTCAAAGTCTTCATTGATCTACAATATCCCATCATTTTGAGAGAAAGTAGCAGCTTTAGGTTGAGATAACTGGAGTCAAGCATTTTTCCTGACCCCAGGGGCAATGTTAACATCCAAACCCCCAGTAATGCCCCACATATCTCCCTGGTTAGCCCTGGGTTAGGGCCCCCGGGAAGCTGCTGATAGGTGCATTAGAATTTCTGCCATAGAATAAAGATGTAGAGATCAAGTAGCCTACACAGGCCTTACAGTAATAAGCAGTTCTTATAAACCATATGTTTGAGGGTTTCATAACAGGTTTCATATTTTTCACTTCTCAATTATCTCTGATAAAGATGGTTATATTGCCTGTGTGTAACTCGTTCTTATCCCCCACTCCTCCACCCCATTGGTGAAATGCAGGGGAGGGGTACAAAGTAGCTTTATGCAGGCCATATACACAGATTCCGAACATGGCAGATGACCTGGTTTTCCTGGATCAAGGAAGCGAAAATGAGGCTAGTCGGTCATCCGTGATCTGTGGAAAGCTGGCTTTTCCCTTAGGTGTCACTAAAAACAATTCTTAATGGACATAAACACCAGAAACAAAGATGACGCTTGATCACAGATCACGGAAAACTAACTAGCCTCATTTTCACCTCCTTGATCTGTGTCTGCCATGTTCAGAATCAGTACATGATTGTATACTAGACCACACATCTATCAATCATTCTCAACAAAAAAGTGCATTTTTATTTAGTTTTTGATTGAATTTCAAATGTGATTTCATATTCCAGAGCCCATAACAAACACAGCAAGTAATTTTCCCTCTTGTAGTACTCAAAAACAACCTGCAACAGTAGCCTTACAAGAAAAGAGCCCTAAGAGACTAAGAACTCAGTTGACAGATGAAAGAGAAGCTTCTGACTTTATACCACCAGAAAATCCATGCTTTGTTGACAGTACTGATGTTAGAAGATTATGGTGCCCTATAAGAAGGAACAACAGGAGACATAGAAACAGGAGCATTCCATTCAAGGTTGTAACCTATAATGTCTTAGCAGATTCACTGCTTAAATCTCATCCAGCACTTTATGAGGACTGTCCTGCTTGGTGTCTGGAGTGGGAATACAGAAAGAAGAATCTTCTCAAGGAAATATTACACTATAATGCTGATGTAAGAGTTTGTTGAGTATATTTGTTTTCTCTTTTATTTTTTTTATTGTTGCATTTACTATTCATTACTAGTAGCAGAGACTCATGCAGATTCAGGAAGTGCATTTAAGATTTCCCTTTTGGTATCACTCCTCACCACCAATTAACAAATCATCCCTCCCTCCCCTCCCCCAAAAGACAAATGCACACTTCCAGTGGTAAGAGGGGTCACATGCACCCCAGTAACCTCATATCCCCATGAAAAAGGGGAGTTAGGGTCAGTGGTATATAGCAAGGGGTTCATAGCAAGGTGGAGGTGAAGGGAGCGATTGCACCTCTCAAAAGTTTGATCTTAGCACTGAAATTGTAATAATTGATGTGGGATTCCTGTGGATATGGTGGGGGAATGCTACATTGCTCTCCAGATGATAGAGACCTCACGACACCCCTGACTGGGTTGGGTGAATTATTTTCATGTAAGGAATAAGAGGAGTAATTAAGTGAGTATGATATTACCAACAAACATGAGAAGGGCAGGGTGTGGGGGAGGGAGGATCAATCAGCAAAACTGCACACCTACCTCAATTTGGTATATGCATAGTCCCCTTAAATGAGGAACACAGAGTTTTTTGTTAAATTTTAGATTTTGTGCCTCCAAGAAATTGAAGAACAGCATTATGACAATTGGTTTAAACCAGAACTGCAAAAAGCTGGTAAGTGGAACAATAATTATTGATGTTGAACCCTCTTCAGACTCCTCCCAGAATATAACCTTAGTTTATAGATATCAGATGTACAAGATAAATGGATGTTCTCTGTAATATACAACATAGTACCCTCCTCAGACCCTCTGCACCCCTTCAGAATTCCTGTAGGGAGGTATGGGTATTTTCTAAAACTACAAACAAACATGAATTGCGTCATGTGTGAATTGATTTTGTTTGATGTGTCCTTCTCTCCTCTGCCACTAGAGTTTTTTAACCAGGTTCTTCGGTTTTCCTCCCTCCATAAAAAAATCAACATGTGAATCTAGTGCTGTGTGCATAAAATAGTAAATGTAGTGGGAGTGAAAGCAGGTCCACATCAGGGAAAGCTGCCAAAATAATCAGCCTGCTCTAACAAATAAAAGATTATTATGATGATGATGATGAAGATAAACAGCGATGATGATGTTGATGATGATGGTGGTGGTGGTGGTGGTGGTGGTGGTGGTGGTGGCAGCGGTCGTGATGATGGTGATGATGATGAAATAAGAGATACCTTTCTATTCTGTAGGATATCAAGGGGCATACAAGAAGAGAACTGGCGACAAAGTTGATGGATGTGCAACATTCTACAAAGAATCAAGGTTTAGAATTGTAACTCACCGATTCTTTGACTACAAGAGAGAAAATGTTCCAGTAATGGATAGAGATAATGTGGCTTTATTGACACTGCTCTACCCACGATACCAAGATGGTGGCTCATGTCACACTACGGCATTATGTGTGGTGAATACTCATCTGTTATTTAACAAGAATAGAGGGGACATCAAATTGTTACAACTGGCTTGTCTGTTCGCTGAAATTGATAAACTCAAGAAAGAGTATCTATGTACTAAAGGCAAACATAAGCCTCAGACCAGCATCAAGAAGATCCCAGTTGTTTTATCTGGAGACTTCAACACTACACCATTCTGTCCTCTTTACAATTTCATCATCAGAGGCTATTTGAATTACAAGGGAATGAATAAAAAAGCTCTGTCAGGGCAGAACTTACCCCATCATTTGATGCATAGAGACAGAGATGTGATTAATGGGAACATTGTCCCATTAGAGTTGGGTCTGTCTCACCTGAGTATATGGGATGAGGAGCCTGCTCAAGACCAGGCTGGTGGTGCTTCAAGTTCGCATACCAACAACATCTTTGCTCAAGACGATTTTGATGCGGTGAATTCTGGATGGCAGGAATACAGCTCTAACTCTGATGCATGGCAATGTGTGCAGGGTACCAGGAACATTCCACCTCAATATCAGCAGAGTACATGTAGATATTATAGAGGGCATTCATTTGGGCCTCCCACAGCTTATCAATCAGTCACCATCACTGTACCAATGTTACCTCAATATGAGCAGCAGAATACAAGATATCATAGAGGACCTCCATATGAACTCACCACAGCTCATCGACCAGTCACCAACAATGTACCACTGTTACTTCAATATCAGCAGAATACTTCCATTGGTAATCAAGTCACTCCCTCCAACCCTAGACAATCTGTAGGTGATCCCCCAAGATACCACATCCCACCAGAGCCTCTGAATCCCAGGCACAACCCAACATGCACAATTCTTAAACACCACTTACACTTTCATAGTGTATACAGCCACTACCTGCCAAACAGAATCAAAGAAGTCACAACTTATCATGAGAAGGAACCAAGCTGTACTGTGGATTATATATTTGTCGCAGCCGGCAGGGAGTCTGCATGTAATTATAGCTGTAGACAGAGGCATGCTGTGTTGGAACTGACGGGCAGCTTGCGGCTTCTGGATGAGGAGCAGATATCAATGCTGGGTGGCTTACCTAATCAGAAACTGTCGTCGGATCATTTAGCTTTAGTTGCTGGTTTCGTTCTTCATGTTTAAATGGAATATTATGGTTTATAGGTTTGTTAATAATATTATAGAAAATAATATAAGCTAAAATGTCATGTGATCTTTGAGAGAAAAAAATAGCAAAAGAGAAAAATCTCAGAATAAAAGAAATGGTTTTGAATTCTTAATGATATGGATTGTCTCCTACATTTTGATAAAATATTGTGACTAAGGTTGACCTCCCCTCCCCATCACACACTTACCCAGCCTTAATGACCTTCATGACACGTCAAGGGGGAGGGAATAAACAAAATCAGAAGCAACACCAAACGGACAGCATTCTAAATCCTGCAAGTGCAGTATTTATTTTCCTCATTTTGAAAGCATTTCTAGACAAGGAGTGTGGGCCACACTACCACCCCCCACCCCTCCCATTTGGGTTAGGAGAAAACCTGACAATCCTATTCGACTTTACACTCGGATTCCAGCCGTCGGGGTTTCGTACGCGCCTGCAGAAACCCCGACGGCTGAAATCTGAGCCTAATTCGACTTTGGCAAGCGTCTACGTGATCTCTAGGTTCTAAAACAAACAACGTACAGTCTGATATAGTGTGGTTACGTAATATTGGTATATGACCCCATCAGTAACAACATTTTACTGGCAACAGTCACTACCAACAGTGACCCTGTCAACAAATTTCAGCTATAGCTATTCTTTTCTCTAGGCATTCACAGCTGTACATCTACATCTACATCTACATATGGGGGGCCTTGCAAAAGGGGTTACCTATCACTGCAAGACTTGGGGGTAGTATAAATAAAATCTGATAAATACATAATATATACAATATAAAAATGAAATAATTAGAAAAAGTATATGCAAATATATAAATAGAAATAATAAAAATAGTAATAATAATAGAATTAAACGATTAATAAAATTATGTATATATAAAATGGTAAAGGAAATTCAATTATTCTGATCTAAGAGCTTTCTTAAATAGTGGAGCTTCAACTATATCTAAAACATTGCTAGGCAATGAGTTCCATTCTTTTATGGTTCTGCAATAGAAGGAGTTTCTATAGGCTTCAGTATGTGGAGTTAGTTCAATGAATTTGTCCTTGTGGTAAGATCTTAATTGTCGGTTGCGCCTTTGGATATAGCTGGGAATTTCCATTAAGGATTCGCCATGAATGGCTTTATGTAGAAGTGTAAGACGAGCAGTTTTCCTTCTTTCTTGAAGGGGAGGCCAATCCAGATTATTTAATAAGTTTGTGACAGTTCCAGGTGTTCGCTCCCAACAATTTTTTACAAATCGTGCAGATCGCTGTTGAACAGCTTCAATTTGCTGTATATGCTTGTCTAACCAGGGGTCCCACACTGGACTTGCATATTCAACATGAGGTCGTACCAGGGCTTTATAAGCTAATTCTTTAATTGATTCAGGGCAGTTGCCAAGATTTCTTCATAGAAAGCCGAGAGTTTGATTTGCTTTTGTTACCTTGCTGTCAATGTGATGGCTCCAGTCTAGAGTATTGGATAGTTCAACTCCAAGATATGGATGATGTGACACTGGTTTCAGTGAATGACCCATTAATTTATAATCATAAATAACAGGTTCATGCTTTCTGGTTATTCTCATAACAAAACATTTGCTGGGATTAAATTGCATCAGCCATTCCTTTGACCAGTGTTCTATGATGGATAAGTCAGATTGGAGATGTTCTGCATCACTTGTTGACTCTATGACACTATATAGAACGGTATCATCTGCAAATAGACGTATGGTGGACGAACAATTATCACCAATGTCATTTATATATAAGAGGAACATCAAGGGACCTAAAACAGTTCCCTGTGGCACACCAGATGATACATGAACTGCAGGGGATGAGACACCATCAACTACAACAGACTGTTCCCTTAACGTGAGCCAAGTTGTTATCCAGTTTTTAAGGTGGCCACGTATACCATAGTAATCCAATTTATTAATTAATCGCTGGTGAGGTACAACATCAAATGCTTTAGAGAAGTCCATAATTATAAGGTCTGACTGTTTACCATTATCAAGAGACTTGGCTATTTCCTCTACAGTAGTTATTAATTGAGTTTCACAAGAAAGCTTCTTACGAAAGCCATGTTGAGAATTAACCAGGATGTTATTGGAGTCCAAGTGGGCCATTATATTGTGAAAAATAATATGTTCTAGGATCTTGCATGGCACAGCTGTCAATGAAATAGGGCGGTAATTAGCCACAAGATGTTTACTACCTTTTTTGAAGACAGATGTGACATTAGCCTTTAACCAGTCACTTGGTACAGCACCAGATTCCATAGACTGGGAAAACAGGAATTGTAGAAAAGGGGCAATCTCCACAGCTGCTTCTTTAAGAATGCGGCATGGTATCAAATCAGGGCCATTAGCTTTCTTTGGATTGATATTATTCAACAGCTTAATTATTCCTGGTATGGCAAACCGTGTCCTAATAAACCAGTGAGAAGCTTTTGACTTGAACGAAATCTGTAAAATTTTCATGAGTTTTCGACACTCGATGCTTGCAAAGATAACCTTGTCGTATCGGCGCTCGTAATTGATCCATCTTGACAAAATATTGACCCAAGAAGTATACTTTTGATTTTGATAGAAAGCAGACGAAGTGTATTGTGTAGATTGATGACATCGAAGACATGAAGACGTCTAGGTCAACAAAGTTTGGCAAAGCACTAGAAATTCGATTCTTTGATGTGACAGCTCGAGAAACCGCGCGCTATCTCGGCTTGGCTCCGTTGTTTCTTGCAACACTGCTTCATGCTAAACAATACAATGGAGTTTCTTCGACTTACATCTTTAGTTGTAATGCTGTCATTGTGTTTTTTACACGGGCAAGTAGACGCCAAACAGTGTGTGCGTTTTGAAAACAGTCCGCTCCGCAGATGTGCAGCCGCGGGATACAATTATACGTACCCTCTTCCAGACGGCCTTTCAGATCGTACTACACGTTACATTGTTCGCTTGGTGAACTACTTGTCCAATGCAATGGTAAATTGTTCTGTTGCACAGATTGCTGAAGCAATTGCTTGCATGTCGTATGCACCAAAGTGCGTGAATGCTGACAAGGATCCTGTCCTTCCATGCAGGCGAGTCTGTTCGGAGCTTCTTAAAAGATGTTCTGGGACCATTAATGAATATATGGTGGACTGGATGACTCAGCGTTGTTTGGTGTTGCCTAACGCTACTGCTAAATCGGGAAAGTGCTTTGAACCTAAACAGTTTGACAAACACTACAATGCAAGCTCTAAAGGTAGGTTTTTCACACTTGGTTAACTAATTAGGTTTCAACTCCCCAGGCACACGCGTTTGACACATTTACAAAACCACGTCCCTCATCAGTAACAAATTAAAGATTTGTAGTTTTAGCAAAGCAATTTCCATAGTACTAGTAAAAAAAATATGAGCATGGTTATACAACGCTTTCGACGATTCTTCTTTGCACAAAATATTCACGTCACAAAGTCGCGTAGATTGATTTGCTTTCAAAGTTTCCAAGCCACTTATTAATTGCCTTGCTTTTGTCACTATTCAACTGTAACGAAAAAATATTGGACAAAAAAAATTCACAGAACAATAAAGAGAAAGGTGTTTTGTTTGTTTGTTTTGTGTGTGTATGTGTTTGTGCAGGGGCGTATCCAGGATTTTGCCGTGGGGGGGGGGGGGGGGGACCCGTTTTCAGAACATCAACCAAAAAACGGCAAACATGATCAAGAAGGGGGGTGGCCTGCTTGACTCCCCCTGGTGTGTGTGTTTGTATGTGTGTGCAGGGTCAGATCCAGTAGGGGTGCTGCATTGGATGGGCACCGATAAGAGAAAAATGCCAAAGCAAAACAAAAACACCCTTTAGAATTAAAGGAAGAAAACATTATTTTATATTGGCTATATTCAAAGTAGGGACAAAAAATTGACTCGGGGGAGGTTGCACTCCTTCTCTGGATCTACTCCTGGGGTATGGTTTATTTATCAGTTTAAGTTTTTTTTTAAATCATATCTTCTTCATTTCAATTCTGTATTTCCAAAGGACCCCTCGAAAGAGGTTGTCAGAAGCTTGTCAACTTTCCCTTCTGTGAGGGCATGGGCTACACAATGACTATACCAACATCAGAAGGACAAAAGAAGAGTTACAGATTCTTCTACCGTAAAAATATCACTGACGGTGATAAAACAAAGCCAGCTAACAACTCAATACTCCAAAAAGTTATGTGGCGAATAAAACAGAGTCCTAAATGTGGAACGAACATCCATAAACTGTTCTGTGCTGAGGTCATGCCACCATGCTTTCCGCCAGAAGAGAAAGCTTATTACACAGTGTGCCAGCCTGTTTGCAAGGCGATTGGAGAACAGTGTCCTGAGGTGCTTGAAGGTAGAGGTAGCATTTACTACAAGACGTGTGAAAGGATGGCCCCAGGAAATACTTCTCATGGATTTTGTAAGCATACAAAGCTGCCACCAATCATTGATTGGGCAAACTATTTTAGAGGTGAGTAAAGAAAATTGCTGGTTTTATATATGGCTTGGATATGTTATAATCCTAGCTCAATTCTTCTCTTTCCCTAGCACAAAGGTTATGTCTGTGTCCTCTGGCTTTTCTCCCTCAAAATCAACTACTAAAATAATTCTGATTCAATATTAGAAGATATTCCCAATAGGAATGATCTCTTATATCTCCTTTTGCACTATAATGCAAATAATTATGAGTGCTGAAACTCAGTGTAGTGCTTCTATGAAAAGCCATTTTATTATTGTTATTGTTATTGCCATTGTTATTGCTATTATTATTGCCATTGTTATTGCCATTGCCATTGCCATTGCCATTGTTATTATTATTATTATTATTATTATTATTATTATTATTATTATTATTATTAACCCTCAACAGAGCTACCCAACCCAACCCAACCCAACCCAACCCAAAATCTTAAAATAGTTCTCTATACTAATGAAATACTGTTTTTCCAGATGCACCCAAGCTCACTCCATCCAAGGGACTCAGTACAACCACCATCATCATCATAGCTGTAGTAGTACCAGTGGTAGTGATAGCTGTTATAATTACTGTTGTTATTTTATATATGAAAAGAAAGAAGGGTGATCTATTCAACTACCAAAGACAGGAGTAAACTTTAATTAACAATCACATGCACGCTTCTGTCACTGTCTTAATCTGTCAATCAACGGGCGGCAGGTCAATTTTGGGGGTACTAATGGGTATCCATTTGAGAAGATGTAAAGAATCAACAAGGCTTGCCACCATGTTGGGCAATAAAAACTCGTAACACTTTTTTAGTCTCAATGGACATGTGTCAGATGAAATAATATTACGAAAATATACTCTACATCCTTCCCTCCCACCCCACCCCTCAAGGGAGTGAAAAACTCCCAAGGGGGGTGGAGTAAGAAAATTAATAAAACTTTTAGGAAAATTCACAGGGTGGACCTGTCATTTCTTTTTGACTTTGATAATGAATGCAGGTAAACATTGATGACATGGCTGTAGTGAGAAGCCTCTGGTTCATACAAAAACAAAAAATCTTCCATATGTTTGCGACAAGTGATGTCAAAGATATCCCTTGTGTGCTGGCACAAAAATGTATAGAATTAACAAAACTTGCAAGCATATTGGAAGCAATTAACCGTTACATTTTAAGTAACTATTCTCTCGATCAAATACCATACATTTGAATACTCCAGTTTCACATTCGATGGAAACCGCTGTTTTTGAAGACCACAGACTCATTTGTACAGGCTTAGCCTCGCTTATAAGTCAGCTATTCAACGACATCATTAAAAGTCCGTGGGATTTCAAAACATTGGTATTGTTCAACTTACACATTCTTTACATTACGGTTGACTTATGCAAATCATTAGCAACAGCCAACTGTAATGTAAAGAATGTGCAAGTTGAATAATACCAATCCCACGAGACTTTTAATGGTGCCTTTAAATAGATGACTTATAAACGAGGCTAAGCCTGTACAAATGAGTCTGTGGTCTTCAAAAACAGCAGTTTCCATCGAATGTGAAACTGGAGTATTGCTTCATTTTGCTTTCTTGTTGTTTATCATCTTTAAGAAATGTTTTATATGATTTTTTTGGCTAGAAAAAATACTTTAAAATTATTTTTAAAATTTTATATTTTGTCTGTAATCTGATAATGATTGACAAGCAATCAAGTCAAAGAAAAAAATAAAGAAAACTATTGTTACTGGTAGTCACTGGCATTATGCAACAACATAACCGTATATCTTGCCAGTGATGATAGTATTAAAAAGACCCAGCTTTGTAGCTCTTTGGTTCTCTCCTGTGCTTTGAGGGTTATTCGCCCAGTTCTCCAGTTTTCCTCCCTTTGGGCATTCACCTAGATGGAGCCTAGCTCTGTTATGAGTGTCCCATGCTGTGATGTATAGACCCCCTTGCACGTGACGTCAGAGCAGCTCAATTTGGAGGGCAAAACAAAAGAATTTCAATCTCCTGAGAATTGTGACCTATTGTTTTGCCCTCCAAACTGAGCTGCATTCTGACATGCTGCAAGGGGTCTTTACAACAGCCAAAGCTTTTAAAAATAGATTTATTTTTTTCTCCATGTCATGTTGTTGATATTCCAAGGTATGTGGGGTTAGGGAGATGGGGTCTAATGTCCCTGCACATAACCTCTGCAGTCCCTGGTAAACTGGTATTTGACTGAAAAGGAGTTTCTGTTTAACTGGGAGGGAAGGGGAGGGGAGGGTAGGGGAGGGGAGGGGAGGGGAGGGGAGGGGAGGTTTGTTACCTGCATTAATTCGATTAATTATAGTTTAATATTAATGAATTAACTACCTACCTATCATCATTACACTGACCCTATGATCAAAGCATTCACCAAACTTCCTTCAGGTATTTGTGTCAAAGTATCTGACCTTGGTGGCAGCTCAAGGAGAGCATTAGCTGTACGAAGGCTCAATAAACGGCTGCTGCATTGACTTCCTGTTGTTGTGGCAACCGCCACAGAATCATCTTGTTGCCATGACAACTTAACTCTTTGGTATTCAGGCCTTGGGTCCAGGGATACAGCATTTGCCAGCTTGAAGTAAAAGAACAGAAATATTTAAGGTGAATTTTGGAAAAATAATTTGATTCTGATTTTCTCACAAAATGATAATTTTTTTGAAGTGTTTGATTTGAACAAATGAAGAAAAAGCCCACTGACCTTGACTTTGATTCGTGTCAAATCAGGTGCCGGATGACCAGACATTTTGCGCAGGGCAGGCAAAACAAAAAGGTAGAAAGTAACTAAAGCTGATACTGGGTTACCTGTGGTGGGAACAAATAACAAGACAAATAAGAACTTTGACTATGAAGATGCAAAATCACTTCAGCAAAATTTTGATGCAAAAATGAAGAAGAAATCCCCCCCCCCCCCCCCCCCTGGTGTAGCAGTTGTGTACTTGCCTCTCACCTCCAAGGTCTCAAGTTCGATTCCTGGACCCCGGAGGGAGACTCCGGCCGGAAAAAGGTGGGGGTGCTCGTCGGAAATTTAAAAAGTGACCCCTAAAAGATACCTGAGTCCTACAAAGGTGGACGTGGCAACAAGATATTTTTACCCCTTTATTCTTATCTAATATCTTATTATCTTTAAAAATACCCTAAAGGATACCAGCTTTGACTTTGGTGGCCCGAAAAGCTTTTAGACACCCTAAACGATACCAAACCCCTGATTTTGACCCCTAAAAGATACGACGAGCACCCCCGCCCTACGATATAAGGGAGTCCCCCCCCGGGTCCTGGACTCAGCATCACATGTTTGCAACAAATGAGCAGAGTTTGTTAGGTGTCTCCCTTGATTCCAAGGTTTTTTCCAGTTCCTCCACCCATAAAACCTAACACACTAAATTCTAATTTGATTACTCTGATAAAATTTGAGGATTCCACCAACAAAAGGATTACAAACCTGGGAGAGCAAAAATTAGCTTCTTTTCTGAATGAGATGGAACTGTAGCAAACGTGGTTGGCTTCCTAGATTGAAAATACATAAGGAAACCAAAAATTAATAGACTGAAATAATGAAATGAAGTAGTAAAAACATTCGGAGTTCAGAATTTCTTACCCTGGTTTCATGAACACCCTTCCAAAGTGAATAGTAGCACCAAGTCTGTCTTCAAGAACTGGCTTTAGAAGATCCTGTTATGCAGTACATAATTTGCATGATTCTTAAGTTAATTAAAGCATGTATGATAGAATAGACCATTTTCAAATTTGTACAATACCACTGTGTTTATTGACTATAGATTAATTTATGCAGGGTTAGCCTCATTTTAATGTCAAAATATTCACAAATACCAATATTAAAGTAAAGAATACACAACTTCAACAATACAAACACTTTGAAATTCCACGGACCTTCACTGGAATGCATGAATATTCTATGCGAAATCAAGGCTAACCCTGTATAAATGAATCTGTAGTCAAGGAACACAGCGGTATTTTACGAATCTGAAAATGGTCTTCTATCGTCTGTACCCGTCCATCTGTACCTTTTCACCCATAGACACGCCCCCAGATGAGATGACAACATCTGCTTCAGATAAGCCCTTGGTAAGAGTGGCTTGAAGACTTTCTGGACTGGTAAAAATACAGAAATCAAGTTGTAAATGTATAGCTCCAAAAATGTAACTATCCTCTCCCTTACCCACCCCCACCCCACCCCCTCAGAATGTTCTATTGAAATATGGGGAGAAGGGAAGGCTGGGAGCTGAGACAAGGTAATTCTTTCTGAAGCTTCTTTCTAGTACTTACTTATCATGAGCTATTCCCAGGTCAAGAACATCAAATCCTTCTTTCTTCACAGCTGCTGTAAGCATTGTTTTGTTGCTGTCTCTGATCTGACCAGCCTTTGGGCTTCCTGTGGGTTGGACAATCTGGAAGTGACAAGATAACTATAGGTTCACGTTGTGATTAGATAAGACTGCCACAAGAAATATAAACCTGAAAAACGGCCCCCTTAAAAGTGATAACAATACATAATTTAATCAAGGGTGGCATAGAGGTAGTGTGCTCATCTCTTAATTCTGGGGACTGACTCAGGTTTGATTCATAGAGTCGGCATCACATCTCTGGTATTGGATCTTGGCATAGCAAAGTGGTTACATGGGAGTAATGTCTATATACTCATGTAAGAACCATGATTCTACTAACCTCATTACCAGTTGAAAGAATAGCAACTTTGGGCTTTTTGAAAACAGAAACCTACAACAAGTAATAGACTGGTTTAGAACATGGATGTTAACTTATTTTTGATAATTTAACATGAACATGAATGGAGTTTTTCAGTGTTATTTCTGGGTGCTACAAGTGGTCTATAGCTGTCTTTTGCCCTCCTAAAGTCTTTCAACTTTTCATTTTTTCAGAAATCCTCCATGGGCAGATCCAGTGAGGTGGATTGGGTGGCTAGCCACCCCCCCCCCCCCTTTGAAGTTAAAAAATAATAAGAATAAATATGCCTTTCTAAGGTAAAGGCTTAAAAGGATGCTATGTGATGCCTTTCTACGTAACAGCTACCCCCTGAAATTGTTCTGGATCTGCCACTGTCCTCACCAATTACCGGTAAGTATAAATTTTTATGGAGGTATGCTTGGGGTACCAGTGCACAAACCAAACACTTTTTAGTTCTTTACTGACCTTGATAACACCAACTGTAGCCAACAAACCAAGCTCAGCAGGACCCAGGACCTCTCCTTTGCTGAGGACTAGCTCTCCAGAGGAAATGTCAAACCCAACAGACCTTTAAAAAATATTCAGTGATGGTTTTATGTTAATCAAGTGTGTGCCTCTATCATGGTGTGGTAGCTTGTGAATCTTTCTGAAGCATAATTTTGTATGGGTAGAAGTTTACACTGTGAAAGAGGGAAATTAGGAAATGGAAGGAAAGGGAAGTCAAGGAAATGGAAGGGAAATGAAGGGAAGAGAAGAAAAGGAAAGGGAAGGGAAGGAAAGGAAGATAAAGATACTCTATTCAAAGGTTTCCCATTCCAGATAGGCAATGAGTTCATAACCATTTACAATGTCAGAAATTGAATATAATTGAATATAAAAAAATCAATTGTTTTTGGATCTCACAATACCCTGCCAGCAGGTTTCATTTTCTGCCCCTTGCTTTTTCCTCTTGGTTCTAGCAGCTAAGGTATAAAGGAAACCTCTGCTTGCAGGGTAATCCAACAGGTAACTAGAATAAAAATATATGAATCATCTTAACTTATTACCTTATATCCTGCCCAACTTTGGGAGTTGACAAAATCTTCACCTTGACTTCAGTTTTTCCCTAACAAAGTATAAAATGACTTAAAACAATTTCATATGGACATCACAGAATCAAACTTTAATAATATGAATGAGTGTCAAGTCTTACCTCATCAGCACTTTCCACAAGTTCAGTGTCCTCTACCTGGACCACTGCATCTGCACCAGGGGGTAAGGGAGCACCAGTGGTTATGCGCATCACATGACCTGACGTCACTTCTGAGGAGCTCTATAACAAATTTACAGCTATATTTATAACAGTGCCACAGTATTTTCGGAGAAAGTTTTTTTTAAAAGTGAGCTTACCATTTCACCTGCTGTGACACGACCAACAACTTGACGTACTCCTGGTCCATCTGAAGCTAATAAAAGAATTCAATTCTGTTATTTTTTACAACATTTCCATAATTACTGTATATACCCAGAGAAATTCACCAAAATTCATAAATTTGGATAAATTTGGCCTCCATCAATGGAATAGACCCCTTGCAGCACGTCGGAATGCAGCTCAATTTGGAGGGCAAAAGAATGGGTTCCAATTCTCAGGAGATAAAAATTCTTTTGTTTTGCCCTCCAAATTGAGCTGCATTACGACATGCTGCAAGGGGTCTATTACACCTGTGTAACCTTGTTCTGAGACACTTGATATGGGAGGAAATCTACTGTTCCACTCAACATGGCTGCTGCATGAGAAATGTCTAAGGTTTTTTAGTAATCTGGGTTTTTTTTGTACCTAAGACTGCATAGCCATCTTTGATAGAAGCAGGGAATGGAGGAAATGGAGCAGCTGAATAAACGTCCACCGCCAAAATACAATTCAATCCATCTAAAACAAAAATCAAATCAAATCAATCAATCAATCAAAAAGCACAGACATAATACACAATATGTTTCAAATTGGGAGGGTCTGTACATAGATGGTATGCCCTACTACTTTCCTTATGGAACTGTTTCAAGCAGTTTGTCTTGATTAAAAATGCCTCTACTTAGTGGTGTTCTTATACAAATTTGCGAAGGGACCAAAATGGCTGAAGTCTTGAGGAGCACAGGTAGCCCACACAAAGGGTTTAAAAAGTATCCTAATTCAGCTAGTAAAGGAAAAACAAAATGATATGAAATACCTTGTATGTCAATCAAGTGTGTGCTGAGATGATTGGCATGTTCCATCACAACACTCACTGCTTTGTCCATGGGCATCAGGGAGTAAGGAGAATGACGATCCCTGACAGCCACTTCGCTTAAATCTATACCAGGATAAATCATCAAACATTCAAATGCTTTCTAATGAAAATAGGAGAGGGTACTGGGGTGCCTGTGACCCCTTCCTGTTGGGTCTCCAATTACAATACGATATGTAATGGGGTGCCTGTGACCCCTTCCTGTTGGGTCCTCAAATTACAATACGACTGGCACTGGGGTGCCTGAATGTGTTTTAGGGGAGGGAGGGATGGACCCTAGTGCTGACCCCCCTCCCTATGGCAAATGTATCCACACTCCTCAGATTCATTGAGTGATCTTTATCTTACCTCGTCCAGCTTTGTGAGGACAAACATGGGCTGGTGCATCCTGTGAGAAAAAAGAAAAGTAACTTAATCCTCCAGAAATGAAGATTTATCAGCTGAAAGATGTTTCAATGTGTTTTTACCTTGCTTGAAGGTGGTTTTGCTGCCATAGCCTGATGTGTTGCAGTTGCTTTTGGGGAACCATTTATGATATCTATCAGCAAAAATCATTAGTGTTCATAATGCTTTTCATAAGTCAGGTATTTCTTATTATTATGCATGGCTCCAGGAAATGACCATTTTTCTTATTGAAATGGAATGGAATTTCAAAGGGAAGGGTAGGGTTTGAGGAGGTTGTATTTTAAAGCTTTCTTCACAATTTGCTACCACTTACTATAGTTATTTTAACCCTTTTAAAATATTTCTTCTGAAAAAGTTTCAAGAGGGATAAATTCGAGAGACATCTTACCCAAAGCATGAGGGAGAACTGGAAGGATGAACTGCAAACACTCCTGGGAGAAAAAAGAATAAAAAAACATGAGGATAGTCCCTGGTCCTAGGGAGGGGTATTCTTCCCTTTTCCCCAGTCCCTCTCTCAGCACCTCAGGACAAGGGACTAGCTAGACAGGCTACATAATGTGATGGGGATGATGGGGATGATGGTGATGATGATGATGATGATGGTGGTGATGATGATGATGATGATGATGATGATGATGATGATGATGATGATGATGGTGATGATGATGATGATGATGGTGATGATGATGGTGATGATGATGATGGTGATGGTGATGGTGATGGTGATGGTGATGGTGATGGTGATGGTGATGGTGATGGTGATGGTGATGGTGATGGTGATGGTGATGGTGATGGTGATGGTGATGGTGATGGTGATGGTGATGGTGATGGTGATGGTGATGGTGATGGTGATGGTGATGGTGGTGATGATGATGGTGATGATGACTAATAATAATGGTGTGAAATACAAACAATGATTTTCTTCTCTACAACTCATCAAAAGGATGTCGGCCCATGGAGAAAGGGATGCAGACTAAAAGGCTGATGTTCGTCCGCAGAGTCATATATGTTTTAGGGCGTGACCTTGAATGTTTTTCTGGTGTGAAAACCCACTTTAGTAACATCTGTAGAAAGATGAACTGTAATTGTAAAATGTCTTTTGTTATCAAAATAGAAATATGGACATTTACCTGTGAGCCCTTGACACTGCCTGGTAGATTAATAATCAGAGTTTTATTTCTCATTCCACAAACAGGCCTGAAAAATGCATCATTTACATATCTGATATTTTGAAGTAATTATGCCTCATATAAAACTGAGTGGATGTATTATATTACTGCGATTCTCAATATTCTGCAAACTCAGACATTTCAATAGCTTGTTGGGAAATTGGTTTTTCACTGCTGTCAATCAAAACTAATCAGTCGGTAACTTTTTATATTTTTGACTGGCAGCAGTGAAAAATGGGCAACTTGCAACTACCGAGTTTGCAGAATGATCACAGTAACCTGCATTAGCTACAAACCTTGATAGAACAGCAAGTGGAGTGACTTTAAGTGATTCTGCAATCATATGCTGTGATAAACCAGGTGCTCTACGATGGATAACTTGACTTGTTGCCTGATGTAGAAACAGCTAAATTTTAGAGTTTTGTAGTTTAATTGCTCATGCCTCCCTTGGGGAGTAGGGTTTGTTGGTCAGGAAACAAGATACCCAATATTTGATGACTATCATCTGATTTTTATCACTTGGCACTCATAGACTGATGACTAGCTAAATTGGTTTTAGCTTGACCATACCTCATTTCTGGCTTAATTTTACTGGTCAAAATGACCAGCAAGACAAAGATCCAATTCTGGCCAGACTGGCCATTATTTTAAGCCCTGATAGATAGTTTGTAAAAGTCCTTAGTTGCCACGCCCACCTGAGCAAGACGCTGGTACCTTTTAGGGGTCATTTTCAAAATTTTCCATAAGCATTCACCACCCTTCTATATTTGGGAATCCCTCCCTAAGCTTACATATACTTCCTCTTCCCTCCTCTCCTCTAGGAAATTCACCCAACCAAAAGAAGGCTGAAGACATTCTAGGGCTACCAGGAAGGTACTTCTACTCCTCCTTGATAATTTTAGCTCTGCTAGCATACTCTGCACAAATGAATAATTCCTGACAAACCTCAGGGGTTACATCGCGAGGTGAAAATCCTGTTCCACCTGTCGTGAGGATCAGCTGAACCTTGTCAACATCACTCCATTTGCACAAGACTTTCTGTTGGGATGAATAACAAGGGAAAGATGGATTCATGAGATTGGGTTACCTGTGGCTTTCTCATTTTATCAACTCAAAGAAAAACTCACTATTAAGATCAAATGTATGTATATGGCATCTATTAACAATTAAAGCTAACGTCTTTACCAAGTATTGTGTGTGTCTTGTGTTTTTGAGTCTTAAAACAGTGGGCAAACAGCCTTGTTTAGATTCTAGAAGAACTTTGAAGAGAATTCAATTCACCTTAATCTCAGAAACGCTGTCTGGGACACAATCATGCTCTATTTGCTTAACATTCAACCTAAAAAGGATTAAATATTAGTTCACTTGAGAATACTAAAAAGCACAAATCACGAAAGAAAACTGCAGAAAATGAACAAGTAGCTAAGTAAGTTTATATAAAGTTTCCAAATTACTCTTTTGCATCGAGGACCAGTTTGGTCAAGTTCGGTCCACTCCTATCTTCTGCCTTGCCTTGAGAGCATCTGTCACTCACTGAGTAGGTAAATTACTATTATTTATCATGAACAAATGAACAAAGGCTTCAAAACACAGTGCAAAACCAACCTAACCTGTCAAAATTCCAACAGTTTTCCCTTCGTCCGCCATCTTGGATGCGTTGGATGAGATGGACTGGGAACCAAAACATACCGCTGACTTCATAATTTGACGGGCTCATTTGAGTGTAGAAGGTGAAATGACGGGCAAGGAGGTGAATGTAGGGTTGTAGTCATGGCAACACAAGAGATCTCAGACAAACCCTATGGCTTTATCGGAGTACATGTTGGTAAGATTAATGTGATTGTGGCCGTGAGCCATTATTGAACTATGGAGGTCAAAAATCACTATGGGCCTTCTTTTTCATCAGATGTTTGTCACCCTCCCCACCATGCACCCCTCCCCCACTACTCAAGACTGGGATTTCACTGAAAATTCACTCTGAATGAGTGGGTGATTCACTCCTTCTAACAGCTGTAACATGCCATACATGGAATGAGTTCAACCATTTCTGCATGATGATATGCATGGGGGCAAGAGAGTCCACCTTTTATGTACTACCAATGCACCAAGGCCTTTAGCAGTATCAAAGGCCAATTCCCCAGATGTCCTTGGGGGGAACGAGGAACTTGAAATAACTGATATTATTTTTACACAGCAAGGGAGTGTAAGGAAAAGGAAAACTGTCAACAATTGTTGTCTTTTTTCAGGTGTTGGTAA
Source organism: Anthopleura xanthogrammica (assembly GCA_964019055.1). Classification (NCBI taxonomy): domain Eukaryota; kingdom Metazoa; phylum Cnidaria; class Anthozoa; order Actiniaria; family Actiniidae; genus Anthopleura; species Anthopleura xanthogrammica. Next base: position 5,759,026 of record OZ025212.1, on the reverse strand, counting down.
ATACTCCTCTACAAATGAAGCTGACTACAAAGATGCTTGTAGGACAGCATGTTTACAAGTATGAAAAAACTGGTTCATTTTGTAAATATGTTATAGAAAATATGTTAAACTTTATGAATTTGAATTCATGATCTTCAGGCAGTGGCTGCTCTTAAAGAAGGTAAATCAGCAATAGAAGCAGTTGAAGTTGCTCTTTCTGCTCTAGAGGTATTGTTTCTTGATGATCAACTTGAATAACAAAAAAAAACAGACTTAGCCCTACCCTCCCTACCCCTAATACAACTCTTTCCATTCATACTCCAAAAAAATCAGGTAATGGGCTTCCTGTGGCTAGAAGAAACAGGGTACCCATTTGTGACATTAGAAATAAAATTACTAACAAGGCTATTGCTAAGACTATTAGATTTTGTAATTATTTTCATTGGTCGTAGGATGCTCCTTGCACTAATGCAGGTGTTGGCTCAAACCTAAATCTTGAAGGAGAAGTTGAATGTGATGCTAGTATAATGGATGGGAAAACACTGGGGTTTGGTGCCCTTGGAGCAGTGAAAGGTAAGTTTTTTATTGTTCAATTCAAAAGTAATGGCATCAGACTATAGCCTGTTCAAGAAAAATAGATTCAGAGCTCCCTTTTGTTGTTTTTTGTGTTTTATGAATGTTTCTGTGTATATTTTTTTCTTTCTTTTTTATCCAGGGATCAAAAACCCTAGTAAAGTTGCTGCCCATCTTCTAAAAGAAGAACTCAAAGGTCCAACAAGTGTTGGTCTCATTCCACCAATGTAAGGAAACAAATTCTGTCCTTCTAGTGATCATACAATCTTATGGACACCTCTTGCATCACGTAATGCAGTTCAATTTTAAAAGACAAAACAATAGGTTTCCAATTCTCAGGAGATTGAAATTCCTTTGGTTTTTACTTCAAATTGAGCTGTTTTAACATCACATGTGAGTGGTCTATAATATTTCTCTCATAGCTTTTTTTCTCTGACCTCTATTCCAGATTTTTAGTAGGAGATGGTGCAGTTCGTTGGGCAAGCCAAAATTTTGTTGCAGCAAGTGTGTCCAATGAATCCCTCAATACTGGTAAAGTGCTTTGAGATCAAAAAATCAGTCTTTTAATAAAAATATATTGTTTCACGTTTCTGAGAAGAAATTTATTTTTCAGATAAAAGCCTTGCAGCATTTCAAAAAAGTAAGGCCAAACTAGAGAGTGCTGGGAAGAACACACTCGAACGTAATTTTCACAAGAAACGTAGGATTGAAGACTTGTGTTTATATGTAAGTCCACGATACGAGCAACAAAATCGTGCAACTTGTCACACAAGATTGATGCGTTGCAAGTTGCAGAGTGAATGCTGCTCGTATTACCACCCTGTGCAACAACAAAATTTTGTTGCGCGACTTTGTTGCAAAGTAGAAGTTCTTTCTACTTTCTGCATCAATGAAAATTTGTTGCGCTTTGGATGATAATACAACCAACATTTTCTACGACAAGTTTCACGATTTTGTTGCTCGTATTTTCGCGCCTTTACTGAAAAAAAAAATGAAAATTCATTAAAATAGTTCAGGGGTTTTGGGTCCCAGTTGTACCACTGTGGAGAACATTTCAAACCTATTATAATAATCATTTCATTTCATACGATTTGTTTTGTAGGAGGATTCGTACATGGATACTGTAGGTGCGGTCTGCATGGATTCGAAAGGGAATGTTTGTGCTGGTGTATCTAGTGGTGGACTGTTACTTAAGACTCCTGGGAGAGTTGGGCAGGTAATGAACAATAAATGAAGAGAGAAAGAAGCGTTGCGCGTATCATCTTCGAACACGTTCAAAGTGTACGGCATTGAGAATTTTGATGTTGAATTCCTGGTTGGATAAACATTTTTTAACATGCTTAGTTTTTGTCCCCATCATGTCGTGAAACAAATTTGGTAAATACTGAGATATTTTGCACCAAATATTATTGAAGAAAAACATACTCAGTTTGGTATTCTTTATTTGAAGACATCAAAAAAATTCTTTGCGCTGATTCTCGCGCCGAAATTGTTTTATTTGGATGCGTGCGCAGCGCTTACTTTTCTGTGCTTCGTGAGTAATGTTTCTGCGCAAGTTTGCGCTAACCATTTCATAATGAAACGTGTTCGTTTGTCTCACGATTGAGGGTCATTCGCGCGACGTTTCGACTGCAAGCCACTAGTCTTATCAGGCGATGGCGTAGACTTCATGACCAGTGCGTCTGTTATATATATTGCGCAAAACTGTTGTTGGTTCGTGTCTCGATGCGCACTAATGTCACAGGTGTTATTGTCCAGGCAGCCGTGTATGGTAGTGGTTGTTGGGCCAGGAATCCAACAGAAGAGAGCGATGTTGGTGTAGCTTGCTGTACGACAGGTATTAACCACTATACTTCACAACAGATAAATCATGGAATGTGGAATAAATGTTCCATTTTCTTTCATTTCGAAGGGTGTGGTGAGTATTTAATCAAGACTATGCTCGCTAAGGAATGTGCAGAAATGGCTTTAAACAGGTTAGTTTGTAGGGTCAGATATCTGTAAACCAGGTTATTAAAGCCTTGTTCACACGAGCAAAACAAATGCAAACGCAAACACAAAGAATGGAAATTTTTTTTCATTTCCTTGTCGGCTTGCGTTTGCGTTTTTAGCGTGCGAACATGTGAACATGTGTTTGTGCAAATGCCAACACAAACGCAAGACCAAAAATGTTTTTGATGTAAACAAGCATCACTATTGCGCATGTGTTTGCATCTGTGTTTCACATGTGAACATTGCTTGCGCTTGCGTTGCTGATGTGAACCACCCTTAACTGCACTATGCCCTATCTCTTCGCATCATACAATTACTGTACTCAATGCCATATACTAGTTAACGCATTCTTTACACCAGTTTTCATAATTAAGCGACCCAGACAACTAGCTATATAATTCGAGTCGTCTTGACGGCAGCCAAAAACACCGACGTCCTGCGCTGTGTCGGTCGCGTAAATATGATAACTGGCGTAAGACGACATTCACTCAGTCATTTATTCGTTTGTTCTTAGAGATGGTTATTCTGCAGTAAAAGATGCTTTGCAGCAGAAATTCATAGGTAAGACGACGAGACACGACAAGAATTAATGATCGTTTGCAAGAAAAATATAAAGATATAAAAGAACTTGAACAATCGAGGAGTCTGTTATGTTATTTGTCTGCTTTCAGATGCGCCACATTTGCCTTCCAATAAGCAAAAAATAGCGGGGATTTTGCTACTGAGGGCAATGGAGTCCTCAAGTCAAGGTAACGATTCATGGATGGATCATCTGTTTTCATGCAGTCTAGCTTGTTTTTGTTTGTTTGTTTGTTTGTTTACAAAAAGGAGCTTGCGCACTTTGGAGTTCGACTATTTGCAAGTATTTCCAATTCACATCTTGTTTTCACTGAATTCCTATCTTTCTATTTCATTGTTAAACACACCAGGTCGCGAGGTGGAGCTTGTTTGGGGACATAATGCCTCTAGTATGTGTTTGGGGTACATGTCCACTGAGAATCCTAAACCCAAGGTAACACAGACGTACTATGTACTTGAAGTCACCACATTCAGTGTGCATTCAGTGTGCATTCACTACAACATGATCATGGGTGTTATGTTTTCCCATTTCAGACGTGTCATTCCCTAGAGTATCATTTTATTGTTTAACGGTTACACATGAAGACACATGAATATGGATACAACTCTAAAAAAAATCTTATTCTCATGAGAATGATACGTGGTCTGAAATGGAAAAACATTACGCCCGAGCTAAAAATGCCTATTGATCTTATTATCATTTATTAATCTTCTCTTTTTTTTCACCACTAGATTCTAAATATGTGGGATTGAAATTTGAAATTTCTTTTGGACTTATTTCTTCTTGTTTGTTTTAGATTCGAATTTGCCGATCCCCTGAATGCGTCCATGTCCAAGAAACCCATTCTGTAACGATTGAAGGAACAATTGAAAAACAACACAAACAAAACCCGAGCTAACACCGAGTTTGCTATCAGTTCAATATAGGGTCCTGCGACTAGCGCGCAAAGAAAGGCATGTTGAATCCCTCTCCGGTGGAAAGCAATAAACGCTGGAGCAAAGCGGCCGAAGCTAAAACTTGGATTCAACGGGCATTGCAGGACAATGTTCAGCTAAAAGTTACACCATGAAACTGATAGTTGCCTTCCTACACGTGCAACGGATACTTTGTTTCACGATAAGTTTTGCAAGGAACGGCGCGTGTACAACATCACTCTTGAAACTTGTCTCTAATTTTGTTGGAAGTTTCAGTTTCAGAGACTAAAATCTTTGTAAATTCAATTTATTAAACTCAAGTTGAAAACATTCTTTCCTTGTGAAAAGAAGAAAAGGTATTTTTCAAATAAATACTGTGATAATACAATGAATATACATTTAAAATGACATCTTACAAAATCAGTTTAGATTTTGATATCCCTGTCTTGCTTTAAGTCAGTCCCCTGCTCCTGCGATTTTGAAAAACTTGCCTTCACTGGAACATCTTAAAGGCGCTGATATACTATGCGATTTTCCATGCGACGTCGCAAAAAATAGAGATCGCACCGTGCGACGTCGCGTGAAAAAAATCGCTTCGTGTGTCTGCACCTTAATGGCTTCCTCGTTGACGTGAATTCTCACTTAGTAAATGGCTTTCTATAATAGTTTACCACTGAAATGGTTTTATATTTTAGGTGGTTTCACTTAAATGGCTTTTCCCGTACTGATAGGAATGCCCTCCCCTAGTCTCTCCGGCAGCCGTTTTTAGGGTCGTCACGCAGCCCTTCCCGGGCTCATTTACACCTAAATGGCTTTCCATTGGAATGCCCTCCCCTCAGTAACACTTAAATGGCTTTCCATTGGAATGCCCTCTCCTCAGTTACACCTAAATGGCTTTCCATTGGAATGCCCTCCCCTCAGTTACACTTAAATGGCTTTCCATTGGAATGCCCTCTCCTCAGTTACACCTAAATGGCTTTCCATTGGAATGCCCTCCCCTCAGTTACAATTAAATGCCATTTTTACCCAACCACAGTATACTAGGAAAAACACCCGCACTTTTTTAAAATACTAATTACTCTAAACGAACGAGTTTTTACTAGTCTTTAAATACAATAGGTGATGTCGCCATATCCACGTATGTTGGAGTTTTCTTTGGTCTTCCGCGAGGTTTTCTTGCAGGTTTGTCCTCTTGTTTTGTTGATCTTACTTGTGTAACTATAGCAGGTGCACTAGTTACCTTCCTGGGTGATCTTGGAGAAGATTTTGTTTTCTTTGGAGACGTTCGTTTTGCTGGCGCAGCCAATTCTTCTTCGTCAGAGCTGGACAGAATTGTTTCCACGATGTCTTTGCTTTTCTTGGTGGATTTTGGCGGTGCGCGCGATCGAGGTTTTTTGGCCGGGATTGGTTCTTCATCATCTGATATGTCTGATGTTTTTACGACTTTTTCTTTCTTGTTTGCGGTTCTCTATGTAAATAAGAAAATCCTTATCAGCCTCTCAATGTACAAGGTACGTTGTGTACTAACATATCAAAAAGAAATATTTCTAGCTACTGGAGACTGCTTTGAAAATCATTATTCTAACCTTCCTCATTTCAGTTCTGCTCTGTCAAAAGATGCTCATTTCACCGAACCCTAAAACAACCTCTGGGCTGATCTAAGTAGAGTGTGTACTAACATATCAAAAAGAAATATTTCCAGCTACTGGAGACTGCTTTGAAAATCATTATTCTAACCTTCCTCATTTCAGTTCTGCTCTGTCAAAAGATGCTCATTTCACCGAACCCTAAAACAACCTCTGCGCTGATCTAAGTACAGTATGTACTAACATATCAAAAAGAAACATTTCCAGCTACTGGAGACTGCTTTGAAAATCACTATTCTAACCTTCCTCATTTCAGTTCTGCTCTGTCAAAAGATGCTTATAATCTTCACCGAACCCTAAAACAACCTCTGGGCTGATCTAAGTCAGAGCAGCTAATTCAAAGATCGAGTTGGAATTTAAGAAAACCAGAGAAAACCCAAAAGTCATTGGCTAACAAATTCTACTAACATGTGATGCTGAGTCCAGGAATCGTACCCGAGACCCCAGAGGTGAGAGGCAAGTGCTATGCAGCCCTTGATTGCCATAATTTCACAGGCACCCAATAACAGTGTTCCAAATACCTTTCTTGAAGCATCCTTCACTTCATGGCTTCCATTACTCGCAGCTCCAGCAGATGGGGTAAATATAACACTCCTTCCATCATCACTAGCTTTTCGTTTCTTTAGTCCATTTTGAAAAATCTTCCGAAGTTTGCCATAGTCTGGTGTTTGTTCATACTCAAGATTCTTGACATATTCTAGGAATTGTTGGACTTCTGTAGAAAATAACGTTTTTGATCATCTTAGAGTGATTTTACTTGACCCGTAAAAAGAAATTGTAGGTATGATACATAATATTAATTAATAAATCTATGTTAGATGAAGATAGTTTACCTGAGCTATCTCCAGAGGGAAGGCATTCTTTGATAAGCTGGGGTATGTTATCCATGTATCTGGAGACAAGTAAGAAACATGAATATAGCATACAATACCAACATCAACAACAACAACAGCTTCCACAGCAACAACAACAGCAGAAGTAGAAACAACAGCAGCAGCAGCAACAACAGCAGCAGCAGCAACAACAGCAGCAGCAGCAACAACAGCAGCAGCAGTAACAGCAGAAGCAGCAACAACAGCAACAACAACAACAGCAACAACAGCAGAAGTAGTAACAACAGCAGCAGCAGCAACAACAGCAGAAGTAGTAACAACAGCAGCAGCAGCAACAACAGCAGCAACAACAGCAGAAGCAGCAACAACAGCAATAACAACAACAGCAATAACAACAGCAGCAGCAACAACAGAAACAACAACAGCAGCAGCAGTACAATAACAACAACAGCAGCAGCAGCAATAACAACACCAGCAGCAACAACAGAAACAACAGCAACAACATCAGCAGCAGTACAATAACAACAACAGCAGCAACAGAAACAACAACAACAGCAATACAATAACAGCAACAACATCAAGAGTAGTACGTTCAAAAGAGCTGCATCAACACATCAGTGATCACCTTATCTTCTGGTTCTTGACATACTCCTTGTCAGATAGCTTATCTTCCCAGGGTAGTCTTCCACACAACCATTGTAGCATAACATAACCAAGAATTTCTAAATCTGATCTTCTTGATGGAGCTAGAAAAAAAGATGAAAAAAACCTCTGTTTTCAAAACCCCCAAAAAGGAATGGAAATAGTTCAACTGAAAAAAAATTCCCAAATTTTTCCTTTTCCTATTTTACGTTCATTTCCCCATTTTTCCTAATTCCCAACATCATTTTACACTGTAGCTGGAGGCCACACCCTTACGTCATATTGCATCTCAACATGGAAATGTGAAATGAACCCTGTTATCATTCATTCATTCACTCATTGGTTTCTTTCTTCCTTTCCTTCTTCACATTTTTCTTTCTTTCTTTTCTTTCATTCATTCATTCTTTTTTCTTTCTTTTTTTTTTCTTTCTTTTTCCACCAGTGTTTTTACAAAGCTTAGTGGTTTTTCAAACAACTAACCAACTCCTTTGTGTGCATCCCTGCTGGCAAACTCTACTGTGCCGTCATGTTTTCTTTTTGGATCTTCCTTGTACTCCTTGTGTTCTCCATTTGGATTAAACCTGAAGGTAAGTCCATAATCAAGCAAATAGACCTAAGAAAACAAGTGATCAATAATCAGTTGACTGAATCTCCAGAGACTGCAGGGCTTAAAATAATGTTCAGTCAGTCTCAGGTAAAGATGACCAGCCAAATTAGTTTTAGCTTGGTCAATACCACGGTTCTGGCTCAACGTTACTGGTCAAAATGACTGGCAAGGCAAAGATTTGACTGAACAAGTTCCAATTCTGGTTGGACATTGTCCAATGACCAGCCATTATTTTAAGCCAGGCCCTGGACTATCTCATTATCAGCCTATGGCAAAGGGTAAACTCTGCCCTCCACGCTCAATTATTTTGGTAGTTTTAAGTAAATAATTTCATTCTGAGTTCTGAAATTTGAAAGCACAATGCAGAAGCACAATAAATAATGTATTAGCTAATTGACCTGATCTTTCTTGCCCTTGGAGTATCCCATCATCAGATTGGATCCCTTGATGTCAGCATGTGCATACTCATTTTCATGGATGTATTCCAGAATATCAAGCTTTAGAAAGACAAGAAAACTAGCTGTTAAACTAAAGAATGTGTAAAAAAAAGTCACAGCAAATGACAAAGAGACAGCCAAGCCTGGCATCAGCCATCAGCTGGTTTTTATGTGAGTTCTTGGCTGCCATGTCGCTTGAAGTAAACATGGCAGCTATGTCTTATGTTGTTTAGTCTCTTGGGAAAATACAGCATAGCATATTTATATAGACCCCTTGCACTAAATCCTTACCTGGGGGGTCAAGACAATGAAAAATATTACAGCTAATTTACATCATGCGTGGCCAGTAAATCCGAGAATTCAAATGTAGTTTTCAAGTCTTCATATTAACATTTCAAATCTCCGATCAACGGCTCTGATATTCCAAAAAAATTCAATTAAAAATTAGGTTTTCGACCCGCTATCATGAATGATTGTGAAATAATTACCAAAAGAATTCACTTGCCAACCACATCGCTAAGTATCAAATAAAAATATTTTGAATAAAAAGAGTTGCCTGAGTTTTGATTATAGTTGCCACCAAATTTTGGAATTTCAAGCGAAGCCGCCAAAACTCCAATCAAAACATTCGGGTTACTGGTCACGCGTGACATAAATTAGCTGTAACATCAAAAAAAATTTCAATGACCTCAAGAGAAAAGAATTCTTTTTTTTCACCCCAAGTTTGAATTATTGCAAGGGGTTCAAATAGGTCAAAGGAGATTACTTACGACTCTTAATCCCAGCATCAACACAGTCCTGATGTCAAACTGACGGTCGTACTGTTGGAAGATCTGACCAACATCCTTGTCATACCTCTCCATTACTAAAAACCTCATCTTGGCATCGTTATGCTCCACCAAACCTGATCCAAGGTACAACGGAACCCCAAGATGCTTGAGTTTTTTTGTCTTCATCCAAGAACTGACTGTAAAGAAATGAAAAAAACATGCTTAGAAATTGGTTATATGGAAATAAATGAATAAATGAAACAAATGAAAGAACAATGGATGGTTGGATAGATATATCAGGGCAAATCTTTGCCTTGACAGTTATTTTGACCAGTAATGTTGATTGCCAAATTAGTTTTAGCTTGATAATACCTTGCTTCAATGTTACCTTGTTTCTGGGTCAATGTTACTGGTCAAAATTACCAGCAAGGCAAAAATTTGACTGGACAAGTTCCAATTCTGGCCAGACATTGTCTGATGACTGGCTGTTACTTCAACAACAAAATACTCACTGCTATCAGGCTTTGCTACTCTTTGATAAAAAGCAAGCTCAGTGAAGAGTGGTCCATTGGCATGAGGCTCCTAGTGTGATGAAAAACAACATTCATAATATCAAAAATTAACAATACAATTGAAGGCAAGTTGATATTGGATACCCTAAATAGTCTGTCAACCTTATTATGACCCTTATTCCTAGCCAAGGTGTAATATATTCGGGGGATGAGTGGTAGTGGAATCTGAAGCCTCTTGAAAAACAATTCCAGTATGCAACTTTTATTTTTGGGGTTCCTGTGTAATACAAGAGAAGAGAATGGGACTGAGAAGAAGCGAATGAAGGGGGAGGGGGAGATGAGGAAGCAAGCAAGGAAAACTCCTCCACATCCTTCCTCTCATTCTTCCCTCTCCACCTCTCTTTCTACTCATCTCAGTATTCTCTCTTCCACCACAGGAATCCCATAAGATAGATGCTACACTGTGGTCCTTCAACAAGTCACTTACAATCTTAATGACGTTCGCAGCATCCTCACCCACTGGTTTGCCACAATCTGCACTGGCTGAAATATCAAATTATACTTATTCAATAATTTAATTTATGATGAAATTATAACCCAAGTCTATAAAAATACAATAAAAGTTTAATGAATATATTTTTTTAAAGTCATAAATACCTAAATAAAGTGCACCAAATCCTCCCCATCCAATCAGTTTTCCAAGCTTCCATTTCTGCTTAGTAAGATCTGTGAGTATCGTCCCTGAAGGTACTTCTACCATGCCTTTTGGGCGTCGTGGTTTCATAGAAACGGCCGACTTTGGTCTCTTTGAATCTCCTTCTCCTTTGGACTTTGCCTGACTTGTCGCCTTGCGTTTTCCTCTTGAACTCATTTGAAAACTCTTTCACTCCACGGATTAAAACTCTTACTCTATGACTTATAAATAGAAGCTAGAAGCTAAGGATCGGTGATTCAATGCCTATATGATCCAATGACTTATAGACTTCCTTGCTCAAGTTTTTTTCTGCTTGAGATTGAGATAGTGAAACCAATATCGATTGATTTTGTTAATACATTTTCCCGCCATTTTTCATAACCATATTTGGTAATACTTACCATATATGGTCAATACGCAAGCTGTCAAGTTCTCTTCTGATCTGTATTGCCAATCGAAAGGAAAAGATTCACCTCATATTTTTCTCAATTTAAAGCAATTTTCAGCAATCAAGTAAGTATTTTTAATGTAACTAGAATTTTAAAGCTATTTTGGACTATTAACGTTTTTTCTTTTGTTATTTTTTCGTCGAAATCAATGAAAGATCCCTCGTGTTGTTTCAAGTTGTTATTTGGTCAACTGCCATTGATTTTATAATTATTCTCTTTCAAAGTTTAGCTTCTAGAAATGAGTTCCACATCACAAAAGCACAAGAATTTCGTAAGCGAGCCTATGGGCGAGAAACCAGTGACAGAGCTAGCAGGGATCGGTGAAGTACTTGGAGGCAAGCTTAAAGATAAAGGTTTTGATTGCGCATATGTTGTACTTGGACAATTCTTGCTGTTGAAGAAAGATGAAGAGATGTTCAGAGAATGGCTGAAAGATTTAGTCAACGCAAATAAGAAGCAAAGTTTAGATTGTTATACGTGCTTGAAGGAATGGTGTGATGCTTTTCTGTAAAAGTCAAAATGCTGTAGGAATTGAATTATATATATAAGAGACTTAGTTAAAAATTTAGCTTACAGTAAAGTTAAATGATGAAAAACTCCTTCAAGCTTGTAGAATCTTTGACATTTTTATCTAGTTCACTATTTAAAGTGTAAAACAATTCCTTTCTCAAATCTTCAAATAGCATTATCTTTGAGTGGCATGTCTTGGACAAATGATAAGAAATGTGAAGTGTATTGATATCATCACAGTTCCTAATAAATTGAGTTGCCATGCCCCTTGACTTAAATGTACTTCACGGTTTCGTCCGCCATCTTGAAATTGGGGCAAACGCGGCAAAATATATAGAAATCTGGATCACTTTGACTTTCCTTAACTCCGCTCATTTTTAATGGATTTTCAAAATTTAAACTTCAATTATCAGCAGCCATGTATACCAGTTGTCGGACTGAAAATAAAACCAATGTAGGTCTTTTAACTAGTTTTGCGACTCATCATATTTTTACAATTTTTTCATATTCACGTGCCCATCGTTTTATTATGAAAACAAACATCTTATTTTCTCAATTTAAAGCTTTCCATTTTCCATCATATTTAGAGGTATAAGTAACAAAGAAAATATCTTTTCAAAAAAGTTTAAATCTTGAAAATCCATTAAGATTGAGCGGAGTTACGGGAAGTCAAAGTGATCCAGATTTCAATATATTTTGCCGCGTTTGCCCCAATTTCAAGATGGCGGACGAAACCGTGAAGTGGCTTATTAACTTTCACTTTCGTTTTGACTGCACTACAGAGAGGAAGCATCTGAAGAACATCTGGAGGGCTAGCTTAAGAAACAGGTGTCAATCCACTGCCCCTGTCTACCCCTAGAGGGGGGAGTGGATAGACAAAACAATGGGAATGGGAGAGACAAACAGGAAGTGTGGGGGGCATTGTTTATATTCTTTGTTCTATTATAGTTCAGTGTGAACAAATATGGATACCTATTTCTTATCATGGAGCAAATTGATCCCAAGGCATCTTAAGTGCTGCAGTAACAAAACATTGGACTTTCTAATTTTACTGTGATCTCGATATTCTGCAAACTTAGACATTTCAACGGCTTGTTGTGAAATTAGTCAGTCAAAACTAATCAGTCATTACACTCCCCTCTCTATATTTGACTGGTAACCCTGTGTTTAGAGATGTACACACTAAATATTACAGATAGTGGTAGTTTGTGCAAGTAAAGTTGAGTCAATATAAAAAACAATATTTCTACTGAACTCGTTTCCCCACTATATAAGGTCTATATAGCCCCTCCAAGATACTAAGTTTATCTATGTGATAAACAAGGTTATTCTTTATAATGTGATTTTATTACAAATGTTTGAAATACAGTCACAAGGACAAGTTTTTGAGATATGATTACAAAAGTAAGTTGTCAAACACTATCAAAAATGTACAAAGTGTAGGAGCATACTTCATATCCTGTATCCAAACACTGAGGTACGGTCATGATCCTTTATGCATTTAGTGTGCATATGGTTTTGGTAGTCATGAAATTGGAGCTAAGTTTACAGCAAAGGCAGTTACAGAAAAGTAGATTTAGTGAGGAAGGGTGGAGTGTTGTAGTCTCCTTTGCACCTGGTCTTAGTGTAAATTGCCCTATTTCACTATGATGTCACATCTTGTTTACATGGACAAGAAGAATAAGAAATCTAGGCTAAATCTTCTTTCATTCCAGATATTTAGTGTAATATTTAGCTGCTCTCACTTTCCACTATATCATAAACCAAATGTTATTGTGATTCAACAGGTTTTGCTGCTATTTTGCCCCCTCTGGCAACCAAGATCCTTAGCGTTAAAATGATAGATAGTTTTGATGTGACATCATGGTGAAATAGGGCAATTGATCCCTAAAACCGTGTGGTGGGTTTCTACAAGGAAAGTTTCAAGGCTTGACTGGGAATCCAAACTTCTTTGAACCCACACAACCATTTCAAACATTTTAAGCAATAGTTGTCATTTAAAGTCTCTATCCCTTCTAGTAGAAGTCTGAAATTATTATTTTAGGGTATACAGTATCTCTGATTTTACAAGTACGGACCTCTTGCCCTAATTCCCAACCTGAGGGACGAAGCAATGAAAAATATTAACATCACAAAAGATTTCAATCCTCAAGAGAATACAGTTCTTTTTTTCTTTTTTGACCCCAGGTTGGGAATTAGTGCAAGGGGTAGACCTATCATACTGGAATCATTTATATAGATATTTACATTCTCAAAAACCATTTTCAAAGTTTCTTGTTCTTGAAACACTACAAGTATATAGTTAAAAATAATTGACCATGATGTTTAGATGGAATGGAAAGTTATGCTACTAACTGTTTTCTAATTTTAAACTTTCCTTTTTGTAACTGTCCTATGTACAACTTTGTTTTATATCCATCATTTCTGCGAACCAATATCTGAAGAAAAACAACAACAAAAATTAAGAAATAATGTACAGCAATCGCAGATCCAGGATGATTTCAAGGGAGTGGCTATTAATACTTATTAAGCCTGAATGTAACTTCCATTTTACTTCCGACGAAGGACTAGCGTCTTTATTTATTTATTTATTTAATTTAACTTTTTATCACAATTCATCGTTTGACCTCTAGGCTTTCACGTGGTGGATCATGTTACGGTCACCAAAAAGTTCAGACATTGTTGTTGAATTGCCACACAATCGTACTAACTTTTATACAAATTATCTACTTGATTTGTTTATTCTGTTCTCAAAATGTTAGTGGAACTATCTAAATACTTTATTTTTAAAGAAATAATGTACAGCAATCGCAGATCCAGGATGATTTCAAGGGAGTGGCTATTAATACTTATTAAGCCTGAATGTAACTTCCATTTTACTTCCGACGAAGGACTAGTGTCCGAAACATCAGTAAGTGATCTCTCTTATTTTTTACGGCATAAAATTTAACTTTTTGTCACAATTCATCGTTTGACCTCTAGGCTTTCACGTGGTGGATCATGTTACGGTCACCAAAAAGTTCCGACATTGTTGTTGAATTGCCACACAATCGTACTAACTTTTATACAAATTATCTACTTGATTTGTTTATTCTGTTCTCAAAATGTTAGTGGAACTATCTAAATACTTTATTTTTAAAGAAGTTTTGATAAAAATTTGAGAACAGAAGAAACAAATCAAGTCCATAAATTGTATAAAAGTTAGTACGATCGTGTGGCAACTCAACAACAATGTCCGAACTTTTTGGTGACTGTAACATGATCCACCACGTGAAAGCCTAGAGGTCAAACGGTGAATTGTTCCATTTTAAATTCTTTTACTGCATATCTAATCTGGTGGGGTGGATCTTGTATAGTTTGAGCTGTGAATAGCATTTCTGAAATTTTGTAAAAATTCATTTTCAAGCATACTGTTCTCACCTCGCCAGTGTTTATTCCAGTCACCATTGCACTGTAGTAACAAGTTTTGAATAAAAATTAGTGGTAATGAATTAAGAAATAATAATATTATTTAAATCTAATAAGTGTGTTTTCTACACAAAAATTTCTTTAAAGCATGTTTTATCATTTCAGACTTTTATGCTGGTAATAAATCCTGCAATACATGAATTTGGGCAGTTCAGGGACCACAGGTGGAGGGGGTTTCAGCTTGTGCCCCACCTTTTTAGCCAAAAATGATTTTTTGTTACCAGTTGCCTAATGCTTTGACGTGAGTTTAATGCAATAAATATGTAGCAATGCAAAACACTGGAAATTGCATTTCCGAGAGCCTCAATTTCTAAATTTGGGGAGGGTGGGAGCATTCCCCAGGACAACACAGATTAGACCTCATGTCCCATGATTAACAATTAGTATACACCTATTTCAAAAAATGCTGTTGGTGGGAGATCTGAAATCTGAGACTGAGTAACATGCTACAAAATGTAATATATTCACAGCCAAACAACATAAGCAGCTTTTAGATTGGATTATGAAGCATTACCTTTGTGTTAGGAATTTTTCACCAGAAAACATAAAAGCACAAAAGTTCTGTTTTGTCTCTGATCACCCATTACAGATCTACGTCCGACAACATTTTTTTGAATAAGTGGATAAAAGCATGGAGTTTCGAACAAGCTGAGAGATTGTTTTTATCATAAATACCTGCAATTAGTGCCATCCTTTCCTTCAATAACAATTTGACTTCCTTTGTGAAACCTGATAATATGAAAAACTGTTAATGTCTGAGTTATACGAGAGAAGAAAGACATCAACATAAAACTTACCATTCTCCTTCATAATAAAGTTTTCCATCTTCATATCTTGCACTAAATGGAATCTTCTCAGAATGGTATGACCCTGAGGAACAAACAAAGCACTCTGGTGTTTAATAGAGCAGTTTTCTTATAACTATGAAAAACTTATGGCATAGACCATGCCTTGTCGTGACCATGTCAGTGCTGTGTATGAAAACATTTGACATTAAGTGTATGTCCCTGCTGTGCCATATGTGCAATGACTTTTCATACTCATACAAATTTGTACTAAAATAACAGAATATAATAATTAAAACAATAAAGAGAAAATAGGGAAATTACCGCGGGACGTACTTTGAGCTTTTCTTCTCGCAAGAGCACCTTTTGCCTGGAAAAAGAAAAATAGAGGATAACAGTATTTCTTGCATACTCTTAACACAGAATTTGAGTATTCAGAGTTTGAAGGTATGTCTATATTGTTACCATAATGGTGCATTTTGATTGGACGAGCAGTGATTTTCTGCACTGTGATTGATTCAATATTTCATCCATGTCATACCCATGTGCCATGACTTTTTACATGTATACACACAAATTGTGCTCTAGAAATGATCAATGCTTTCTTTTCTTATCAGTTATTATTTCATTGGGGGGAGGGGAGGTACCGGCCAAGACATAACTTTCTGGGTCTAGAAATTGTCAGATTATTCAATACCTTTCTTATTGCCGCCCAGTCTTCTAATATATCCATTTCTTTTAACATATATACAACATATGGACCTAGAACAGAGAAAATGACAATAAGTATTTGAAGGGGTTATAATGAAAACGGCCTAAGTGACTTTTTAGTTTTTTTTAGGGTGATTTTGAGAATTCGCTCAAATCATTTCAAAAATGCACCAAACAACTTCTTTTTGTTTAGATATCGTTGTTTGGTATCCATTTTCCATGATTTCGTTTTTATAAAAGTATTAATGGATAAGCTGTGCACAATGGCAAGTATGTTACCTGAGAACCAAGACATCTATAATCTATCCCCTATTCTCTTTCATACTATATTTCATATATTATAATGATAATTGCTTTGCCTTTTATCATAGGCACATGAATTGAGAAGACAGTTTTGTAATTGTTCTGTTTCAGGGTACTTATAGTTATTATACCTGATATAGTGACTGGTTTGCGGCGCTTTTCTGGAAATAAAACACCATCAGTTGCTCTTCTGTGCTTCTTGTTCATTGACTGTGACTCAAGCCAAACATCTAGATAAAACAAAAACAAAAAAAAACATTAAATTGAGTACTATTAGAGTGAATAATGTGATGCCCCGGTGAGTGTAGTCTTGAGAAAGACTATTGTTGGTAGTGACTGACGTTTCGACAACCTGAGTGGAAGTCATCTTCAGAGTACAGTGGATTACTATTTTACCCATTGATATACTGTCAGCTATTCCAAGAAAGATTGAAGGGGCGAACAGTGAATGACGATTGGTGATTCCACAACCGCAATTAACATTGGGGTAATACCACTGAAATTACTCAATTTTAATTTGAGGAAACAATCGATCGTGTTTTGAATTTCAGTTAACTCGTGACCATTTGGGGCACTCCAATTGGTCATGTGAACTCAAGTGACCATTTGGAGCGCTCCAAATGGTCATGTGAATTTACCGAAATTCAAAACATTTCTTTGGCAGTGCTAACAGTTGAGTAATTTCAGTAGTAAGATTTTCTCCATTCTTCTATACCTAAACAATGCCATCTAATTAAGGTTTCGCTGAAGGGTGCAGGCAGTATCTGCACAGTGCCTTTCAGTCATAAAATCACCAATCATGGATTGCCATTTGCCCATTCAACCTTTTTGAAATAGCTGTATGCACCTATTTCCGAATTAGCGGTCAAAGTAAAATGACAGAAAGACCAATTCTAGAAGCTTAAATACTCGAAAAGGAAAGCATACCTGCTGATATGTCAATATTATGTTTGTCTTCTTCAAGTTTTCTGATCTTTTCCTCAAAATCTGCTTTCATTCCTTCCTTCAGAGCTAATTTCTCACTCTTTAAAAAGATAAAAAGTCAATAATTTTAAAATCTATTTTATCAGATTTAACAAATATATTATCATTTCACTTAAATATGAAACATTTTTCATACCTCAAAATGTTGAACAACTGATTGTTCTTCTGCTTCATATTTGTGCTTCACATTGACAAGCTGAATAAAAAACAATGAGTCAGTCAGTGGCTTATATCACGTTATAATCTATGCATTTATCATCTAAAGACCTCTTTCACATGACATCAAAGCAGCTCAAATTGGAGGACAAAAAAAAAGATTGAAAATGGGGAAATTTTTGAATTGAGAATTGGAAACCTATTTTTCTGTCCTCCAAATTGAGCTGCATTCTGATGTGCTGAAAGGGACAACTGGCATGAATTCTGGGGGTCAAAATTTTGGCATCATTTTTTCCTAATAAATACTTACTCTACACTGCTTGAGAATGTCTATGAAATAAAAAAGAAAATGATTCAAATTAGTAACTGAAAAATAGTTGGCTTGGGCTTCCTGTGAAAAGCTGCATACCACAGGAATCCCAAGATTGTAAATCCTCTGAACAACCTTTTGACTACATAAAGTCAACTGAAGTGGAAAGCCATAAAAATTCTATTTTCTTTTTTGATTGTTTTCTGAGAATATTGATACTAACTTACCAGCTACTTCTAGTCTTATCTCACACATTTCTTTCAATTCTTCTAATGGTCCATTATATTCAGTCGCTAGGCCTGTTGATACACAAAATAAAAAAAGTATTTTGAATTTTCTGAAAAAAATCTTTCCTCAAGTGTTATCAGTTGAGTTACAAGAGAGCTACAGCACAGTAGAATGTGGTAGTTCTTTTTGAATAAGCTATAAAACTTTCAGCAACTGACCTGAAGCAACTTCATCAAGTTTTTTCTCAACTTGGCTGATCCGTTCACAATAAAGCCTGCAAAAAATGTTGTTATTCAGTGCATAGTAGTTAAAGCAGATTTCGTACAAGTTTGAAAAGTCATGGCACATGGCACAGTTACAGCGCAAAGCGGACACAGCACTGAATGCCAAACTGCATGGCACTAACATGGTCCCAGCAAGGCACAGTCTGTGCCATAGGTTTTTCATAGTCATATGAAAACTGCTCTAACTAGTAGACTACTGCACATGCTATTGTGCCTTCACTTAGACCCATAATAGATTAGCCAATTATTGGCTAATCTATTATGGGTCTAAGTGAAGGCACAATAGCATAAGAAAATACATCACAACATGATTTCCTCATCTTTTGCTCGCATTTTAATGATATTTCTAAATATATGTTTTTAATGCTAAAAAAGTCAGTTCTAGGGTAATTAAAAATCAAGAGTATGAAATATTCTGTCGTTCTAGCTTACTGCTCCTTTAGTTCGACGAACTGCCTCTCCAGGTCTGCCATATCATCCAGGCATTCAACTCTCCGTCTTTCGTTCTCAGTCTCATCAACTACAATCAGAACACAAAGGGACCATGAATACCTTCCTGAAAAATGCAAAAATGTTGTAGTTTTTGTGAAGTTTTACTCACTCGAGTCAGAAGAAGAGTCTTCAGAGGCAGAGGACATGGTGTCGTCTTCTTCTTCTTCTTCGCTGCCATTCTCCTCTTCGTTTGGGCTTCTTTCCACCTCTTCATCACCACTTTCTTCTCCATCTATCATAGGCATCTTAAGGTCTAGAATTCAAGAACAATTTTGGAAAAATTTCGAGGAATTTTATAAAGAAATTTTCTAAAATTCAACTTTTTCAATTTGAACTGTTAAAACTGCAGGCGCGTTCATTTGTTTACTACAATCTAAGCATGCGCAGCCTTTGACACAGGAAACCCAACCGGAAGTAGTAGGAAAATTTTTATTGGGATCTTATAACGTCTATGACCCAGGAAGCTGAAACTATTAAAAAGCGTTACTAATAAAGCACTGATCCTAAGACCAAGTATTTTGTGGCTTACTATCTAGTTAAAAGTGCAAGATTAAGTAGATACACTTTACGCATCCTTTGGGCGAAATTTTTTCAAATTTTATATTTATTGGGGTTCCTGTGTTTTATCCATTTTATCGCAGATATTTCATCACGAGATGTTATAAACCTTTTCGCTGTCCTACAACAAAATTGTCGGCTTCCTACGAAAATAATGAATGGATTTTAGAAGGAGCGTAAGATAAAGCAATAATCTATGAAATTATTTCGAGGTTTTTTTAAAATGATGGAATTACATTTTATTGGAACAGGCTCATGTTATCCTTCTCTTCATAGAGGAGCCAGTTGCACTGTTCTGCGACATGAAAATAGTTGCTGGATGTTTGACTGTGGAGAAGGGACCCAAACCAAGCTTATGAAGAGCTCCATCAAACCAGGACGTATCAGTAAAATATTTATAACTCATCTTCATGGTGATCACGTTTTTGGACTACCGGGGTTCCTGTGTACCACAGGACAAAATTGTCCAGAGGATAAAGCACCAATAGAGGTTTATGGACCTGTTGGACTTCGTAAATTGATAAGAACAGCTCTAGAGATTTCTCAATCAAGACTTGGATATAAGTATCTGGTTCATGAGCTTCAATTGTCAGGTAATTTATAACTAATCAAAGAGGGTCAGAAAAAGTTCTGGTGGGGGTAGAGAGGGATAGAGAATTGAAGCATCACACCCAATTCCCAGTCTCCCTCTTCCCTTCCTTCTCTCCAAGTCTCCACCCCCCCCCCCCCCCCTCAGCATCACAACTAGAATGTAATGTTTTTATTTCATTAATAGAGTCCCTAAAGGGTGTGCTTGGGGGAGAACTTCCTGACCATGTACACCATGCTGACAATTGCTTACACCCAGATGAACTCCCAGGAGAAACAATCACTGAGGGAAAGAATGGTTTGTGGGAAGTCTGCAGCGAAGGTAACCTCAGTGTTCAAGCGGCTCCACTCAAACACAGAACTGTTTGTTTTGGATATGTCATTAACGAAGATGAAATACCTGGGAGATTAGATCCATCCTTGTTGAAAAAGAAAGGAATTCCTCCTGGACCATCATATGCAAAAATAAAGCAAGGTGAATCCATTATGGCACCCAATGGAACTCTAGTTACTCCAAATGAGGTGATAGGTCCACCAAGACCAGGAAGGAAGATTGTAATTCTGGGGGATACTAGTGATTCAATGAAAATAGCAAGTGCTGCTATGAACTGTGATTGTTTGGTGCATGAAGCAACACAGGAGGATGACTTGGAGGAGAAGGCTATTGAGTATGGACACTCCACACCAAGTAAGCAATTTAGGGAAAATGTTCCTGATTTCTTGTCAAAGTAGTGACTTTCATAATTTTGATTTTCACACTGCTAAAAAACACATTTTGTAAGGGAATACTAATAAATATTTAAAAAATTTGGTGCCAAAACCTTCAATAGACCACTTGCACTAATTAAGGAGCAAGGATGGCACAGTTGGTTAGTGGGCGGACTTCAGTGAGAGGTCCTGATTTCAATTCCCAGTGATCTCACATCCTTGTTTCGACTTCTTTTACCTTCCCAACCTGGGGTCCAGGTCAAAACAATGAAAAATATTAACATCACAAGTGATTTCAATTCTCAAGAGAAGGAGATTCTTTTGTTGACCCCCAGGTAATTAGGGATTAGTGCAAGGGGTCTATTTTCATGAATCCAACTCTGAAACAACCTCTGAGCTGATCTAAGTTGGGGTATAGCTAAGTAATAAATTGAATTGGAATTTAGTGTGTTAGGTTTTTCAGATGTAGAAAAACAAATCCGAGACCTTGTAAGTCAAGACAAGTGCACTACTGCTTCGCCACCCTTGATTCCCTTTGATTGCCAGCTTTGACAATCTTACAAAATTTGTACAGCCAACATGCAAGACAATCATAACATACACTGTGGAATCTTAAGTAGTTATTAAATGTTTCATTTATTGTGATTCCAGGGATGGCAGGCCAGTTTGCAAAGAACATACAAGCAAACAAACTCATTCTTACACATTTCAGCCAAAGATACAAAAATCCATCTGACAAAGATGAGAATTCAGATTCACCAACTCTAACAAAACTGCTGGATCAAGGGAAGATAGCATTTCAAAGTGATAATATCATAGCTGCTGAAGATTTTACTGTTGTAAATATCCCATTCAGAAATTGAAAAACAGTACACAAAGGAATTCATGCCTTGAGAGGGACAGAAGTGAAGGAAGTAATAATAATATTATTAAAAGAGTAAAGCTCCACATAACAGAGATTATTATACATTTTACTCACTATCTCACTTCTTATTGGCTGAGAGCCCTCAGCCAATCCCTGATATTGTGTGAACTCGACATGATAAATGTATTATCTGTAGGTTTTACTAACAGATAATACATTTATCAAGTCAAGTTCAAAGGTCACAATGGAAATGGAAATACGTTTGCTATTTTTTCGAAAGAAGAATTAAATTTTTATACTTAGTTTACAAAATGTATAATAATCATATGATATTGTAAATATCAAGACCTCAGCCGTTTTATCCGCCTCAGCCTACAGCTTCGGCAGATAACACAGCCTTGGTCTTGATAATTTATGATTTCATCCTCAACCTCATCCAATAATTGTTTAATATAATGTAAATTTAAAACCAGAAATAAACCCTGTTAGAAAAGCAAGACAGTTTTATATTATGTTCCAATATTTGACCAGGTCCAAGAACCCAAACCCTCACCTCCTGTTCCTCATTTCTCAACTGTGAGGCATACTTTGCATAAATACAATAGTTTAGTTTAGTTTATTTGCTCTCTTTAAATATTACAATTTTTATACATAGAATTAGTAATACTAAAATTATTTACAGTTTTGATTTACAGTTTTGTTTGAATATAAGAATAAATTAACGGTTAGGTTTTCTAGTTAGCCCCCAGTCTTTTAGTTACAATAGTAATTCAGGTTTAAAGAAAATATATATATATATAAATAGAATATAATTACAAAAAAAAAAAAAAAAAAAAAAAGAATATAATAACAATGGATATATGTAATAGAATTAGATAATTTGATAATGAGGTCAATTGAATAAATTAAGAAAGAATAATATTGATATAATTTAAGACATGATATGATTGATATAGTTTGGAAAATATCATATAATGTATAAGTGCATAATTGTAGTATACATTTATACATTACATTCAATAATTTGTTGATCAAGTAAATACTGTTTGAGGTTGTTTTTTTAGCTTTTCATCCTTCAAAGCACACAAAAAATATTGTTATTTGTGTTATGCAAGACGCCCCCACAGGAAAAATGTTGTTCCCATCCCTTTTTGGCTGTATCAGACCTTTGTTTCCAATCCCCTCTTACAATATAATTGGTCACACCCCTGTCTAGAGGGCCATTAATATAATTAATGCTTGTACTATCAGGACGACAGCTAACAGTGTATCACCATAGGCACCTCCCCTTACAAAATGCTTGGCCACACCCCTTGTCTAGAGGGCCATTAATATAATTAATGCTTGTACTATCAGTGCGACAGCTAACAGTGTATCACCATAGGCACCTCCCCTTACAAAATGCTTGGCCACACCCCTTGTCTAGAGGGCCATTAATATAACTAATGCTTGTACTATCAGTACAACAAACAACAATGTATCACAATATGCACTTCCTGATAAAAAATTCAAGTTGTCAGGTGTGTCGTCACCCTGGTAATCCTGATGCGTGTGTCGAAACATCAGATACCTGCAATAACTTGCATCAAGCATCTCTCTTCTTCTCTTATTTATGTACCATCTATTTCCAGCTGCTGCGCCTCCTAATACACCTGCACCAATGGCAACTAAAGCATGAGGTACACTGACAACAAATAGACCAAACACACCAACCATACCTCCTACACCCATGCCAATCTGACGGTAAGGTCTGCCTCTAGGATATAACGAATGGGGATCCCATGGGCTCATAATCCCGAAGAAGAAGAGGACGTATTCAATGAATTGCTCCATAAAGCTAACAAGGTTTGCAATAGGGTGTTGGTGACGTGTCTTGACTATTTCTAGGACAATGCCCATAATGTGAGATAAGAAGGAGCTAAGCACATCTTCATCTGGTTTTATCGTAGCGCTCACGATGATAAGAACATTTCTTACATTCAGGAACAAATCTTGAAGCAGCTTTCCTTCCTCTCCTTCGTAAACAGCACTGGTTCTGCGAAGAGCGCTTTCAAATAACTCAATTAAAGCATCGTAGCCTTCAAAATCTCCAGGAGAATACCTTCCGTTGATGACTACCTGGTTATCAGCACACATTTTAGTCAAATATTTTTCCATTCTTCTACGATGGAATTCACAAAGATATAATGAATCTCTAGCATTGTTTGTGGCTTCTCTGCTCTTTGTACACTCTGGCCATTTACAATGATAGTTCGTACCAATACTATTGAATCGTTGAACGTAAATATCAAGGAAGTGTCCCTGTTGGATTTTGACCTTGATCTTTTCCAATCTAATTTGTCCATCAGAAACATTTCTAGATTCAACCGTTTTTGTTTCTTGGATGTGAATCAACGGAGTTGGTAGCAGCGTCCTATTGAACTCTCTATTCATTTCTTCCTGCCATCGCTGAATCTTGGGTCCGAATTTCGTCTTCTTAGTTGGGTAAGCCATCACCATACATATATATGGTTCTTCAGTCTTTGTCCTGTGTTTTGCATTCTCGTTCTCAGACTCTTCTCATACTGCAGTTCGGGGAAATCCCGCTAGCTTGACGTCATATTCCGAGAAATCCCAGTACATTACGTCATTGTCTGTTGTATGCATGTACTAAATATCCAAAACGTTTCAAGAAAAGCTTACTATGCCTCCATTATAAGAAACCCACTATAAACCAAAAGCATCAAAGATCTTTCCCTTTCACTTTTTTTTGTGCTCCCAGGCTCTGGGTTACTGACAAACCGCGACAAATACTGGACAAACCTGTTTTGAGGGGGTTTCCCAGAAAGCACTTTCGATTAGATTAATAGCAGTTCGGCCGAGAACTACACATTGGCCTGTACTACTTATACTCAAATTAACTGTAGAACAATGTCTTATGAGAAAAAAGCAGCCACGTTTTCTACACCTTCAACACCGCACAGCAAAAGGAAAGGACGTGCTGTCGAACAATGGGAAAAAGAATTGTTCAAAGCATTCGATGGTCAAATAGAACGAAAACTGGTCCTCGAAGACCAAGCTTTCACATCCTTGGATCCTAGAAACTTGACTATTGGGCTCAAAAGCACCCAGAAGTTGACCCTTCGAACAGCCCAACAAGTTACCAACAATGAAAATATCATTCTCAAGAAGTTTGATCCAAATTTCATGTCTCCTCGCGAGATACGTTGCAGGTCGCCTGGATGTAAACGACAGACGAAGAAACGATATCCATCCAGTCCAGCTGAACCAAAGAAAGAAGACTTATACCTTTGCCCAAGCCATAAGGAAATACTGGAAGACTATATGACAAAGATTTGCGCTGAGAAGGGAATAGATGTAAGCACAAAGTATTCTGCTGGAGATTTCGATGGATACACCTCGATGATAGGGCTGCTAGAAAGTGCTTACTTGCTGTTTGTGAAGCGACCACGAGGGTCTGAAAACATCCTAAAGGGAAAGCCAGACATCATCAAAGAGGTTTTCATCAACTTAAGAAATTTTTTGATGATTACAAATGCCCTTTTGAATCCTGATTGGATAAACTTGCTCACAGTGTTACCCCGAGTGATGGAAATATTCAAGGAAATTTTGAAAACTTTGAGCACTGATGGTGAAATTATTGTCCAGCGTTTGACGGAGCTGGTTGATCTTTTGCGTTCCGTGATGCAAGATATCCTCTTCCCCTTTGGAATTGTTTATTCCTGGATATACTTGGCCCTTGCTGGTAACCCCGGTGCTCAGATAGGAGCAGGAATTGGAGGCTTCATAGGAATGGCTGGCCTCTTTGCAGTCAGTCCTGCTGTTGGCCTTATCGCAATGGCTGGCGGAAGTCTATTCGGTGGCCTTACCGGAAGTGGGATATATAACCTACAGAAGGAAAGAAGACAGCAGCAAGAAGCTGATGAAGGTTTTCGCAGATACCAGGAATTTGCACAAATGCAAAGAAACCAAGATGTTCAGAATGAAGTCGTAGTGGAAAATAACCAACAAGGAATGGCTGAACCTGATGGTGATGATGTTGTATTTCACATTACTGGCAGTGAATGTGGAGATTTGTGCTTGGTGATTATATTTGCCGTCAGATTATGTTTTGGAATATAGAAGGAACAATATCTATAAATTTACCGCAAGACAAACTTCAATTTGATGGTCATGTCAAAGGGTTTTTAGGAGGGGGAGGGGAGGGGGGAAGAATTTGACAACCTTATTGACACTGTTGAAATTTCATAGGGGGTGCATGGTGAACCACGTGTCCTTAATCCCACCGACCCCCACACCTCCCTCAAATCTGTCCTTATAATTCGATGCTTCGATATAATGTTGGTTTTTTTCAATTGTTTGCCATGAACATGAATGACAAATCCTGAAATAAAAATGCGTTACTTTGAATAAAATACTGGACTCACACATCTCTGGACTCCATCGAGCTGAACTACTCAAACCTAGAACGTTTCATTTCCTTTTGTTTCATTTCCGGGCTAATAATATACATGAAAAAATTCTTCTGCTATGTTTATGTGGCTTGAATGTTCATTGAGGGTGGTGAACCACTGACCCTGTTTTTTAAAAAATTGTAATTTTTTAGAGCTAATGAATGTAAAGGAACAATCATAAGAAGCCTGTTGGAATGTAATGTCAGTAGTGTAAGAGAAAAATCGGCACTTGATTAGCTGAATCGAGTAGTCCCTTATTAATATAATTGACAAAGCCTGAAATAAATAATATATACTACTGTGGATGTAATATTTGAGTATATGCGTGAGTACATGAAGGGAGAGGGAGGAGGACGGTGGAGTAAGCCAGTCGTTCCCAGAGTTCCTCGGCCGGTTACGATCGAGATTGTGTAAAAATTTTCAACAAATGTTGAAAAAAACTATGGGATTTGAAACGTGTGGGTCGAATACCGACTCTATTCCTGATGATAAACAGGTATATACAGTGTGATATACAGATTTATCCCACACCATAGAAAATACAGCCAATCAGAAAGCAGGAAAGCCGTTGTGTATTCGTCGGTATTTCACTCTTCCTTCCCATCATGCACTGCGCGTCGAATCTACGCGTTTGTATTTTTTATGATGTGGGATAAAATGGTTATACAATAGTTTCTCATGGCATACCGTGGATATCCCACTCGTCACTTGTATTTTCTTTGTATACACACTCGCCTAAAGGCTCGTGTGTATACTAGAAACTACAAGTGCGTGAATCATGGGATAGAAACTACAAGCCGAGGAATTCTGGAAGAGGTTGATGTCCCAACACTTATCAAAAACAAGGACGTGTGTGAGGAAAAAGTCGAAATGCTTGAGTCTATCGTCAAATATGGTATGGATGCCCTTCTAGATCTAGAAAGGTGTCAGAAGCGCGCTATGCGTATTATTTTTCCCTTCAAATCATATGAGGAAGCTTTATTATCAGCGAGTCTTACTCCTCCACATGCTCGCCGTGAGGATCTTACAGCCAAATTATTTAATGATATAGTTAGGGACCCAAGCCATAAACTTAATACCTTGCTGCCACCCACCAATTCGTGTACCATTAATCTTAGAAGGAAACACTCATTTAGTGTTAAGGCTTTTCATACAGATCGCATGAAGAATTAAAATCGATTTTATAAATATTTTATATCCTATAATTTTTTCATAAACCCTTTATATAGCATAGAATATATATTTTCCAATTTATCGTACGTGTTTTTTCTAGTATTTTAATGCATTTTTCTTAATATTCTTAATATATTTGTTCTTTTTTGTAATCTTAACGTAATTCAGCCTTATCGGCTGCAATGTTTATGATTAATAAAGTATTTATCTATCTATTGATCTATCTTATCTAAGTGAATCATGGGATCACGGTATGCAACTCGAAACCATTGTATAACTAGTATTAATATCACTGTATTTGAGCATACGCATTTAGCGTAAGCGTAACATGAACTGTGAGTTAGCCTTTTCACAGACTTTGATCAACTTTGATCACGTGTAATCGGCGCAGAGGTTGTTTCAAGGTTCGATAAAATTCGAAGGTCGAAGTTTTGGCATTTGTTTTCCGAAGCCTTATAGACGTCCCCTTGCACGTGATGTCAGAGCAGCTCAATATTTGGAGGGAAAAACAAATGAAATTTTAATCTCCTGAGAATTGGAACCTTTTGTTTTGCCCTCCAAATTGAGCTACATTCCAACGTGCTGCAAGGTGTCTATTGCTGCACGGAAGACTCGGATCAATTCATTTTCGCTCTCTTGGTCTGTTTATTATGTGGGAGTTTTGAACTTCCTCAGACGTGACCCGTGTTCATTCGAATGTGATCTTATACTCAATTTTCTGTCTGCGGTCACAATGCGACCGGAAGTCATATTTCAGCTTCTTGTACAAAGAATATCTTGAAAAGGCACGACAAAATCAACTCTCTCCAGTTGGAGAGGCACGTTCTGGACCTAAGGAGTTGAAAATGGAGTTTTCAAATAACACTACAGTTTCGAGCTCAAAGGATGTAGCTGAAACTATGCCTGTAATTGGCGTTGTATTGGCAGCAACATTCGAAATATTCTTGATAATTGCAGGAACTATTGGCAATTCTCTTATCATCACTGCTATTAGAAGAAACAGAAAACTACAAACTGCTACCAACTTCTTTATCGCTGCTTTAGCAATCGCTGATCTTTTAGTCAGTATTATTCTCGTTCCTATGCGAGCTTCTCAGCACATTAGTTTGGCCTCTGGGAAAAAGGCATCGATTTCTCCAGCTGCTGTTGAAGTTGCTGGCTTCGTTGGTAGAGTCAACATTGTTGCTTCGATTTCCTGTCTCTGTGCCTTGAGTATAGATCGTTGTGTAGCTCTAACTTACCCAGTAAGATACATGACCTCCTTCAAGTATGCAAAAGGAAGGGTTTTGATCATCATCGCCGTGGTATGGGCTATTGCAATCTTTATAACCAGCGTGCCTAAATTTCCAGGAGTCAGCGATAAGCCTTTCTTGATCTTCTTCGTTGTGTTTGTGCTAACAGCAACAGTCGTGATAGCAGTGGCATACTACAAGATTTTCAAAATAGCCAATAAGGCAAGCCAGCGTAGAAACAAAACAGCGAAAAATGTTATTCGTTTTTCCATCTCGACAGCAATGAATCCATGCTTGAAAGAAGCTGCCGACGTCCAAAGCAAGAAAGAAGACCAATCACAGAAACAAGAACACAAGGCCGCTAAAACCATCGGTCTGGTCATAGCAGCTTTCACCGTTCTGGTCTACCCGCGTATTATACTCATTCTCTACCATTTTGCAGTGCCTTCATCAGTGTCGAGTCGTCATGCAAAGTTTTGGATTCGTATTCTTCTCTACAGTAATTCTTCTATAAACCCTGCTCTTTACGCTTGGAGAATTAAAGACTTCAGAAGAGAATTCATCAACATACTTTACTCTTTACTTGCTTTTTGCTCGTGTCAAAGGCACCAAGAAAACTGGGAAACAAAGCCACGAAGTGCTTCTAAGGCAACCATGTCCACAAGTGTTTATCTTTAATATTTAATCTTTAATCACTAGTGGAATTAAGACTTTTAAAGGATAAAATCCTTAAGAACTTTTACTAAAATGGCTCAAATAAAGGATCAATGCCAGGTCCTTGAACGTTAAAATTCATTCTGCATATCTTTAATTTCACAATTTTTGAGAACTTTGAAAACTTTTGGATACTATTTCTCAAGAAATGTTACCGAAATTTTATATTTAGCAACGAGGAAATTAGGTTTCATAATATATATAAAGAAAAATCCGTATATAAACTTCTACTCAAAGACTTCAGTCTCTAAACTTATGTGTACATATTTATTCCGTATTTTAAAGCCATAAAATATAGTGTTGAACTGTGTAAAATAAAGCAAAATACTAGATGTACTTTGTTTCTTACTGAGATATTCTCTTATAATGTAAAATACTTTTAGAAAAAGTAAAGTAAAACATAAAGAGTGTTGGGAACAGGGAAAATATATTATAGATTTTGACAAAGATTTTGAAACCTTTTTTTTAATAATAGTAGTAAACCCTTTATTTATATAGCG
The DNA here is from genome assembly GCA_964019055.1 of Anthopleura xanthogrammica. Lineage (NCBI taxonomy): Eukaryota > Metazoa > Cnidaria > Anthozoa > Actiniaria > Actiniidae > Anthopleura > Anthopleura xanthogrammica. Next base: position 5,729,375 of record OZ025212.1, on the reverse strand, counting down.
CTATTTACAATAAAGATCAATAGCACTTTACAATATCCTAATAGCTCCAAACGAAAATCTAAAATGTATGTATATATATATATATATATATATATATATATATATATATATATATATATATATATATATATAATAACCAATGGAAAATGAAATTGTTCTAATAAAAATTTTTTTTAAATAAAAAAATTGTCTAAAACAATAGATAAACAATTCTAACACTAATTTAATTGAAAAATGCCCGAGAAAAAAACCTTAGTCTTAAAACTCTCTAATGTATCTACATTCGTTAATTCATGAGGAAGCGAGTTCCATAAGATAGGACCAGCTACAGAAAAAGCGTGACTGCCATACGTCTTAGTGCTATACCTAGGCACGCTCAAAAAATTGGCAGTTGATGAACGCAACGCGCGCGATGGCTTATACCTATTAACACGATCAGAAATATACTGAGGTCCTAAGCTATGAATAGCTTTATAGGTTAAAACTCAGGTAGCCAGTGAATTCTATTCTCGGTTTTCACTGATCACGTGACTAAATTGAAAATCTTCGTTTAGCTTAAATCTAAAGTAAAATATCAATTACTGTTAACAATCTTGAAGAATATCTAGAAACTAACAATCATACAAAGTTTTATGCTTAAAGATGGTTTGGCGGCCGAATTATGAGCGAGCGAAAATGTGGTAATTTTAGTAAGAATGTATGCGACGAACTTGAGATTTTGCATACGGATATTACTGTTCTTAGAGCTTTATAGAATGTTTAAACAAAATAACATGTCCAAAACCTTGTAAAGAGATTAAAAGCCTACAATTTGGCCAATTTTGAAGAAAGCAGGACGTTTGGCTTTCGAGTTATGAGCAAACAAATATGAGGCCGTATTTGGTTAAAATGTATGGAGCGGCCATATTGGTGTTCCACTCTGGGGCACCAATATGGCGGACGAAACTTCGACGGCTGAAAATGATAGAATATTTAATATTTTCGATTAAATTCCACTGAAATACACTTGAAATAGAGATCATAAACGTACACAAAGCAAAATCTTTCACCTAGGGTAAATTATTTTTGATTTTTATCGTTCTTCAGATACACGTGACGGTATTGCGTGACACAAATTCAACCTTTATAACTCGGGAACCAAACATTAAAATGACTCGAAACTTTTTCCTGTGACTTATATCACTGATTTCTAAAACATATTTTATAAAATTTTATTATACGATGTATAGTTTAGATTTGAGTTTTTGATGACGTCACATGAAAGCCAATAATTCAAAATAGGTGTAACATGCTCAGATTTCCGAGAACAGGTCAATAAACGATCAGCTGAGTTTTGTACGTATTGGAGCCTCTTAATTAAATAGTCTGGTAGACCATACGATAAAAAGTTTTCATAGTCAAGTTTTATAGTTATGAAAGCATGAATTAAAGTTTCACAAGTGTTCGATGACATGTACTTGTGGATCTTTGCAATGCTCCTCAAGTGGTAAAAGCTGACTTTAATTCAAAGCAAATAGAGTGAAACCTTGAAACCTTAAGTTGTGACGTATTTCCGGGTCCAACCACTCATAAAAATCGCTAGAATAAAGCAAAAATGTTCTCAATGATTTAATCTCTACCTGAAATAATTAGAAATTTGGACAACAAATCCTTTCATGAAGAAAAAGTAAGAAAATTCTTTATAAAACTGCTTTCAAAACGTTTTGGAAACGGAAGTCGTTTTTTTTTTTTTTTTTCATTCATTTTTCATGATTGACGTCACACCAAGAGAGCATAAATATTTGTGCTCTTTTGGTTACATTTAAAAGCTCTATGGTCTGGAGCGCTGGTTCAACACGGATGCCCAAATATATAAATTTTGGTTTATTCCAAAAATCGATTCGTGCACGTGTTGAATATGCACCGAAAAATATCATGACGATGTGAATTTCACTTCAGTGAACCCAAGATAAAAAGAAAAACGAGAAAGAAAAAAACAAAAAACCTGGAAAGGAATTAATTAAGAACAAGTCAAACTTCCCTCTTCTGTAACAAAAAAGGCTTTATTTGGATTCTCTCTTATGCTGATTATTTTCTTGCTGTTACTGCTAAAAAAGGTGCCACTCTGAACTGGAATAATAACTTCCTTGTTCTGTAACAAAAAAGGCTTTATTTGGATTCTTCTCTAATGCTCACTATTTTCTCGCTGTTACTGCTAAAAAAGGTGCCACTCTGAACTGGAATAATAACTTCCTTGTTCTGTAACAAAAAAGGCTTTATTTGGATTCTTCTCTAATGCTCACTATTTTCTCGCTGTTACTGCTAAAAAAGGTGCCACTCTGAACTGGAATAATAACTTCCTTGTTCTGTAACAAAAAAGGCTTCATTTGGATTCTTCTCTAATGCTCACTATTTTCTCGCTGTTACTGCTAAAAAAGGTGCCGCTCTGAAACGCGTTTTTTGAAACTGTTAATAGGCGTCCACCATCAGAACAGAATACCCACAATTTCCTTCTCAGTACTTGCTTGTCGACAACGTTTTTCAGTTTGTTCTGACATTTATTAACCGTAGTTTCATCTTAAAATAATCGTGCAAAAGTTGAAATTTCTTGATGTTAAAAAAAATCAAACATATGAAAAAAGACATCGTTTCGAAAAGACTTACAAAACCATATTATTGTCAGTAAGGGAGATTTAATTAAGACAACCACTAGGCAGGTATTTAGTTGAACTGGAGTGTCATAAATTATGTTTTTCGAACTTGTCTATATTTGATTGGACTGTCCGTCCCTCCCTTCCTCCCTCCCTAGACGGCACACATCTAAACACGCTTAAGACTGACCTGTCAGAAACTGCCAGTAACTTCAATAATGCATAAATTTCATTAAAAAACATATTGGCCGGCTTTCTCATGTCCTCTCACTCTCCAGTCGGTAACTTGTCAATCTTATTAAGCCCTTCCTCCTAGACACTCATACTCCTCACAATTGAGCCTAAATTCTTCTCAAAATACTCCTAACTCGACAAAGATATTGCCAATGTTTCATAAAATCAGTTATCATATCATCAATGTACATTGATCAGCGGCAGATCCAGGCATTGTTTTAACAGGGGGTTGTATGATGGTAATGAAAGCAGAAGTAATGCCTAATTAACAATTAGTCCTCGAGTCAGAATGGTCTACGAGTCAATAGCCTATGAGGCCGAAGGCCGAATGGGCTATTGACTCGTAGGCCATGAGGGCGAGAGGTCTAATTGTTTTAGTAAAAACCTACTAATCGGTCCAATAAAAGGATGCAAAAAGTTTTGGATTTTGCTTTAAATATATATTTTTTGGTTTTCAAAACCAGCACTTTTCGCTACTAGAGGTCTATCACTAATAGACCCCTAGTAGCTCAGCCAATCACAGGGCTCGATTGGTGATAGACCATTAGTAGGTTTTTTCTAATTCTAGTTAGCCATCATTCTCTCACTGTCAGCCAGCTAATTGAAATTTTCATTGGGGGGGGGGGGGGGGGGGGGGTTCAGCCCCAACAACCCTTCCCTGGATCCCCCCTGTTTATGCAACACTCAAACATTTTTCACTAACTTTTTGAGTCACTATTAATAATGTCTATTCCCATACTCTTAGCTGAACCCATGATAGTCCTGCAGACACTTTCAAGAGGTACATTCCTGAAGTTTTTGTCTTCTTTCTTTATCTTTGCAATCTCGTAAATCTGTTGGACTGTTACACTTCCAGCAACTTCTTTTCCTAAAATGCAACACAGATGACATTCATTAATAAGTGTAAGAAAGGCAACAAGCTAATAAATAAAACATAAAACCTTCAAAATTTATGGATACCCTGAAACAACATCTGGCCCGATCAACCTCTAGAATGAAGCATTTTCAAATTTGTACAATACTGCTGTATCTTGACTTCAGACCTATTTACTCAGGCCTAGCCTCATTTTAGCATCAGAGTATTCATAAATATCAATGGTGAACGACTTCAACAACACAAACACTTTGAAATTCCAGGAACCTACTGGTATTCTTCATGAAATTACAAAGGGAACTCTGAGAAACAGAGAATTCGAAACTTGAGTATTTAAGTTTGGAAAGAGAGGAAAATTTGATTCAAGGGAGAGATTTAACAAACTCTACTCACAGGTGATGCCAAGTCCAGGAATCAAACCTGAGACTTCAGAGGTGAGAGGTGAGTTCACTATAGAAACTGCTCAGTCACCCTTGATTTCAAATGGATGTCTGTTCATTTTTCTCTCACTCAAGTTTAACAACTTATATACCTGGTTTTTGAGCTCCTTTTTCTATTCCTGCTGCAGATTTCAGGAAATATGATACTGTTGGAGTCATGGTTTCAAATGTAAAAGTTCTATCACCCTGAAATACAAAAAAATCATCATGTATCATCCATTCATTGTCTATTCATCAATCCCCCCCCTGGCAACATACTTCTTTTCTTCTACACACATGAGCATTTAAACCACAGGTTTGTAAACCACTGGCTATTAAATGCTACTCGTAAAACATGGACTGCAATGGGGTGTACACCCCCTGGGCATCAAAGGTAAATTCCAAAGTCATACCTGAGCAGGGGTGGGGTGGTGTGGGGTGATAGTGGATGGGGATAAAAAAGATGGTGCATTAAATTCAGTGAACAGGATTGCTCACATATGCATATATTGATACAACAAACATGGTGGCTATCGCACTGTGCATACAACAAGAATAAGTACAAGCAAAACAGTCAAAATGACAATCATTTCTCACCTTATAATTAATAACTGTTGGTATAGGAATACCTTGCTTGATATGTTTGGTTTTGTCATTGAACTCTTTACAGAACTGTGCGATATTGATTCCTCTCTAAAAAATTAAAAACAAATTAAACCCTCAACCAGGGAAATTATCTCTGAGTGAGATAGGAGATATACCATGAAGGCTTATGGTTTCTCACAAGGGATGGATCTGTTCAACATTTCCTTGGAGCAGGGGAATCCGGATCAGGCCATTATTTTATTTGGGGGAGGGGGAGCAGAGGAAATATTTAGGAAGAAACACAATAGTTTTATAAAATAGAGAAAAGGCCGAAGCTAAACCTGACATCTCTTGTCTTGCACACGTGAGTCTTCGAGTAAATTTGTAAGCTTCCTTTAGAAAAATACCATCAATAGTAGCATTCAAAGCATTTAAATTACGTACCTGTCCTAATGCAGGGCCCAGTGGAGGAGAAGGAGTCGCTTTACCAGCAGAAATATAAGTTCGTAGCTTACCACTGATATGCTTGGCCGCCATCTTGATTTGGACTGAGCCCGTGGTTTGTGTGGACAGTGGTTATATTTAAGGTGGCTCGCGATCGAAACCCCAAACGCCACGCGCATGTACATTTATAGGTATTCCTTTTGTCCTTTACTTTACTTTTGAAAAAAGCTCATTTGCTAGGTAGACTGGATTTTGGGACTTTATTATATTCATTGACTGATATAACCAGGAGACAACACCTCTATCCCGGGAGGAATTACAGACTGATCAGGAAGCTCGGCCGAAGCCTAAGGGAGAGGTTAGTCGCCCCTAGGCCATAGATGATTAACCCCTTTGCCTTGCCCAGCAAGCCCGGTAAGCTGGTAAGTCACCTGTGTCGCTCATGGTTTAACATCCATCAACACTCCTTCCCATGTGGGATGCATTTTGGATAAAAATATTTGCGACTTATTCTGAATTACACGCAACTTGGGGTAAGAATCAAAATAGAAAATTATCCTTGAAAATATAAATAAAGATATTTTTTCAGCTGTTGAAAGGATAAGAAAATAGAAACGGAATAAGCTGTAATAAAGAAAATGCAAATGAACGTCAAGCGCGCGCCAAATAAAAACAGAAACTGCCTGAATCCCATTTGTATTTTCTTTATTAAAAAACAATATTCACATGTCTTGATATGGAATATGAAACAATATGCGCTTCTACTATAGATGTGATCCACAACACTGACAGCACAAATCACAGCACTTGAAACATCGGCCTATCCAATCAGAACACTAGGTCTGGTGCATCATGATGACGACATATATATACGAAAAAATGAGTTTCTCACTGTCAGAAAAAAATAAATACATCCGTTCATCCATCCATCCATCCATCCATCCATCCATCCATCCATCCATCCATCCATCCATCCATCCATCCATCCATCCATCCATCCATCCATCCATCCATCCATCCATCCATCCATCCATCCATCCATCCATCCATCCATCCATCCATCCATCCATCCATCCATCCATCCATCCATCCATCCATCCATCCATCCATCCATCCATCCATCCATCCATCCATCCATCCATCCATCCATCCATCCATCCATCCATCCATCCATCCATCCATCCATCCATCCATCCATCCATCCATCCATCCATCCATCCATCCATCCATCCATCCATCCATCCATCCATCCATCCATCCATCCATCCATCCATCCATCCATCCATCCATCCATCCATCCATCCATCCATCCATCCATCCATCCATCCATCCATCCATCCATCCATCCATCCATCCATCCATCCATCCATCCATCCATCCATCCATCCATCCATCCATCCATCCATCCATCCATCCATCCATCCATCCATCCATCCATCCATCCATCCATCCATCCATCCATCCATCCATCCATCCATCCATCCATCCATCCATCCATCCATCCATCCATCCATCCATCCATCCATCCATCCATCCATCCATCCATCCATCCATCCATCCATCCATCCATCCATCCATCCATCCATCCATCCATCCATCCATCCATCCATCCATCCATCCATCCATCCATCCATCCATCCATCCATCCATCCATCCATCCATCCATCCATCCATCCATCCATCCATCCATCCATCCATCCATCCATCCATCCATCCATCCATCCATCCATCCATCCATCCATCCATCCATCCATCCATCCATCCATCCATCCATCCATCCATCCATCCATCCATCCATCCATCCATCCATCCATCCATCCATCCATCCATCCATCCATCCATCCATCCATCCATCCATCCATCCATCCATCCATCCATCCATCCATCCATCCATCCATCCATCCATCCATCCATCCATCCATCCATCCATCCATCCATCCATCCATCCATCCATCCATCCATCCATCCATCCATCCATCCATCCATCCATCCATCCATCCATCCATCCATCCATCCATCCATCCATCCATCCATCCATCCATCCATCCATCCATCCATCCATCCATCCATCCATCCATCCATCCATCCATCCATCCATCCATCCATCCATCCATCCATCCATCCATCCATCCATCCATCCATCCATCCATCCATCCATCCATCCATCCATCCATCCATCCATCCATCCATCCATCCATCCATCCATCCATCCATCCATCCATCCATCCATCCATCCATCCATCCATCCATCCATCCATCCATCCATCCATCCATCCATCCATCCATCCATCCATCCATCCATCCATCCATCCATCCATCCATCCATCCATCCATCCATCCATCCATCCATCCATCCATCCATCCATCCATCCATCCATCCATCCATCCATCCATCCATCCATCCATCCATCCATCCATCCATCCATCCATCCATCCATCCATCCATCCATCCATCCATCCATCCATCCATCCATCCATCCATCCATCCATCCATCCATCCATCCATCCATCCATCCATCCATCCATCCATCCATCCATCCATCCATCCATCCATCCATCCATCCATCCATCCATCCATCCATCCATCCATCCATCCATCCATCCATCCATCCATCCATCCATCCATCCATCCATCCATCCATCCATCCATCCATCCATCCATCCATCCATCCATCCATCCATCCATCCATCCATCCATCCATCCATCCATCCATCCATCCATCCATCCATCCATCCATCCATCCATCCATCCATCCATCCATCCATCCATCCATCCATCCATCCATCCATCCATCCATCCATCCATCCATCCATCCATCCATCCATCCATCCATCCATCCATCCATCCATCCATCCATCCATCCATCCATCCATCCATCCATCCATCCATCCATCCATCCATCCATCCATCCATCCATCCATCCATCCATCCATCCATCCATCCATCCATCCGTTCATTCATCCTTCCATTAACCCGTGATAAACGTTTAATTTGTTTATGAATTAAATGTTCGTCGTGGTTGCCTTCAGGGGACACAGTATCGATTTGTAGTGCTTCTAATATCTGTTCTTGACCATACATATGAACTAATAATGCACATTTTTATCGAGTGTTCGTCTTGGTGGCCTTCAGGTGACATAGTATCGATTTGCAGTGGGCCTCCTATCTCTGTTCCAAGGGACATATCATATATATTAGCCCATCCATCCATCACTGGCCCCTGATGCACATTTGTATTGAATGTTCGTCTTGATCGCCTTCAGGTGTTACAGTATCGATTTGTAGTGCCTCTAATCTCTGTTCCAACGGAAGCGTTACAAAGCCATAGTAATGCACAACGTCCATGGGTCCTCCAGGATAGGAATCAGTGATCGGATGAACGTCTACTACGTCTATTCCTGTCCTACACATTGCCCACGTTGCGTACGCGTTAAACAGTAATATTCTCTGGAAGATAAGAAGGAACAATCAGATGGACAGAAAGAAAGAAAGAAAGAAAGAAAGAAAGAAAGAAAGAAAGAAAGAAAGAAAGAAACTGAGACAAGAAATGCATTTCTCTACAGGGCCACCACAGGTAACCCAGTACTATACACGTCCCTTGACTAACCTGTGAAGTCAAGAAACGAAAATGCGTCAACTGTTTTTCACTAGCGTTCTCTTTCATTATCGCTGTGGTAGTTTTCCACACGACCCTTGACTCGTACCACAATTCGTGCTCGCTCCCAGGCTTCTTCTCGGTCAACATATCAATCACGTGATCTATCAATTTCTGATAAGTAGTGAAGTTGATTGTCATGACAAAGTGAAGTCCAAGGTTCAATAGTAGAGTGCTGTTTGAATCCATGTCTGGGTCAGACAAGACATCTCTTATCGACTTTAGTACTCGCTCCTCGTCAAAATCAAGGTCGTCATACTCCTCTATTGCCCTCTGTAAACACGCAAAATAAATAATAAAATATCAGGAAAAAAATGTTTTTAAAATTCGGTAAAATAAGATTTCATGCCACTTTTATACTCATAATGCTTTGCCATATTAAATGCGATAATGTCCACCCCGACGAGAATTTTTTTCTGGCAATGTGAATTTTTTCTAACCCTCAAATATTGAGACTAATATTACAGCTTGTTTAGCTGATGGAGTTCCTGTGGTTTTGGCGGGAAATTTCGCGTGAAAACGCGTGCGCCCGTCCCAACACTCGTACCTTGTGACCAGTGAGAATAGGATAGATCCAGTTATAGCTGAGGTTGCACTGCTTGTACAGTTTATCACACGTCGTTCGTTTTTTCATGGACTGTAAGAATATCATGGCCACCGAGTCGCCGTACATCCAAAGTGTTCCTGAGGGGGAGGAGTGGGGATAATTATGCCAATGGAGTGGTTCTGTAAACAAAACGTAAATTATTAAGGTCACTATCGTATGTCTGGTGAATATGAAATAAAAACTAAGAGCTGCAAGTTTCAACATCCATTTTTCTCCCTTTATTTTTTACATTCCTTAATTCTTTCCTAGTTTAGCCTAGTGCGAAACATTGCTACGAGAAGCAAAGTATATGTTTCTGCAGGTGTCGACGACAGAAACATTTCATGTTTCCGCGCCACATTGGAACAATGTTACACTTGTTGTCCAATGTTTCCTGACACTGAGTTCAGCCACTTTTGGAAACAATTAAAAAAACATGTTTCTGGAAACATGCGTCCTCGTTTAGCCAGGGTTTAGTTAACTGAACAGGGATAAAACAATAAATGGCGGTGGGAAACTGACATCGGGACATTGACTCCTATTTGTCCTTTTTTTCTTTCTTTTCTTATTTCCCCCGGCGCAGTAATGAATAAACAATAACGCGCGCGTTAGTAAAATGCAGATGATTTACAAATACCGGTATCCACTTGCCTTGGAAGAAAGGTACCCAAGTCTTGTTGACCCATCGTCCGTATCCATTCCATAAAAACCTGCAGCTTGTTGGACACAGCGACGGCGAGGAATTCAAAAGAAAAGCTGTAGCAATAAAAGGAATGGTGTTAAGGAAATAGCAATTGCGTATTAAGTTTTCGAATTGTCGTCTTCCTTCGCTCAAAATGTCTAGAACAAGAGTAGGCCGGAACCAAACTCAGTCGACTAAAAAGCATGGATTTTTTATTTTGAATGTCATTTTTGGGTTCATGTGACGTCACCGTCGCAATATTGATTATTTTTAAGGAATTTAAAGATTGTTATATCAACCAACATGGCGACCAGGTTCGGCCATATATCGTTTCATTCAGGAAGGGATGCATGTCAAGGTACTTCTCTATACCTGTACATAGTTTTAACCTGATTTCCTGTTTTACCTCTGAAGTCTGCTTGAACACGCGCTGCAGGCACTTTTATTGTCAGTGGTCTAGCCTGCTGCTCAAAACTTCCAAGTTGCTGAAACAGGAAGTCATCAAGTTTACCAAGGGAACCTTCTTTCTGATATTTTCCTTGCTTGTTACCTGTCGACATTCAGAGACGTAACAAAAACTCTTATTTATAAGTGGGTAGACTTTTCAGGACGAAATGCTTGCCATTAGCCGGTACTGCAATAACTTGAGTCGCGAAGGGGGAAAATGGGAAGGGGGATTTGGTTAGATTTTGCAATGCATGGGACAGTGGAACTTCATGCGTTGGAATTTTTTTTGGCAAAAAAAAATTGCATCGTGTAACGTCATCTTAACTTAGCCAGTGCAGAGGGTGCATGCCATTGATCAACTCTCTTTTCCCTCGTTAGATTTCAATATAATTTGCATGTGATTTGGAATTTGGAGGAGGGTAAGGACGGGGATAATTTGTTGAGGTTAATGGGGAAGAAGCAGCCCTCCCCTCTTAGATAAGCTTCTGAATAATGTGTTACCTTTGATGAACCAATCACCAGGAGGATCCCTCAAGCCATCACAGAGACTGTAATCCAGTATAATGATCACTTCATACACACCAGGCTCCATAACAAGAAACATTGCCTCGTACGTCCCATTATTATAATCAAATACTTTAGCAACAAGCGACGACGGACCTATTACATAAACCCTCCATGCATCTCCTCCTATGGTGTTCAATCTGCCATCTGCAGTTCTTGACTGAATAAATATCCTACTGAACTCGCCTGCTGGCCGGATATCCACCGAAAAAATTTCACTTGTATTTCCACTGCTTCTATTGATAGTTTCTAAACCTTTTTTCTTCCATTCCATATCGTTCTTACATGGATTTAAAATTCCTTTCCAGTCTAATCCAGCTTTAGAGTATTTGAGCCACTGAGATTTAAAGTCGTCCATAATTTCCCTTAAAATTTCGATCTGTTTTTCTCGACTGGAATGTTTCTGATTTTGAATCTCATAAACCTGTTTTTTATTTTGTACAATTTTGTACCTCGGTTCCTTAAGATCATAATTTTCATGCCTTGAATGATTCCTTAAGAAAGCCTTGGAAAATGTGCTTGACTTTGAAGAGCTAGGCAAACCTGTTATCGTCTCTTTTGCTTGGTCATTCTCTTTCCAGTGACCTTCGTATCCATAACTGTAGACTCTAGCCGTCGTCTCATGATGTAGAAGTGCAGAATTGATATCATTATAACAACGAATGTAAAAATACAAAATTAAGCAAAAGAACAACAAAAGAACTATTAATCTTGAAGTAAAAAAGTTATCCCGGCGTTTTCTGAAAAAACTGAAAACATTCCTTGGCGTTGGTGGGGATTTAGATATCAGTGATACCATCCACGTTCCCGTTCGCGCCATTCCTGCATTTCCAAGGCTTTTCGAATCGGCCGGGGTTAGGAGAAGATCCAGTTGATCTAACGCCTGTAGAAAAATAAAAATTATATGTCAATTACAAAATAAATATTTTGTTCATGAAGTGATATATATGACAAATTGGGTTTGAAGTAAACATAAACAAATGTCGACCAAATTTATGCGGGAATTCGTTGCGACCGCCTTTCATAAGCGACCGGTATTCAGCTCTTTTCCGACCACTACAGTATTCCGGACAAAATTTGTCGTTCACGGGCTGGAGTTTATCAGTGTTGCCATTAAAAATATATAGGAAAATGCTAAAACAAACCAACACAAAATGGTAAAATAAAATAATAAATTGTCATTGAGTTATTTGAAAACAAAATACTGACCATTGAACACGCTTCCCAAAGCTCCGTCCACAAACAGAGGCTGCAGGATTTCACAGGCGTTTGACTAAAAGATGCCTCAATATTAGAGCAATCTTATCCTGGATACATAATTTCTAATTCAAATAGGTATACAAAATGTAAAGTGTATTAGAAAGTTGTTTTTATGGATTACTTTGAAAATCAATTACCGTGAAACAATTTGACTGTGACTGCGCATGTGTAAGAAGGGTAACAGGTTTGCTATAGTACGTGAAAAATATCTACCAGTTGATAGAGACATGTGGTCGTAGTATTCAAGAGCTTGTTGTTATGGATACCAATGTAAACAATGGTATTTCAAAAAAAATCATATATTCATTTGTAGTAAATCTAGAAAGTTCTCTCATAACTCATTTCTTTGTATCACCCGGCACTGTTATCATTTTCATCCGAAGTCTACACTTTTGTTTAGCGCTAGCCTTTGAAAGCTTAGTAAAAGGTCCAAATCCCACCGTATCAAGATAAGACTTTTTCAGCAACTTTTTTTTCTTTTTTCAAACAGTCCATTGTACTCAAAACCATCTTTTATTCCACTTTATAGTTTGGTTCACTTTCTCAGCATTTTTTTCTAACTATGATTGCCGTACATGTTTTCTGTTCAAATGTTACATTGGCTACTGTCCGTACCCAAAAGCTCATGCGTTGAACTGGCAACTTTTCTAACAGAAAATGAAACGAAATCAGTAAAACAAATGAAAAGAAAAGAAACAAATTGTATTCCTTAAAAGAAAGCAATTCACTCTGAACAGCTAGAAATGTGTCTTTTTCCTCGGTTAAAAATACTTATGAATAGCATCCCAATCATTTAAATAGCGGAGAAGAACAGATATTTGCTGCCATTCTGCTTCCTCTTCCCTAATTTTTTCAGCCGTTTCTCCCACCGCAAGCAAACGAAAAATTTAGTAAAATGACGGATTTTCTCCCTTTTTATGCTGGCTCTACCTTCTCTATACTTTTCTGTTATTTCTTCCTCCTCCCAGTCTCTTTTTAGTCGTTTTACCCTCCTTCCTGACTCCGCGGTTCCTTTCCGTTCATAAATCCTCCCGCCCCTCCCCCAACACACCCACTGATTCTATTACATCATATGACCGTCTTGTGACCTCTAGCAGTCTGGACCAAATTCAAAAGTTTGCGCAACCTGGTTCTTATTATTATTACTGCAAGAACACCAAAAGAAATTGTCAAGGATGCTTTTGAATATCATAATTTGCGTTTTCTTTGTAGCCACTGGAGGTTCACCTTTGCAATCGGCGAAGACAGCGCATTCCAATGCTGTTGTTGAAGATCGTTTGGCTGTAATCAAAAACACGAGGCAACCTTCAAATGGTTTCACTTTTGCCTTTCATACAACAAATGGAAAACTGAGATACAAGCATACTGACAATGGTGGCTGGTCTGGCTGGTTAGTAATACATTGTTTTTCTTTTATTGTTATTGCTATTTGAGCATTGGAAAACATGTTACATAACAAGCTTAAGCTTAAAGCTTTATCATTTCTCTGCTAGCCTTTGGCGTTTGAGCGACTCTCAGGAAAACCTCGAAACCCTCGTTTCTTCGACCACGTTCTTCTTTCTTCCTTGGTGAAAGGAGAAAAGACTGAAGAAAGCTGCAAGCAAAGGCGTTAATCCGTGACCAGTGAAATTTCTATCGATCCTAATATTTTTTTACCTGGATTTCTCCAAACAGGGTTGATCTCGGCTCACCCAGTGGCACTGAGGTGATTTCCAATCCAACTGCCGTTCACGATTCCAACGATCTTACCAAAGTATTCTGCCTTTGTGCCGATGGTCAAGTTTACTCCATAGAGCAAGCTGCACAGAAGACAACTGCTTTTGGGAAATGGATAGTCATATCAACAAAGCTACCTATGGACAAAGGTATATTAAAATCTATACGAACACAATGAAAACAAATGTGAAAATAAAAGTTCATGTTAAGGCCACCCTAAGACTTTGAAAAACCCTATGAAAGGTGTTACTAAAGTGTTATATGGTATTAAAGTATTATACCCTTTACAAATTATAGAATTTTGAAAATCATTGCACACAGCACATATAGGACTGAAACATCTTCACACTATACTTAAACAATATTTCCTCTAAAAAGGTGCTGTTCTGAATGGAAAAGACAATGTCAAGGCTCTGATCTTTCAAGGAAAGGTTTCTGTATTTGCCAGAACTCTAGCAAAGAGTTCCAGATTGTATTGGACACAAGAGAATCATGGGAACTGGACAAGCTGGTCTCTGATTGGTGGTGCATCAGTAGCTCTCAAGACTGACATGACAGTGGTGTATAATGGATTCTCTAAGGTAACTGGCATAAAAACAATGATATAATAGTTCCCTTCACAGTTCCCTCCACTATCTGACAGGTAGCTGTGCCTATGCATCGAAGTGAGATATGAGATGACTTTGCGATGATAGAGACATGTGAATAATTGTCCAAGGTGTTAGAAAAGGTCTCTATCATTGCAAGGTCACTTCATGTCCCATTTTGATTCAAAGGCACAGGTACCTTTCAAGATGGTGCAGGAAACTGTGAAGGGGAATATTGCTTCAAAATTTGGAAAAGGTTTGTTTTCCTATGGGCTGCCTGTGGTTAAGACCTAGAATGTCCTACTTTGATTGAAATGTCTCTTATGAGATTGTTAGTTGTTTTATTTTACTATTATATCTTAGTTTCTATTGGTTGTATTTCATAATAGTACTTAGAAGCATTTGCAGTGATGGACAATAAATACATGTACAGAACATGGCAGACAAGTAAGTTGTTTACAATATATTCACATCCTGTAAGCAGAGATCACAGAGCAAAGATTTAATGGGGGAGGGGTGGGTGAGTTGAGTATTGGGATAGCGCTCCTTTGTGTCCTGATTTGGTAATATCTTACAGACAAAATATTCAGACTTCAATCCAGACAACTACTGCGTCTCTGGTCCTAATTAAAAACTTGGCAGAAGTCCAAAACCCAGACATTTTAAAGAAGTTGTTGGAATTCCAGGAGGATAAAAACACCAGCTCTAACAGGTTAAATTTGTTGTCATTTGTTCAGGTTCTAGTAAATGGGTGTCATGGGACAAGACAGGATACAGTGCTCCAACATCCATCCATGCTCCAGTAGCTCATCGAATGCCACTCAATTTTTTCAATGGTGCTCTCAATGTGTTTGTGTTTGGAGAGGATGGGCATATCCATCATATATGGCAGACAACATGTGACAAGGTGCCAAATCCATGGGGATGGTGTACATGGAGCTTGTGGTACAAGATAGGCAGTGCTATACCTAAAAGTGCTGTATCTGCAAATCCCTTGAGTATTGGAGCAAATATACACAATGGCATTGAGGTAATGCTAGCAGTACCAGTTAAGTTTGCAAACTACTTCTTGTTGCTCCATATAAGCTACTCAAGTGGTTACAGTTTGACAATTAAAAATTTAAATTAGATTCCAGCTGTTGCTATGCAACAGTGCTACCCATTTACACCTTGCAGTTGTCATGACAACACATACTTACTTTGAATTTCAATCATTTTTGATAGGTCTTTACTGTCAGCAATGATGGCGGCTTATGGCATTTATGGGAACTTGAGCGAGGTAGCGACTGGAGTTCATGGGAATATGTTGGTCGACCCAAGTCTGGACCAATAGCCAGCCATCCTGCTATTATTAATGACGACAAAGGCTGGTGGGCTGCATATGCTGTAAGTAGGAAGATTAGACACACTGAGTATTTATTTATTTATAGGAGTGCAAGGGTGGATCCAGGGGGGTGGATTGGGTGGCTAGCCACTCCTCCTGGAGTTTGAAAATTTTAAGAATAAAGCAAAATTTGAAAAGGACACAATATGACGCCTTTCTAGGTAATATTCACCCCCTTGAAATTGTTCAGGATCTGCCACTGGACTAGTATAAATTATCAGGGTGGGGGAGGGTCTGGAGATTTTGATCGAGGTTGCACATATATTTATATTAACTTACTTCAAACTTGAAGATATATGTCATCCCTTCCTCCAGCAAATGTTTGAGTATGGTAGTCCTTAATACTGACTTTAATAATTTCTCTTTTAAGCTTGGTTTTAAAGATGATATAGAAATTGTGGAGCAGAACAGGTCTTTACAGTTATCACCAGCTGAAGCACCAGCGGGAAAACCAGTCACAGTTTCCTGGACAGTACCAGTCGATGAAGCCACGGCAATGGATTGGATTGGTAAGAAAAACAGGACTCTGTTCATTTGTGTAGTTCCAGAAAGCATCAATCTATACCTCTGTACTCTGAACATGACTTCCACTCAGGTTGTCAAAACATCAGTCCCCAACAACAACAGTCAAGACTACGCTCATCTGGACAATAAATTGTGACAACCCACACTATAAAGATCTTTACCTCCTCCCTCAGATGTAGTGGATTGAAATATTAGGGCCCATACTATCGTCCCATACCTGTCCTTCATAGGTAATGGAGTACATTTAAAAGAGCAGGGCTGAGCTTGATTGAATACCCAAAAATTGGTGTAGCTAGTGGGGTTGATAGCTCTTTCTGCCCCCCATGCTCTGCTGCCTATGCACTTTGGAATTCTCATTTCTCTCCAGTCCTTGGAAATAAATTGTATCTTTACCTATCTTATCTTATCTCATTTCTTTTACTAGGAGTTTATCCAAGCAGCTCAGATAACAGCATGTATGTTGATTTTTACTATGTTGGTGGAGGTCAAAATCCAGGCAAAAATGCTAGATCAAAAGGTTCCTTAACATTTACGTCATACCTGCCTAAAGGAAAATACAACTACAGATATTTGTAAGTATGGCAAAACGTCCTCCAAAATCCAAGGTTTAGCTATATACTGCAAAATAGCCTGATTTTGTTTGGGTGTAGTTGCTGTGCCCATCAGACCATGCATCACTCCAGGGCCATAACCACTATTAGGTATGCCAAGACAGTTGCCTTGGTAAAATTTCACAGAATAAAAGTATCTTGCCATAATGTCAATAACTTTATTTATAGCACATTTCCCATAAGTGCCCAATAGACTTTACTTGCTTGTATCTTCCTGAAGTGCCTCAGTAAACATTTCAGTCTGGCTACGGCCCTGCACTCACTTGAGAAAGTGTTTGTTGAATTGATATTTAATGACAGGGTTAAACACAACAGCCAGCGTCAACAGACAATGTCACATTGACTGGTCACATGTTGTTCAGTCCAATGTGGCCTTTCATCATTCCCAGCATTGAGCAGCCATGATTTTTCTCCGAATTGTACCTTGCCTGATGCTGGCAAAGAAAGAAGTAATACTCAAGAGGATGTTCTGATGTAATAATTCTTTGTCTGATTTTAAATTTTCAGAGTAAACAAAAAGTTTTTTGATGCCATTACAACACCTTTTACAGTAGTAAGTGGGCCAACTGACAAAGAATGGGTCCAAGTCTACCGTGGCATTGCTGCAGGGTTGGGCAAATACAATGTGAGCTTTGAGACATGTGCCAAGGATGGTGAACAGACAGTTGAAGTACTTAAACAAGCATTTGAAGCCTTTGATAACAAACAGATATATCGTGGCATGCAGCTTATTGGACAGGCTTTGATCGATGTTTACAAGGCCTTTGAAGCTTGTGGAGAAACAGAAATTGCTAAGGAATTGGAGAAGCTGGCCAATGATTTTATCAAATGTACAGCAGGTATGAGCAAAACTACAGAAGTGAATGGAATTTCAACATCAAATTGGTATTTAGTAGTAATTTTTGCAAAAATCTGCAGACCAGCAGAAAAGTTTGAGTAAATAACTGGAATTTAAAAAGACATGTGCCTGGAGGGTAAAATTGTAGTGCTGCAAGTCCATGGGACACAACTTCAAGTTTGGTATAACAGGAAGAGTTTGAGATAACAGGCAACTTCTTCCCCTGTCTAGATCTCCCCCTGTTGTCACACATCCAATTTAAACAGTTGCCATCATGGAATAGTCTATCAAGCCATTCAAAAATGATTATAAAATGATATATATTATACAGTACATGTTTTGAAGATCTTTGTGAATACCCTAAGAGACGCTTGGTACCAGAGGACTTTGATGATGATTAAATACGTTTCTTTTTTTAAGCTTTAGAATTCTGCTATTTTTTACAGGAAGTTGTGTCAACTTTGCTATAGATGCTATTGAAGAAGTCATCATTTTGTTTAAGAATGTTTATGAGATTTATGGTGATGTTAAAGGTGCCAGTAACTCATTCAAGATTGACGCTTATGAACAAGGTATGTCAATCATCTGTACAAACATGCCGTCAGTAGTCCTAGATGTAGTAGTCCTAGATGGTTTAATGAATAATTATTAGTTTAACCAATAAATCTCTTTAGCTTGGGCAAAATGTCTTCCCATTTCAGACCATGGTATTCTTTTGAGAATAAGATTTTTTGTTTGAATTGTATCCATATTCATGTGTCTCATGTGCAACAGTTAAATAAAGTAATGATAAGAACTATAAATTTATTATTTTCTTTTTCTTATCAGGTGGATGGTGTGTTGGTCGTGTAGTTGCTGTATGTCTCTCAATTCCAACATGATTGAATTACACACTGTATATGCATGCTTTTAAAAAACTTGAACCTCCAGATTTTTATCAAACCCTGAAACAACCTCTGGGTTGATCAAAGTGATCAGGTTATTGCTAACTCACAGATCAAATTGGAATTTAGCTGGTCAAGTTTTGATGATTTGATTAGTCTTTGTACTTCATAGCAATATCTATACCCCTTTCCCTCTGTCATAAATAAAGTTTCAGAGTATAATGTGCTACCTTCCTCAGACCACCCCATTCCTTGGAAATCCAATCTCCTGTGTGGACTAGGAATGGATGGATACCTTCTGTTGCTACATGTTGTATATATAGATCAAAAATTATGACTCCATTGAAGTGGAATCAAAAAACCTGAATAGTTATTTTAGCTGAGGCAAAGACACTATTTAACGCATGCTTTAGGAGTAAAAGTGTTAGAAAAAATCTGTAACTGACATGAGAATAAAACAATTCTGGCATCACAGTCTGAGCAAAATAAAGGGTTTACAAAATATTGATGTTTTAACACTTATTTTATTTACTACTTGTTACTTTTAGTGCAATTTTCAATGTTATGTGAACCCATAGTTGCAAGTTGTGCACCACTGGAATTTGGTTTTTCACTGCTGCCAGTCAAGAGTGTAAAATGCACTGACTTATTAATTTGGATTGATGGCAGAAAAATCTAAATTTCAGTGAGCAGCTTACAAGTATGAGTTCATTAATGTTTAAAAATTGCTAGAAGATTTGAAAGACAAACATTACATAAATTTCAAAATGCAAAAATTAATTTCTCCACCCTCCCCTCCCTGCGAAACAAAGGAAAACATTATGGTTATAAATACATGTATTCCAGAAGAGCATAGTGTTCTGCTGAACTATACTATTCTCTCTAGTTCTTTAGCATACTCAAGCATGTGTTGCGTCATCTTGTGCGAAGGAATCTCCAAACTTGTTTCTTTCCTGTTGTTATCGTCTTCAAAGGTGTATATATTTTGAGCATTTAAAACCCAGCTCCGCTAGAAAGAACAAACAAATAACAAGTAAGCAAAAAAATTGGGAATAAAGGGATCAAAATTATTTTGGGATTCTAAAGACAATGGAATTACAGCACTTCCCAATCACTTGCAGAAATTGTACAATTTGCTGGTTGGTTTTGGTGGACATCAATCAAGGCATTGTGCAATGATAACTTTGTGTTTTCTGACAATGTCATGGAAACATTTTGATTGACATCCACCAAAACCTTATTTTTTTATAATTGAGTTACCTTGTCTGCAAAGGCTTTCATACTTTTTTCACCATCAAAATACAACATTCTTGTTGCTTCCTTGAAGGTTAAGCTTCTATATGACTTTTCTATACAAGCTGCAATCTCTTCTCTACAAGAAAATATATTACCATGGTCAATAACTTATACTAGAAGTAAAATGACAAACATGTATGAGAAGTCTTCAAATCAAAGGTAATTGGTATTATATTTGAGTAGAGTTTTAAGTTAGTTCTCTCTTGTGCTGCAAGGCTTTTTCTCTGGGCTCAATAGTCTTCCTTCAAAAATCAACTTCAAAAATTCTAATTTGATCATGGAAGGAGAGCCATAGCTTTGTTAGCCACTGCTAATTAAGTTCTCATAAAACAAGGGTGAAAAAAATGAAGGAAGGAAGGGTGAGTGAGGGAGGAAAGGAGGGAAGAATAGAAGGAGAAAGGGAAGGAAGAAAGGAATGTTTTGATCATCATAAATTTACCTTAGTGTTCCTAAAAGAATGTTCATAAAGAAATGATAATTCTCTGCTGGTACATTCCCCCTGGCAACAAACACCTAAAAACATAATAAAGAATACGTTACATGAGGCCAGAACATCGTAGGAACAAAAGCAAAAATGTACTTCTGTGACATGTTGAAATGCATCCTGCATTAAACTACTCTCTGATAACCAATACATGGCCAGCACTGATGCACAATATTATTGCAATGTGATTGAATGAGATGCATTTTTAAATTCCTCACAGCAAAAGGCCAAAAGTAGCATATCTAAAGCAGCACTTGAGATAACAGCCGATCAGTCGCCAGTCATGATGATCAGCCAAATTAGCTTCAGCTTGGTCATACCTGTTTCTGGGTCAATGTTACTGATCAAAATGACCAGTAGTTCCTAGTTCCAATATTGGTCGGACATTGTCCGGTGCCTGGCCCATATTTCAAGCCCTCCAATGCAAAAAAATCACTCCCCACCACCATTATAATGCAGAACTTACTTTGTTATAGTTTCCTTCCATGAGGTACTGAAAAGAATAAACATAGTATGAGTCAAATATTTTACATAAAATACCACACTAGATTATCTGCTTTAGCAAGTTAGAACCTACAGAAAAGGCTCAGATACACAGTGCAACATTCCATGCAACATCACACTAAACTATCAAATTTAGAACAACTGATTTACTTTGTTATTTGTATTATCCTTGTAAATTGAGTGGAAAAAATGGGACTTTCTCGGTTTTGGCTGCTGAAATAGTACTGTAATCACAATGCCGTAAGCAATGTTGTACTGTGTATCTGAGCCTTAACAAACCATTACTGCTAGAATGGTACCTGTTCTAAGGAGACAGGGTGCCTGATATAAACATTGTATTGTAGTTCTTTAGCTGGTAGAAGCTCCAACTCCTATGAAAATAATAATATTGTAATAATGGGTTAAGCAGCAGTGATATTTTCCATTGAGTGGTTCTTTGTCCTCAGATCCAAGAGGGATATAGGGAAACTGTTTTTTGTGGAGAGAGAAAAATCAAGGAGTGAACTGAGTTTGGGAGCAAAGATCAGTGCTTTCAGAGTTATGTTATGAGTTGCCTAAAGCTTTAGCATGACTTTAATTAATGCAATAGATATGTTGCATTTGCTCCTCAAAACTACAGCACTGGAAATCGCATTTCCAAGAGCCTCCATTTCCAAATTTTTAGGGGGGTGAGGGCATTCCCCTGGACTCCCCACATTAGCCCCCCTACTCAAAACTATGCTCAGTGATCCTTTTATACCACTCATGTCTCAACCTCCATGAAGCTAAAATACTTGTCACTTACTGTGTGGAATTCAGCCAGCCTATTCTGAGCCAACAGAGACAATAGATTCAGTCCTAGGAGTTGATACATGTAGGCAGAATCTTCAATGATACCCCTGAAATAAAATGGACATTTACGTCAGATTTTGATCATGAAATATTATAGAAAGGCAAATGTACATAAAAAAATAAAAAATAAAAGTAAAGTATTGCAAGTCTGTTCAAAATGGTTTATTTTTGTGGACTTTCATTTAATCACTGACTATACTAACCTATAATCCAAGTAATATGGCTTTAACATGGCCATGTATCTTTCAAATGATGGAATATCTTTCATTTGTATACTCCATTGTACTCCAATTTCAAGCACATCCCCTGATATGGAAATCATAAAATCAGACAATATTCCCCTTTCCTTGTGCCATCTTGAAAGGTAACAGTGCAATGAGGTGACCTTGCAATGATAGAGACCTTTTTTTACACCTTGGACAATTGTTCACATGTCTCTATCATTGCAAGGTCACCATTAGTTTCGCTTTGATGCAAAGGCATAGCTGGCTACCTTTGAAGATGGTGCAGGGAACAGTAAAGGGGATTATTATTGAAGTATCTGACCACCTTTTTGCTTCTATTCAAGATGATTTCAGAAGGATTAACACCCCTTCCACTTGGGCAGTGGGGGGGGGGGGGGGGATGGATTGGAAAAAACATTTTCTGATGCAGAAAATTCTCTTCCTTTTCAAGAGAGTATGCCTTAGTATGGTTGGGGAAGGGAAAATAAGTTTCTATAGGGGGGAGGTAGGGGTGTGACAAAATGATTTCTTACGTGCTAACAGAAGTTCCTGTTGACTTGGTTTGCTTGAAGTGGTTGGTAAGAAAGAGAACTGAATAAGAGCCATCTAAAAAAAGACAAAGAAAGAACTGGTTTTCATAAAGACCTTGTCCTTCACATACTCTGTCATACATTTAGACATTATATTTATTGACTACACTATTAAATTTTTGTGAAAGTATCAAACCAGCACTAACCAAAACGACCAAAAGAATTTCTAGTTCTAATTTCGACAAACGAAGAAATGTTTTTCAGTGTTTCTGTCTGACAAAACCCTCATGAAAAGAAGTAAATTCTTGAAAACTAAGACACAATTTTAAAGATTTTTGTCATACCTTCATTCCAGACATGAGTTTGCCGCATTTTTCAAGATCAACCGGCTTCTTATTCCACTCTTTTATCAGTGTTTGGTACATGGAGACCACTTCTTTCAAACTAGACGTCGCCATCTTGGATTTTTTGCGAAGTCACTGAAGCCGCGCCCGCGAATACATTCATGTGCGGTATTAGTAAAAATAGATGCGCAAGTGCGCGCACATGACTCACGGTTAAGAAGACTGGCACGAGAGACACAATTTTGACGAATTTTTGGGAAAAAAGAATACAAAATTTGTTGCATATTTTCACTTTGAAGACATGGACAACGATGTGTTAGATGCTCTAGAAGACTTGGGGTGTGTATATATTTGATATAACGATTATTTCTTTAACTACAATTGTCTGAAACAAATTTTGTTGTCAATCAAATTTTTGCATGAAACAGAAAAAGGTTTTTTTACTGTTTGAAACGCCTTATATATTCCCATTTATTAAATATCATCTGCTCATCCTTTTTTCCCCTTTTAATATGCCCTGTTTTAGCTATAAAGGGAATATTTTAGAAGAAGGAGCTCTTGTCGAAGCTTTGGAAGGTGATGGCTTGTCTCTTGACTTCATGTCTCTTTCTGTGTGGATTGTGAAGGAATTGAAGAAAGTTTGCAGTCTAGGAGAAAATCTTACAGGTTTGTGTTTACAAATGGATGTATCATACTAAAGACCAATATTTTTCCCCTTCAAAACTTGTAGCATGGCACTAAAAATAAAGGGTCCAAAGTTTAGTCCACCCAATACAAGCCCAAACCACCCTTACTATATTTATTCCACAGTAACACTATGTCATATTATATGGAACTTCAGGGAAATGTAGGATTGAATGCTGCAACAGCCTTCCATAAGGGAAATTTATCTCCTAAGCCCCTGCTCACTCTTAAACATCCCATTTTTTCTGCTCCTCTGTGAGAAAGGTTGTCTAATTCTTGCTTATTTGCAGAAGTAGAAGATCAGGAGACATTCAAACTAGAAATGAGTGGACTACTAAATGAATTAGGTAAGTGTCAGTCCACTAAATCATTGATAAATGAATGAAAATCAATCATAAATTTGTTCTTCTTTATAAACACAGGGAACCCACACCCAACATTGTCAGGAGTGAAGGGCCTGGACTCTGTTCCAAACCGATTGCTTTTACTTGGTAAGAACTATGACTTTTCCTTTATCAAAGGGTTTAATTTATTGGGTTGGCTGTGCTGAATGACCCCACTAACACAGGAATCCCACCTGACGATTTTATGATTCACAGAAAAATGAATGAGCTATGACCTCAGCTACCTACAGTCATTGCTGGTGCATAACAGTTACTATATTTACCATAATACGATTAACACATACTACACGAATATTTATACTCATATATTTTCATAGATTACTTGACGTCAGAGCTCCAGGCATGTAGAATGCTTGGAGGAGTAAGCAAGGAGAAGATGGAGATTGATCATCAGGTAGGGTATAAGTTTGAACTTTTTAGATCATACCCCCTACCCCCACCCCGAAAGCCAAACCTTCTAAGATAAAGAGCTACAAATTACAATTTTAAAATTCTGATCTTTTTTTTTTTCATTTTCACATAGGCTATGTGTCCAACTTTACAGCAAGTACTATCAATCCTTTCTGTACTTGAATTACCACTACCAGAGAAAGATGCCACTGTCTTCACTCTTTTCTCACAAATTGAGAATAAAGTAAGTAGACTGATATAAAGGACATAAATATCTGTGCATTTCTGAATGTAAGAATAATTCTTTGTTGTTTTCTTAGGTTCGTCAGATGCTGTCAACATTGCCAAAAGATCACCTTGGAGAGCCTTTACTTAAGAAAAGACTAAAAGAAAATCAATGGGTTAGTTAATTCTTTTTATTTGTTTATTCATTTCTTTATTCATTTCTTTATTCATTCATCCATCCATCCATCCCTCCCTCCCTCCCTCCCTCCCTCCCTCCATTCATTCATCCATTCATTCATTGAATAACTTACAAATCTATCTTTTAATCCTCAATACAGAGCAAAGTAGAACAAATCAACACCCAACTGAACAGTGAGTACTCCCTTAGGCGTCAAATGCTGCTCAAGAGATTAGATGTGACAGTTCAGTCTTTCAATTGGTCAGACAAAGCCAAGGTAATAATTCTTTGACAACAATTTATATACCATGTCTAAAATGTTACTGTACATGGGAATAACCATATTGTTTACGTTTGTTTCTTCCACGATTTTTTAATATTTTACCGAGCTTTTGCACTTCTAGTGCATCATCAGGGCGAAAAGTAGGTCTTACAACAATTCAAATTATTTAAAGACCATAAGCGCACGCGATTTGTGTTTTACGAATAAACACGTAGATCGTATTGTTTCTCTGATTGGTCCTTATATTCGTAAAATGCAAATTGCACGCACTTATAGTCTTTAAATAATTTGAATTGTTGTAAGACAATTGCACTAGGAGTGCAAAAGCTCGGTAAAATATTAAAAAATTGTGGAAGAAACAAACGTAAACAATATTATTCACATACCATATTATAAAATTGCTAGAAACCTATTCCTCATAGGTCTTATTTCTTATTCAGACGAAAAAAGATGAAATGATTGCAACATTTCAACCTTTAAGAAAGTCCATGAATTCACTATCAACAGTCAATGTCGCAGATGTGGTTGCATGCAGAACAGGTATAATTACAGCGCAACGCGCAAAAGTATGACCACTTTTAATGTATTCGCATACTTCTATGCACGGGATTTTGTACGTTAAACAGACACATTTGATGCCAAGCTGTCTGGTTTTACCAAATAAGGCTTGTAAAACTCGTTTGGCAGCAAAAAGCCCGTGCTTAGAAGTATGCGAATATATTAAAAGTGGTCATACTTTAGTGCGTCGCGCTGTAAATGGTTTAAATCTTATACCTCTATTTGCTCTACAAGGGTAATACTTAAGTGCTTGCCCTTTTCCTAAATGAATTTGAATCCTGAAATTTTTTTGAAGAAGGAAACTAGGAGAAGTACCCGTACTTAGAGGCAACCATCAAACTCAAATTTGGAAGATTTTTTTTTTTTTAATTTAAAAATATTCTCTTCAAGAGCTGATAAACGGCTCATCAAGGAAGATCACACTAATAAATAATTTCTCCAGATAGATCTATGAATTATAGGAGAATAAACTAACAAACTACTCTCTGATGATGGTGGGTTCAGGGGTCAAATGCATGGCCAGTGTGAGGCAACACACTTAGCAGTACAGAACACCACAACCGCCACATAAGCATAGACTTTTAGCAAATAGAAGGTACCCTCTTTGTATATTTGTGTACCTGTAATTTCATTAACAACTTTTTGTTGTGCATTTATTAAGATTTGTTGCGACAACCAAGAACAAGTGCTGGTGACATACGTGAGAAAACTAAATGTCCCATCAACAGAGTGTTAATGGGAAAAGTAAGTACTGGTATACTAGAGTACATGCCACATATCTGCATGTGAAACAATTACTAGCTATGGTAGCACTTAAAGTATTTAGTTATCAACTATTTAGTTGTCAACTAAGAATTCTCTCAGGCATAAACCAAACAAAGATGCGTAACAGGAATTTGTTTTTTGTCTTTCGTTTCCAATGACATTTTGATATCAACTATTTTGTACAAAATAGTGCAATTCGACAATAAATCTTTGGTTTTCTTTCACCAATATATGGCACGTAGTCTAGGATCAAACACAGCTAAGTTGATTTATAGTGTTCTAAAGCAAAAAGTCGGTAGTTTGATTCTCTGTGATCTCACTCATGTTATTCCTTCTTCATCTATGTGACAAGAGCATGAGAGCAGGCACTGATGGAGGTGAATTAAAAACACACCTTCAAGATCATCAAGATTGCAACAGATTTTAAATTTCTGATATTCTATTCCTAAAATTTCTCTAAATTCTCTAGTTTAATAAATTTTAAACATTTTTTTATTGTAATATTATAGGTACCAGATCGTGGTGGAAGACCATCAACAATGAGTGCACCCCTAGAAATGCCATTTTTCAGGAAAAGGCAGGAAGCCCCTAAGAATCAGAGACCTCAAGGTGGTCGTGGAGGTGGAGGAGGTGGCAGAGGAGGCAGAGGGAGGGGTTCAAAAGTGCAAGGAAGTAAGTCTTGTTTATCCTTTACCTGTTCATATTTTATACATGATTTTGTTGCTGGATGTTGGTCCAGATTGTCATTATTCTTGCAAATGTGTTGCCTAAATGGGTATACTGTGGAATTCCAGTTACAAGTCCTGGGCTTATTAAATTTCACCAGGGCTTTTGGGTAGGCTTGTAATCAAGGGGGCTTATAACCAGGATTCTACAGTATTCTAAGAAATTCTTGTATCCTTTTCAGACTGGTCTGGGAGTCATGGCGGTGGAGGTCGAGGTGGTGGCCATGGTTGGGGAGGAGGTGGAGGAAGAGGTGACAGAAACAAAGATTTTTGGGGTGGGGATAACAAAGGGAATGGTAAAAAAGAATATTATAGTTGAATCAGCTAATTAATTATTGCAAAGAAGGCCACTTTGGTGTTAATGATTTGGTGACAAAATATGTAAAAAGAGAAAAAAAATCCAAATAAAAATAATTTGAACCAGGCATAGCTTTTTTAATGTCTTAGCTGCTTTCAAAATCATAAAATCTTTACTGAAAATTAGAAACAGAGTTTTGGTTGCCTGTTGAATGACATATCAGGTCCAAACACATTGAAGTCAAATTGGTTGAGATCAATCAAAGGGAAGCTCATTTTTTTCATTTTTGCATGCAATGTTCTGATTGATAACTGTCGATCCTTGGTTAATTTGCATTTTGGTCAACTTAATGTCTCATTAGTGTGACTTGATGACTTCTGGAGAATTCCATTCTGGAGATGTAAATCATGTAAAGTCCTATTTCAGTGAAGAAAATAATTATATGCTTCACTGATGAAGATTTTTTACCTTCTTGCTTGATTTGTTATCTCACAACTAGACCATCTTCCTTGTGAAAATCTTTGTGAAATAAAAAGCTATCACTGATGGAATATGAAATTCCAGATGAAATTCCTTAAAAATTAATTTAGGAACATTTAAAAACCATTGTCAAATGACAAAAACTTTGAATGTTAATGCTTCCATACAATGAGAAATCATGAATTTTTGATCTTTGGTTTTGTGATAATTAACTTTGAATTTTGCATTCACAAAATTCAGAGTTTGGGTTTCATTAAAATTAACTTTTCATAATTTTCTCCCAACACCCTTAAAATGTCTTAAGATATTGAAACTATATTTCCTTTTAAATGCTGGATTTCTCCTTTGCTTTATTCAGCGTTTAGTATTTTACAAGGAATGTGAGGTTAATGGTCAACAGTGGGCAAAATACCCTGCTATGACATTTTCAATACAGTATACATTAATGATTAGGATTCTTTTACAATGTTCCAAACGTATGAAAAATGTATTTCAGAAACTAATTGGATGAAAAGAGAATAGATAAACAGATATACATCTATGAAATAACAGAAATTATGAGAAAGTTATCAGATTGAACTTTTTTGAGATAAAGATTTCTGCTTTTAAATTATTTTGTTTTGGCTAATTTATCTCTCTTTTCTTTTGAATTTTTCGATTGTCTTCATCTCGAAAATACTTTACCCTATAAAAAAATAACTTTTTTGCGAAAGTATATAGTCGTATGTCAACAATGTTAAGCTTTTTAAGTCTTTGGATATCTGTGGGTTCGATATCTGTCATGACATCCGCCGCCCTCGTGTCGTCTTCAGCTTTCTGCGCAAAAGGTCTGAAGAATTTAACCCCGAACGTTTTTTCGAATAAATACTGGCTTTCCTTCTGGTATTCAGTCAGTCCAAAGTATGCCATATTTTGAAGGTTGCGCATTGCACTTTTGAGGATTATTTTATCGCGTTTCTTTGGTCCAATACCCGTAGTATTGTAACAATTAACGAGCCTTAGATCAGCAAGCATTCGGGCTTGTCTATTGAAAGCTAGATTTGACTTACACGCTAAAAAATCCTCTACTGTCACATCTTCCCATGTATCTCCTTCATAACATGGAGGCAGTTCCTTTTTGGTTGCAGTTCTTCCATTACACTTATGAGAAGAAGCAGCCCAGGTTGTTCCTCGTTGGTAACATCGGAACTCGCTGAGCACCCGACTAATGGGTTCTCGTAAGAAGGTCACATACAAATACTGTCTTCTTTTGTCTGGTCCATCTCGTCTCTTGACATATTCTGGTACACAGGCACGAAGTTCTGTCCAATCTGAATGTAACCCACAAGGCCAGCCCAAAGAGTAACGAGAAAACAGCCAGATCTTTGTGGAATTAGGGCTTGTGCATTTACAACGCAGCTTGGGTAATTTTCGGCATTTACACGGAGAAGATATATTTAAATTCTGTACCAAATGCTTCCCAAATGTTGTTCCTCCGGTCTTCTGCATGTGTAGGAACACCATTACTTGTCGTGGTGTCGGGAAGATGGGAAATCGCTTAATCGAGTTGTTCTTGAAGCGGTAGAGCCTTGGTTGTCGTTTCCTTGTGGATACAGAATTCGAACTGCTCGTCGCTTCATTAATTTTTCGTATTAAGTTTTTCGTACCACACGATCGCTCAGGGCATATATATAACATAAAAAGGAATAATATCAATAAAGAACAAACAGCAAGAAGGGCTAAGTGTAACCATCGAGTGAACACGCTCATCGTAATCCGCGGCCATGTAAAACAATCATTTATTTTGATGTTGTTGAGACTCCCAGTGGTTTGTTCCAATACATACCTACACAGGGAGCCCAATCAAGTTTATAAACTTTTAGTCGCAAGGTCAAACACTAACAAACTGAGGTATTTCAAAATTTCTTTACAAAAATTTTTGTTCTCGACTTGTATTTCATATCGTATAAAGTTTCAAAGTATGCCAGTTATACAAGTTGTCGTAAACTGTATTTTAATAAAAAAGAAGTTACATATCTTGAATGTCATCACATCCGGTTCAGTTTACATTTCCGATTTCGATTGACATCTAGAGGAAGGGCTAGCGCTTAAATGCTCAGAGTAACGACTTTCTTTTAAAACTTGTATTTTATATCATGTAACTCAAGATCTAAATAGAAAACTTAATTTCACTAAAATAGAAAATATCTTTATTTCCGGTCATTCCATTTCCGGTTTCATTAGGCGCATGATAAAGCACAGGAATCCCAAACTTGATGAGGAAAAGTATTTTTGAAAAACTGATTGAAAGCACTTTAGAGTGGTTTTCTGCAACCATCGAGAATCGCTTGGCAGCGGAACCTCATGGATTTCCCTAATATTTTGTGTGGTAATAGGTATTGGGTCACTGATAACTAAAACCGATTTAGTTTTCTTATTTACTTTTTTTTTTTTTTTAGCGACATTTTTAATAAGGTGACTCGTCACACTGATTTGAGAGGGAATTTTGGGGGAACATTAGGAAGCTAAAAATACTTTCGTTTGGTTATTAATCAAAATATTTTTCAAGAAAAAGTAAAATACATCTTTAGTTGTCAACCAGGACTGATTATTAACTCATTTTATGTTCATCTTGGAATTTTACAGTCCTTCCCCTACGAGCTATTTTGTCCAATTTTCAAAAAGTCAAAATTAGAGGTTTTCAAAAAATTGTAACTTCACTGCCATACATCAAAATCAATCGATTCTTTGGGTACAATGCATTCATTTACCATACTTTCAAATAAAGTATTAAAAAGTTTTGGCAAAATTATTCTAATGCTGGATATATTGCAATTATCAAAGCAATGTTACGACAAACCAGAAATATTGCCTTGAAATCGTTTCAAAAAACTCCCTTTAATCTGCACAATTTCGAACAAATAATCATAGCTAGAGTATTATAAGTATATTAGTTAAGTATATTTTCAATTTTCATCGTCAGAATTTTGCGAATGACGAGATATAAGTACGTTTTTGAAGTCCAGTTATGGGTAAATTTTGCCAAGATTATCCATCGAGCTCAAATACGCAAACCTCGGACTTTTCATTTCCTTTCGTTTCATTCCGGTCTAATTTGCATTTGAGCTGAAACAATGATGACTTTATCTACAGTTCTAGGTTATAAATGATCCAAAAAGAAATTTTGTTCAACAGTTAAACGAATTTTGACAGCTTTTACACAGCAACAGGTTTCGTGCACAAGACTATATAGCTATCGATAAATTACTCAACACAATACTTTTAATCGATCTTACTTGGCTTCTATCGATAAAGTTTTCCGACCAAGGTAGTACTGGACAATTTGCTAGCTTCTTTCAACCTCTAGGTACATGGAATATCTTCGAAAAGAAAGAGAATATCACAACTAGCCTTTTGTTTACATCAGCCCAATCTCGTACCCAGAGCCCGCGTTTCTCCTGGCCAGCGCCGAAAAACGAGAGACTCTGGGGAAACGGAATTTTTTATCTGATTTTGGATAACCGGTTCTCTTAATGCGCATGCGTTTAAGCATAATTTAAAGATGGCGTCCAAAGTTCTTGCTCGAGATTTTGACGCAGCGATAGCGTTTTCAATGAAGAAAAGAAGTATAAAATTCTCTTTAAAAAATGAACAGCGAGAGTGCATTACATCAGTTCTAAAGGGAAATGACACGATTGCAGTACTGCCGACTGGATATGGCAAATCCTTAATTTTCCAGCTTCTGCCTCACTCAAGGCTTTTGTCCCAAACAAATGTACTGAGTTGTAAAAATTAGGCAAATATTTCTTGCAGCTTCGGCACTTCATGTTTACAAGTATGTGTTTCTTGGACGTACTAAACTTTCGCGCCAAGGCAAGTTCGAACGTGAACGCAAACAACTTCGGATTTAAGAGCTGAATTTATTGTATTTAACTCTTATGCAAGACTAAAATAAATTAATCAATCCTTAAGCTATAATATAAATTATACTTTATTTAAAAAAAGCTAATTGAGAGCAGAAGTCCCTAGATATTCCGTAAAATTTTTATTATTATGTCAGGGAAAGTCCTTTTCCGGTTATCCAATGAAAGTACTTCAGTCCGCTCATTTCCGGTTTCTCTATTGTTTATTAGAGAACCAATCAAAAACCTCAAAAAATTCCGTTTCCCCAGAGTCTCTCGTTTTTCGGCGCTGGCCAGGAGAAACGCGGGCTCTGGGTACGAGATTGACATCAGCCATGATCACCCTGTAAATTGTAAACCAAGACCGCTGACCGGATGTGGCGAGGGATGTTTATATTATATTGAATATAATTTGAACTCAATATACAGCGATTTGCTCTCTATATAGCAAGTATATTGTGTCGGATGGAATGCACTGAAAATAAAATAAATTTAACTTTACGCAATATACCATGACCCAAAATGCATTTCGGTCTTGGAATGCACTATTCAGTCAGTGCATTATTCACTATTCAAAGTTTTATGAAATAGCTGTATCAACACTAAGACATATCGAACCTAACACGATCTAGTAAAACTATAATTGCAATACCATATCACATTTTCAGTCTTGTCAGACTCCGTTGTAATGAAATGTAGTTTGAAAATCATTTGTATTCGGACAGATTTGGAATTAATTGCATCCCTCGCCACATCCCATCCCTCTTCTTTTCGAAGATATTCCATGTACCTGGAGGTTGAAAGAAGCTAGCAAATTGTCCAGTACTACCTTGGTCGGAAAACTTTATCGATAGAAGCCAAGTAAGATCGATTAAAAGTATTGTGTTGAGTAATTTATCGATAGCTATGGATAGGTCTTGTGCACGAAACCTGTTGCTGTGTAAAAGCTGTCAAAATTCGTTTAACTGTTGAACAACATTTCTTTTTGGATCATTTATAACCTAGAACTGTAGATAAAGTCATCATTGTTTCAGCTCAAATGCAAATTAGACCGGAAATGAAACGAAAGGAAATGAAAAGTCCGAGGTTTGCGTATTTGAGCTCGATGGATAATCTTGGCAAAATTTACCCATAACTGGACTTCAAAAACGTACTTATATCTCGTCATTCGCAAAATTCTGACGATGAAAATTGAAAATATACTTAACTAATATACTTATTATACTCTAGCTATGATTATTTGTTCGAAATTGTGCAGATTAAAGGGAGTTTTTTGAAACGATTTCAAGGCAATATTTCTGGTTTGTCGTAACATTGCTTTGATAATTGCAATATATCCAGCATTAGAATAATTTTGCCAAAACTTTTTAATACTTTATTTGAAAGTATGGTAAATGAATGCATTGTACCCAAAGAATCGGTTGATTTTGATGTATGGCAGTGAAGTTACAATTTTTTGAAAACCTCTAATTTTGACTTTTTGAAAATTGGACAAAATAGCTCGTAGGGGAAGGACTGTAAAATTCCAAGATGAACATAAAATGAGTTAATAATTAGTCCTGGTTGACAACTAAAGATGTATTTTACTATTTCTTGAAAAATATTTTGATTAATAACCAAACGAAAGTATTTTTAGCTTCCTTAATGTTCCCCCAAAATTCCCTCTCAAATCAGTGTGACGAGTCACCTTAATAAAAATGTCGCTAAAAAAAAAAAAAAAAGTAAATAAGAAAACTAAATCGGTTTTAGTTATCAGTGACCCAATACCTATTACCACACAAAATATTAGGGAAATCCATGAGGTTCCGCTGCCAAGCGAATTCTTATTTTCTCGATGGTTACAGAAAACCGCTCTTTAGAGGACTTATAAAGCTCTTCATAAGTACTATACGAAAAATTTGCAGATCATTTTTTTTCATCTTTTTTCTTATCCTAAAGCTGACAAGAAACCTGACATGGAAAGATTAATGGTTGACTATATTTGGAAGTGTTCGCCTTATTTGGTGAATGACGCAATGTAAGATTTGGCGGGGTAACCACAACAACCAGCAAAGGTACGACGACGTTCACTTTACGTTGAAGCGCAACACAGGAAGGACGTTATAAATTTGGCTCTCATATAATCGAAAATTTCAACAACTCAGCTGTTTTTGAATCGTTGAGTCAACGTTGTGATACCTATTCTAACGTACACTCAACGTTTGGGAATAATTCAAGCGTTTCCAATAAATTCTTTGTTAACAAAACCAATGTGTTCAAAACAGCTTTGCTCAAGAAGAAGAAACAAGATGAACACCGAGGGACTACCCGCTCAAGCTTTGAAGAGAAAAAAGACACGAAGACTGAAGAAAAGGAAACCGCAGGATGGAAAAAGATATGGCGCAGTAGAAGTTCCAAGCAAGAGGCCCAAAGGACAGACGGCAGCTCCCGAAAATACTACACAGTTCCTCATGGACGATCGCGAAAAATTTGAACCATTTAACTTGGAGGCTGCGTGTTCACCAACTTCTTCCCCACTAAGTTCTTGTAGTTGTTCAACATCTTCCGTCCGAGGCAGCCCTGCCAATGAAAAAGACTTTGAATCTTTAACTGAATTCGTTGATGATTTTGATCAGCTGTATTTTGAAAAAGATTTCAACGACTTTTACGACAATATTTATGCCGAAACTCTACTTTCGCTTACGAAACAAGAACTTATCACTCGGTATCTCGACTTGGAAAAGAAAGAAGAAGAGCTACTTAGAAAGGTTAAAACTACGAAGCCTGAATCGTCGAATGTTCTTTCGCCTTTTTCTAATTTCGAGGGCGTAAAATCAAACTTCTCGGACCGATTTTCAGGACAATATCTTACGACAGAAAGTGCGAAAACCAAAGATGCAGAGAAGAACATTTTGAAGTCACAAGTTCAAGAGCTTCGTCTTCTTAACTCAAAGCTTGAACAAGAAAACCAAAGATTACGAGGCTGCTAGGTCCAATGATGAGTAAATAGCTTATTATAATTTGTTTTGATAAACCGATTTAGAAAAAAAAAACGTTAGAAAAACGTTTTCGAGAAGGTGACGTGGCCGATTGAGAATTTCAAAATGGCGGACATGAAGCGCGTGTTTATTGAAAATACGAACAGAAATCTTAAAAAATCATCAAATAATGCAAGAAACATGTTAGATTGAAACTTTTATTATTTTTAAGGGAAATGTTTTAAAAAGAATGTTGCTAAAATGGTAAAAAAAAGTCCAAAAAGGGCAAACAAAGTAAAGAGATGCGCCTACGCTTTCACCTCATTAATATTCATAAGCACTCTATGGTAATGTACGCAGGACTACTCCATTTTACTTAATTTTAACTTGGATTGTAATGTACAATGCAGTATATGATATGTAATTAGCAGACTTTATCTCTTATGCTGTCAGTATGGTGTTATTTTCAGAGTTAAGTTGCTGTTATGTGATCTCTTGGCCCAGAGAACATGTGATAACCAGGTGGCAAGGCACGGGTGTCACTCCCAGTCTCAAGATCTGAGACCAAACAACACACAAGGTAATTGACCAACTCTTTTTGGGGCAGGTCAGTGTGTGACTATGCCATTTCTTCTATACTTATACCAGACGTACTAACGATATGAGTATTATGTTGGTGTAATTATTTTGGACAAAAACTTTTAGTAATATTTTTAACTTTGGAACAAGATTTAGTTCAGTTGTTTGAAGGGCTTTTAGACAGTATTATAAGGTACTGCAGGGATTTTAATTTTGATTTTTTAGTAAAAAAATCAACCATGCATTATTTAGGATAATTTATTTTAGAGGCAGATATTCATTATTAAAAGCAAAAGTAGAAGGCTATGTTTTATGTATGGAATTTATCTAATAATTGCATCCTTTTGTGTTAAAGTTGTTGGCTTGTAGTGAGGACATGGAACGTCACTATGCCACAAGCAACCAAATGATGGTCAAACATAAGGTATATCTTCCTTATTTGCCTTCCATAACAGTATCCAGCAAATATTTGTTACAAGGAGAAGGTAATGCAGACATGGAACTTACAGTTATGTGATACTCAAATGGATTACAAGCTGAACCAATATTTAGTGCATGGCAGTCATGTTGTGGGGGCAAAATAAATTCTCTTTTTGTGAGATAAAATCTCTTTTTAAACTATTGTTTCTGCCCCCACAAAATGGTTGCTGTAATAACCCTTCTATTGATACAGAACACATCCACCCACCTATACACACAATGTTGTTCAAATAAAATCATGGTAGTGTGCTTTATGATTGTGATCATGTGTGGGGTGACCTGGGTTTGGGGTTACTAACCATGTATTTTCAGGTAAAGATACCAAAAGAATCTGGATCAAGACTTAAGACATCAAGTAATGGTTTAAATTTGATTATTTGAATGGTTTTCTCAATAAAATTTATTTTAAAATGAGTAGTGGTCTTATTGGTCTTATTTATAAACCTCTGATCAAATAAAAAACAAACACCAATTTATAAAATAGTTCAGATATAACGTGCGCTTTGATTGGCTGATAGCTGTGTTTTACATGAGGCTATGTAAACACGGCAATTTCAATATTTTACAAAACAAATAGAAAACGTTATGCCATGTTTACACAACCTGATATAAACACTCGGGGAATGTTTGGGAGGTTTTACACAACAGCTCTCAACTTCTCCCAAACTTCCCTTGTGTTTATATCAGGCTATGTAAACACGGCAAACTTTTCTATTTGTTAAATATTAACCAGTGGACAATTTCAAGGTTCTTTGCAATTCTCACATGAGCTTATCAAGGTATAAGGGGGCTTTCTCTTTTTTTTCTATGGAGAGGGGGTGGCAAAAATTCTTCTTTTTTTTTGGAATCTATGTTGGGGTAGATTACTAATTGTATGCAGCGTTATAGGGGGTTAGTAACAAACTCAAATGGAATATTGGGGATTAATGATATTTTTGCCAACCAGGAAGGGTGGGTTGGGTAATATTTGGAAACGACAAGTGATTTTGACACCCCCTGCCCCCCATACACTAAAAAAGGAAAGTCCCCTAATGCAAAAATAGACATGGACGTGTTTATAGAACTGTTTTATTTTCAACTCTAATGCAATGTAAAAGCAGACCTATGGCCAAGAATAAACTTTGCAAGAATTGAAAGTTGTAAATTATCTCAAAAATAAGATTACTACTTTTCTAACTTATGAACATCACATGTAAAATCATACAGAAATTTTAAGATGAGCACAAAGAAACTGCAGATCTATCTAATAGTTACCAGCTTTTACTGCAAGCACTATCAAATGAAAATTACACTGCAACTATCTTTAAAAGAACTCAAATGCCTAGATTGCTTCTAAACAGAATCCATGTCGGCCATACAGTACAGTAAATATAAACCAGCATACTTTTACTATGTATGAAGACTTTAGATTCTAGCAGGAGATAAAGCTAAAGCGACTGCAATGTGTAATGGTTAAATGAAAATAGATTTTAATAGTTATAAGGTATGAGCTAACTAATAATTGTAAAAGAGATATCTCGCAGTGTTCTTGATTTTTTAGTGTTCTCCAAATGGATTGTAATCCAATGTA
This sequence comes from Anthopleura xanthogrammica, assembly GCA_964019055.1. Taxonomy (NCBI): domain Eukaryota; kingdom Metazoa; phylum Cnidaria; class Anthozoa; order Actiniaria; family Actiniidae; genus Anthopleura; species Anthopleura xanthogrammica. The sequence continues at coordinate 5,691,779 of OZ025212.1, read as the reverse complement.
TTCTTGGGTTATCTCATCTGAAGAATTCCCACTTCCATCAACTTTTGTATTTTCATTCGGATGTCAGGATTTTTAAGATGTCTGAAAAAAGAAAAATGTGAATGTAAGTTTAGTACATCCCACTAGCATAAAACAAATCAACACATGGGTGAAGGTCACTCAAAGTTACTATTTTCATTGAATAAGGCACACTGTTTTTGCACCCACCTAAGATTTCATGGGTTTTATGATACAAATTGATAAATTTAACCAAAAAATCGTCACTGGCATTTTGAAAAGGAGCACATTAAAAAAAAAAATTCCATGATTTTGACCTTTTTTTCTAAAGAAAGTCAAGATCAAACAAGTCCAAAACTGTTAGATTTTGGAAATGTATGGGACTGATTTCATAACCTTATGAATTATGTGGGTCTTTAGACTGGGTTTCATAATGGTTATGAACACTAATATATAGTTCTCTAGGACTTTCCAATAGTGTGGCTTAAAAACCTCAATACTAGCTCTTTTTTTGAGAGCAAATGCACAAAAACAAAGTGTGTCTTGTCTTGTTACCCCAGCCCAGATTGAGACTGAGACAACAGGATGATGGATCATCAATCAAGGTGACATACTCTAACAACTTCTCTTATGGCAGTAATTTCAAGTGTGTATTTCAAATCATTTTAGATTTAAATTTTTATATCAAAATGATGACATTTAAATGACTTACTCTTGAATAGCTTCAGGGGTATCTTGCATCTGTTCTAGAATAATCTTCATTCCTGGATCAGATAGGATGCTCTATAAACCAAGGAAAAAGAGAAAAATTGTCAATTTTGGTTACATCATTGATTCCTTTTAGGTTAAAAAATAATAAGGTTTCATTTCAAGTGGTTCTAAACCTTCATAAAACTCTTTAACACACTAAGTCAAACTTTTTTAAGGAACTAGTTTCGTCTCTTGTTAGACGTTTTCTCTTGTTAGACCTTCTTAATTAAAAGAAAGCAAACACTTCTTTGTCAGAAAATAGCAGACCTTTTTACTGATTTGGTGGCCAACTTGGGGATAAACATGGAAATATTTATAAAGCATAGAGTGGCAGAGCTATATTCTCAAACAATTTTACACTTTTGTGTTTCACTTATTGCTCCAACTACTAGCAATCCAATTGGATTTTAGATGTGCTTCTCACTGGATAACATTGGAGTATATAAAAAGACACCCCAACAGCTGTACATACTAAATTAAATCGGTAATTATGCAGGTCACTTATGGTGCTTCTTAAAAGCATGTGAGGTAGGTTTTGGTGGACATCGATCAAGGCATTTCCATAACATTCTATAGACATGTGAAAACTTTGTGTTTTCCAACAATGTCATGGAAACACTTTGATTGACATCCACCAAAATCCTATTTTGCTGCAACAGCAAATCTACACATAATTCATAATAACCATGGCAAAAATTTTAAAAGACAATATTTTACCTGAACTTCTGGATCAGCCATAGCTCGTCTTTTGATCTCATCAGGGTCAGTAGGAGCCCTAGCTGAAGTCTGGATAGCATTTATGCCATCGCGTGCTTCCTAATGTACAAAACAAAATTGTCTAAAGTCAATTTTGTGATTATTGATAATTTCAGATTGGGGATACAGGGCTCAAAATAACGGCCAGTTAAGATGTCCGGTGTATGATATTTTATTTTATTTTTTTCAAATGATTATGACCAGTCAACATGTCTGTTCAAAACTGTATTTGACTGGTCAAGTACCAAATTTGGCGGGACATTGACCATTGACGGGCCGTTATTTTGAGTCCTGGGATATGTTTTCAAATTTGCAGACCATCTGCCATTCCCTCGAAAATCCTTTCTTTAATTTCCAAACCTATTCTCAGGATATCGCAAAAAGCCCTTACCTTGTTATTAGGGTCAAGTTCCAAGGCCTTTTCATATGCTTTTCTTGAGTCCATATATTTCTTAAGAGCAAAAAGGACACCACCTTTTCTGGTATATCCCTTCACTAGAGAGTAACAAGAAAAAAAATATTGAAACTTCAGATAATTACAAATTTAATTCCTCTCAAAGAGCACCAGCAATAGAAGCCTTTCTAAAAAATAACCAATTTGTTGGCATGATAGTGCAAAACACATAATAGGTTAACCCTTTCAAGAATATCTTCTAAGATCAAATATAAATTTTATAGGAATGTTGATTTTTGTAGAGGGAAGAAACCTAGGAGCAGGCATAGCTCAGTTGGTTATTGTGCAGCCTTCCGAGCTAGAGGTCTACTGATGAGAGTCAAGTGTTCTCAATGCTAAGTCACCCAAAACTTCCAAATTCCATTAATAAAGGATTGAAGAGGAAACTTACCAAAATTAGGATCAAGTCTAATACATTCATCACAGTCCTGCAAAAACCAAAAAATTCATTAAAAACCACAAAAATAAATTTGCAATTAGGCATAAATGCAAGCACAAATTTCATTTTCACAATCATACAAACACAAAATTAATTTGTGCTCGTATTTGTGCTTACATCGCTAATGAAACCAGGCTTAAAGCACCCCTACATAATACATACTGCATCATGGAAAATCCAGACTAAGCCACACCCTGTTAATGTTATACAATACTTGCTTCTATTATGTATCAATAGATTGGACCTGAAGAGAGCTTTATAAATACGAACCTTCTGTGCTAACTCAAAGGCAGCCAGCTTCTGGTAAGTAGCTGCACGGTTACTGTATAGCTTGGCATCTTCTGGATTTCTTTTGATGGCTTCATTATAAAACTTTAGTGCATTAGGGTAATCACCTGCAATGTGAATGGCATATATTAACCTTTTAGAATCATTCTCGAATCCTGCAAACATTTCCTTGCTTTTATGAATAGTTTTTAGTAACATTTTCAATGTATTGAAAGCACTTCTCTAGAGCGAATTGAAAATGTTTTCGAGTTAACTCAACCCACCAAATTTGTAGACCCTCTGCCACTATTAGAAGGCTTGCTAATCTTATTTCAATTTCTATTCACTCATGAGAAAAGATAATATTTTGACAAGAGGTGTGCAAGGGATTCTGGTAGTGGTAGTACCGGCAAATAGAGCTATAAGGATGGAGTGCATGCTGATGTCACCTAATTTTAATGATATCATTGAAAGTGACAACCAGAGCTCTATTGGCTATACTGAAACCAAAGAATATCCCTTGCTTTCATGTTTGGAAAATTACAATGAGAAAAGTAATCTGAACTTAATGTTTATAAAGCATAAATATACCTTCACCCCTAATAATTTCTTCATGAAATTCTTATGGGGTAAAGGATGGTGTCTGATGTTATTCCCCTCCATAGGGTCCGGTAATCATGTACTTTGTGACTGCCTCTCTCTATATACTAGTTATACGATGGCATACCGTGGAATATCCCACAAGTCACTTGTAGTTTCTAGTATACACACAAACCTTTAGGCGAGTGTGTATACGAAGAAAATACAAGTGAAGAATGGGATATCCACAGTATGCCACAAAAATCCATTGTATGATCATTTTATCCCATGCCATAGAAAATACAAATGCGCAGATTCAACACGAAGTGCATGGTGGGAAGGAAGAGTGAAATACCGACGAATATACAATGCCTTTAATGCTTTCTGATTGGCTGTATTTTCTATGGCGTGGGATAAAGAGTGATATTAAGCTATCATGACTTACCTTTTTTGAAAAATTCATTCCCTTTTGTTTTTTCCTCCACAGCTTTTTCTGGGTCAATATAAGCTAACCTTTCTTTTTCTTTGATTAATTTTTCTACCTGAAGAACAAAGACAAAATATTGATACCATGCTGCAACTCAACAAAGAAACCACAATGAGGGCTAAAAATGATGGCTGCTCAATGGCTGGACATGATGACCAGCTACATATAAGACTGATGAACATGCAACCAGTCAATATGACTGGTCAAGAGGACTGGCGTAAGAGGCATTTGTCCATTGACCAGTTATTTTTAACCCAGCACAACCTTAACCACAAGGTAAAGAATAAATGCTTGACCGCTTTGAAGAGTAATATATATGCTATTTTTAGATTTCTGGGAATCAAAGGTGGCATAGAGTGCATTCGCCTCTCACCTCTGGGGCCTCAGGGTTTTTTTAAATTCCTGGACTTGGCATCATATGCTATTATTAGGGGGCTTTCATTTATTACTGTAGGGGGGGGGGGGGTTCGGCAATATTTGGGGGGTCGCATTATTTTTGGAAGCTATTTAGGCAGGGTTGTTACTAATTAATTTTGCCGACCCCCCTCTCATACACTAATAAATGAAAGCCCCCTTAGAGTTTGTTGGGTCTCTTGATTTAAGGGTTTTTCTCTGAATTCTCTGGTTTTACCCTCCACAAAAGGCAGCACATTAAGTTCTAATTTGTTCAACTGGCATACCTGCAAACATTTCTTAGCAATATCAGGTGACCGGTGCTCTGTGATAGACTTCTGGTAATACTTCAAGGCATCTTCATACTTTTCTTGCTTATAGTATGTGGTTCCCATCCTCGCAAAGGCTCTGTTGCACAAAAGGAGAACAGTCTTATAAAACAAAATCATAAAACTTACAATAAATTGTAAGTATCAGAGTTTACAAATATGCCAATTCTTGGGGTGCAGGTTACATCATAGCTGCAATGTTGGTGGATCAGGGCTCAACATAACGGCCAGTCATACACCAGTCAAGATGTCCAGCGTATGATATTTTATTTTATTCTTTTTCTAATATGACTGGTCAACATGTCCGTTCAAAACTGTATTTGACCAGTCAAGTACCAAATTACCCCAAGTACCCCAAGCACTCTATCGATAATTCAAATTCGAGCATGCTCCCTGTAGTGATGAAGCAGATTTGAAGCATGTGAATTACATCCGGTCACCACAATACTGGCTACCACGCGCTAGGGTTTCCCAGAGTCTCTGACATTTCGTCGAGCATGTGCAGTAAGAATGACAGGGCTCTGGGGTTGAGAGTGACCATTAAGTTAAAGACATTACTGGGTAGTTTATTGTTGTCATTTGTTGTCATATTGTTTTGCCATCATTCTGTTCATAGAACTGAAAGTACCTGTTTTTGAGGAATGGATGGACTCCTATCTCTGATGGTGAAATAAAGCATTACAATAACAAACTAGTCCCAATCTTTAACTTAACGGCCAGGTTTATAACACAGGTAGCCCAGGTCCTATGATATATTATACTCTATGCTCTATGATTTCTTATGCTCCCATGACAACCATGGCAACCCCATGTCACCAATAAAACACTAATTTACATACTTTGAAATTAGTAAGTAGTCTGCTTTATTTTCACGTCCAACTTGCACTGCCGTCTCGCACTCCTTCAAGCATTCTTCAAATTTGCCTTCCTCAAAAAAGACAGCTGTAAACAAATAAAAGTGTGGATGAGGATTCCTTGCTAGGTATCAAGTTACTGAGTGTTATGATTGTTCAGCTTGACGTGATAAATTATAAATTAAAACCTTTGAGCAAGAAATTGATCTTTTCAGAATTTGTAAAATATCACTGTGTTCCTTGATTACAGACTCAAGTATTCTGTGTAAGCCTCATTTACTGTCAAAATATTCAAAAAAAAAAAACAATACACGCATCAAGAGTTCCGTGCTACTGCTATAAGTGCATACTCAGGGGATTAAAAAGTGGGATAAAATTTGTAAAATATGCTATATTTTGGTTGTATCTTTCTTGTCAAGCACAATTTTCACTAAATATTCAAGATCGCGTACCATTAAGCGAATTCTGAATCAAATATACCGAAAAATTGCATATTATACAAAATATGATCCCACTTTTTAATCCCCTGAGCATGCGCATTGAGCAGCAGCGCGGAACTCTTGATGCGTCTATACAAACACTTTGAAATTGCATGGACTTTCACTGGAACACATGAATATCCAACTAGAAATCAAGAATAGCCCAACCAACAAAGAATTGGAAACCCAAGTATTGCCATCATTTTATTACACTGTTTCCCATTCACCTTTTCATTCATACATACCTGCGTTATTAGTGTAAAATGTCATATTTGTTGGATCTAACTCTTTTGCTTTGTTGTAGTGTTGATGTGCTGTTTCAAAATCTTTCTTTTTGTAAGCAGCATTTCCAAGGTCTTTTTCTGCAATAGCCTTAAAAATCCAACCCACAGTTAGTTTGCACTTTGTATGTTCGCTATACAAACTTTTATAATTCTTGTTTCATTTTTTGTCATAAATAACATCACAGAGGCAGATCTAGGATTTTCAAAGACAAGGGGGGCATCATTGACCATAACAATGAAATACAATTCATGTTGGCATTTTCAAGTTCTTGACCCAATTTTTTGAACATATTACTCTCAGATTTACAGTGTGTTTCATATTTCTGCGACCTTACTTATCCAGACATTGGGGCCTGGTTGTATGAAGGGTGGATAGCGCTATCCGATGAATAAATCTTATCCAGTGGATAACTTTATTGGATATTAAACAGCATCAACTTATCCATCCTTCGTACAACCGGGCCTGTGTGTTTGGCCTCCATCAATCAAATTTATAATGGGCCAAGTTCATTCCACTAGCAAGTGATAAAAAAATTCCCGTGTGAAAATAATTGTCTAGTCACAGGAATTTCTTTATCCAGGGTCCGTGCAGGCTTCTTGTGAAGACATTCAAGGACATTTCAAGCAGTATTCAAGGACCAAAATGAAAATTTTCAAGGACCACATAACGATGGGTGCGATCGGAATTACGAACTTTTAGATGAGGAAAACAGGTGTTTTGAGTTACAAAAACCTTTCTAAATATTTTTCAACGAGTATTTACGATTTTCAAGGAATTTTTTCTTTTTTCAAGGAGTTTCAAGTGCCCTTGAAATGAGTTTTCAAATTTCAGCACTTTTCAAGGAGTTCAAGGACCTGCACAAGCCCTGTTTATCAGTCATTTGGAATGAACTCGGCCCATCGTAAGTTTGATTGACAGAAGCCAATATGCCAGACGTCAGGAGTAGGTAATAGTAGGTAATAGTAGGTAATAGTAGGTAATAGTAGGTAATAGTAGGTAATAGTAGGTAATAGTAGGTAATAGTAGGTAATAGTAGGTAATGTGGCAGAAATATGTAAAGTTCTGTAAGTAGTTCTTTACCAATGCCTTATCTTCTCAATTACCAACTTAACAAATATTACATTGTATTGCCAACCTGTTTTTTATTATCATCAAGTTCTGCATCAGTCTCCATCTTCTCTGGCTTTTCTTCTTTATCTGTTTTTTCTTGCTTTGGTGGTGGTTCATAAGATTCTGGGTAAAAATGAAGAACAGCACAGTTATTATTAGTTTACATATGCATGTAACATATCTTTCTACCTAAAAAAAACTTTCAACCTTCAAATTTTATTGATACTTTGAAACAACCTCTGGGCTGATCTAACTCAGGGCACAGCTAACTCACAGATCATACCCTGAAACAACCTCTGAGCTGATCTAAGTCGTGGTACCGCTAACTCAAAGATCCAATTGGAATTGAATTAGTGTGTTAGGTTTTGCTGAGGGAGGAATCCAGGGAGAGACCAATTACATGTCATCGAGGTCCAGGAATTGGACCTGAGACCCCAGAGGTGTGAGGCAAGTGTTAGTACTACCTCTATGCCACCCTTGATTCCCAGAAAAAAATGACCAATCATGTCAATGTCAGTGTTCTCTTACTACTAGTAAAACAAGGTTAAAATACATTACCTTGTTCTGGATCAGGCATGTTCACACCAATCAAAATTCCTAGCGTTTGCATGATTCTTGGGTCTTGAAGGAATCCACTATGAAACAAAGATTTTTGTTACTCATCAAAACATAGCAAGAAAAGCATGAAATTTCAAATCATGTGTTTATACTTTATTATTTGTAATCTGCCGACCCCTGTGTGCTTTATAACTGTACAAAGCACATGTATACATTGTCTATCCATTTTTTTCCAGTTCAGATAACATATCTTTCCATTGATCATAAAAGTTTTCATTTCAATTTTGTCCATGTGAACGAGTATACTATCAAGACTTACTGGTGAAACATGGTCTGAAATAGGAAAATAGGGTCTATAGGATCAAAAACGTTACCTGTTCAAGGCCTTAGGATTCTTTTTCAACTGCTCAAGCATCTGTACAAAGTCTGGTTGGTTCAAGTACTCCCTAGTCTTAGGATTGGCATGTAACAGTGCATACAAATTGGGGTTCCTAAATGGGTTACCCATCGTCGTTGCCGCTAAGTTTGATTGAACTTCTTCTAATCCAGTCTTGAGCTGTGCGTTATTGGGTTCCAGCTTAAGACCAGCTTCAAATGTCTTCTCTGCTTCTACATACTGCTTGAGGAAGGAAAACGCTGTGCCGAGTCGAGAATAGCCCTAAAATTTATAAATAAAAATATTTATACTGGTAATCGAGATACAATGAACAAGGTAATGTTTCAAAAAGATTTTCAGTATTCTTCTTGCATGTTCACTCATCACTATGTTGGTGGAATTTAACAATTCACCTCTCATTAGCATCCTTTGTTAATACCACCAACTTGGCCACAAATATTTTTGTCATTTGACCTTCGTAGGAATGCTTGCAAACCATCCATATGCCAAGCCAAAACTCCAAAATTCTGTGTAATACACCAGTTTCACATTCGATGCAAACTGCTGTTTTTGAAGACCACAGACTCAGTTGTTCAGGCTTAGCCTCAATCGAATGTCAGCTATTCAATGACCTCATTAAGAGTCAATGGGATTTTAAAACATTGGTATTGTTCAACTTGTACATTCTTTACATTACAGTTGACTTTTGCAAATCATTAGCAACAGCCAACTGTAATGTAAAGAATGCGCAAGATGAATAATACCAATCTGATGGACTTTTAATGATGTCCTTGAACAGTTAACTTATAAACGAGGCTAAGCCTGAGCAAATGAGTCTGGTATTCAAAAACAGCAGTTTGCATTGAGTGCAAAACTGGTGTATTACAATTATCTTACTTATAATTAATTTATCTTATTTGATGATGCTGGGAAACCATATGAAATGTTTCCATGGAAACTCGGGTCCCTCCTCTTCCCAATAATGACCCACCCCCTCCTTCAAACCCCTTCTATAAACTAACCCAAACCCCTTCTAAACTAACTAAATTATTTTAAATTAATTAATTAAATTACTGACGAGAGTTACTCCTAAGTAATAAGCCTATTAACGCGAAGCACAGCTTATTTTCGATTACTGAAAGTTGAAATCTTACTACGGATTATTTCAAATGGGACAAGAGAATCTCAAAGGTCGGCATATTTTACAAAACGGCATTGCGTAAAACAAATTTATGCTTCTAAATATACATTCTCTTTACCTTTGCCCACTCGGGTTTAATTTCTATACACTTTTTAGCGTCTTCTAGCGCCTGCTCATATTTCCCGTCTTTAGCATAAGCGGCTGATCTATTGCTGTAGAATACATGGTTGGTCGGTTCGATGAGAATGGCTTCTGTATAACACTCTATAGCCTTGGTTACATCCCCTTCTTGTAAGGCTTTGTTACCCTCGTCTTTAAGTCGAACAGCCTAAGAATTAATGGATAAACCGAGTTAGCATTTAAAGAGAAAATTTCGATTAAAGAATCAAATTCTTCACCTTTTCGTCCGCCATCTTTGACGTTCACTGACACGTGCGTTTTGAGCATGCGTTCTTTTACAACACAGGGAGCCCAATATCCGCTTAAAAAAGAGAGGAAAAATGGTAAAAACCCGTGAATAAATTAATTCGCAGATTTCAGTATCGATTCTTTTCTTGCTGCTACCAAGGTTATTTTGTGCTTTCAAGCTCTTCCTTCAAAGATAAGCCAGGAGAGGAACTCGATAATATGCTTCCTTATTATATACTTCCTTATATGCAAATGGTTTGCGTCATTTCCTAAAATAGAATTTTTGATATTCTAGAAGAATGTACTGTGTAGAAATTCAAAACACGATCTTAACTTTGTTACAGACAAGTAACAAGAGAAACACGTAGAACCCAGCAATCTGCTGCAAAACTGTTTTAATGGTCCTTAAAACCTAGGTAGATACAAATCTAGATCCTTAACCTAACCTAGTTCTACCTACAGTAAAAATCGAAATGTGTTGATACACTACCCCTATAATGCTCCCAAAATTGGCTGTGTGAAATGACTGATGCCGACTGTACGCTCCCCCTCCCCTCCCCTTGCAATGTTGTCTAAATGGACAAAGTTGGGTACCGTGAGCTAGCCACATTCTCAAGGAACAACATTGAATGGGGGAGGGGGGGATTTAGTTTATATACGATTTTTAAAGCGCTTTTTCTTGCGCTGCATGCTTAATTTTTCCAACATTATGAGGTAGTGTATCAACACTTTTGATTTTTACTGTAGAATATAGTCTTGCCTGCCTGGAAAGCTTGTTCTTGCTTGATCTTCTTCTTCTGTTCTTCTTCTGTTCTTCTTCTGTTCTTCTTCCGTAACTCTGCAGGACTAATTGGATTCGAACTGGGACTAATCTGGGAACTGAACTTGGAGCAATGAGAGTTCTTATATATATGTTTGACAGATCTTCCAGAACATTCTAGCATTTACTAGGATTACGTTATTTCTTTTTTTGACTTGTCTAGAAACATTTAGACTGGTTGTCTTTCTAGAACATTCTAGACTAACTCTTATGTGTTTAAAGATCATTTAGAACTCTCTAGAACTTTCCTATGTTTTCTAACTATTTATCTAGAACATTCTACTTAGAACAAAACATGGGATGGCCTTCCTAACAACCTGAAAGCAAAGCTTATTGGAGTCAGCAACGAACTAGCTCCAAGGAATTGATCAGAGGAAGTTTTGATAGTGAAAATGGTTCATGCAAGGCAGATCCCCTCCGAGAAGTTGTGCGTCCATCCTTTCCATGCAACGTTTCAAAAGATGAATTAAAAAGCCCAATGCATAGTTTGTGTTATGGTTTACCTGCCAAAAATAACGTGGCCAATAAGAAAGATAGTTAGTGAAGAAAAAAATACTTCCTCTCCCCGGCGGGGAATCGAACCCCGGTCTCCCGCGTGACAGGCGGGGATACTCACCACTATACTACCGAGGAAGCACACACAATTCTTGCTTACAACATAGATTTTGTTAAAGAGAGTGCCGGTCTAGCAGGTTATTACAAAAGTATTGGCTTCCATTACTACAAGTCAATCAAAGATGTTCCTGTTTACCAAATTTGAATCAAACATTTATTTTCAAAACTGACAAAAATTTCTATCGCTACAGTATATTGCTCAGTATCCGGCCAGTGAAGATTATAATCGCCGTATCTTGGCTGGGATATTTCTTAAAATTATGAAACATCGTCAAAACATAGCCTCAATATTGCCAACGCAAAACAAAATAATTTCAATCTAGTGATGTTTGTTTTAGTCAGGTCTGTATTTAGCGACAAGAATAGCAAAGATCGTGCACTTGTAAGTACAAGTACCGAACTTGGCACAAATGTTTGTTGTGGCATACTAAACAGATTTAGGGGTGGGTGCCAAAAATGGTGATCGGGGGAAGGCACGCCATACTCTCAACTAGATGGATAAACTTTATCAAAATTTATTAGAAACGAAAAAAATTCCTAAGTTTTAAAAATTCACAATGGCGATTACAGTTTGTTGATATCTCTTTTTGTTGATGAGATCAGTATTAAAAGTTGTGCGCCACACAGCGGCTGCGCAGGCTAGATAAGGAGAAAATATAGGTTTAACCATTATCGAAGAGATCGTCCAGATCTCGGCCGAAAGATAAGAAAAGCGTATTTTGCCGGAAATTTAAGGCGGCTGTATTCGCAGGTTACAATGAAACAGGGGAGGTGGGGGGGGGGGGGGGGGGGGGGCGGGGATCTCGACACGGTTCACGACATTTAGAACATGCTCATCACATCACGAAAATTAAAAAAAACCCGTTCACGATTTCAACCCCTTACCCCCCCCCCCCCCTCCCTCTGAATGAAAGGAGCTCAATTTAAAAGTACACTTTTTGCTCTTGTGTTTTCATTTTTTTTTTTTTTAATCTTAGATTTTATTTTCATCAAGAATATATGTCCTACTCTTTTGGGACACTTCATGGATGAAAATTATTGAAGATTGGAAATGACTTGAATTTTGGTTACACTTACTATATGGCCCCAATTAGTAGCTAAGCAACATATTTTCTTCACAGTCAAAAGTGCCGAATAAAAATTATCGGTTTTATTTAGCATCTAAATTGTGAGTAACTGATGTCATTTATTCAGCCCAGATTGATCTTTTAGCTTTTTTAAAACAAAATTTCTCAACCGCAAGTGGCTCCAATGCTAAAATGTTCGCCAATCTGGTTTTCATGATCGAGTCATGATTATCCTCAAATACTTGAATTATTCGGACTTTCAAAAATTGGGGCGCTTTCATACAAGTGCCCCTTTAAGAAAATTTTTTTTAGGAAGCCGCGAGGCAATTAAAAGAAAACTTTAGATACTTTATATGAAAAGTGAATGAAATGAATGGGCCACAGTAGGGCATCTACCATGTGTTCCCTGCTTTTTCGCGACTGAATGACATCTTTTTTTTTGGCGCCTACTTGGCTCGTTTAGCTACTTTAAACATATTACGACGGTTTTGTAAGGGGAAAAAACTAATTTATCGAAGCCAACTAATGAGAGCTCAACAGATGCGCGGACATGATCCAGTCCGAATGAAAGCTTGCGAAAGACATGGTCGTATTGATCTAACGAGTCCATTTGGAAACAGCATCTCCCTGGTGTATTTCATTCCGTGGAAAACTGGTCCTTGCCAATGAGCTCTTTTATGACTCATTCAATCATTTAGGTGCTATCACTGAGAGAGTTAATCAACGTCCTGTGGAACAAAACTGGTACAACAAGATCTAGCATTCTGTATCTATAAACACAAAAATGAAGGTTCGTCCAGAAATACCACAGGTAGCCCAAGCTATATATTATTACGAAAAATATTTTGATAACAAATTGCTGAAAGTTCCGTAAAATAGTTAACTTGGTTTTTCTTATTTTTAGATTCTAAAAATGTACCCCTTTTACCTAAATTTCCATTACAGAAAACTGAAGCTAGAAAGTAGTATGATTTTTCCAGGGTGATCTAATTTATGGTTTATTTACATTTTCAGATGGTTTTCTTGGTCTTTTCAATCTTCATATCACTCCCAAGAGTCCAATGTACAAAAAACTTATCTTCAGGTTAGAAAATACTATTGTAGTTAGTAGAGAAGGCGAAGGTTCCGAATGAAATCTCGCTTTTGGAAACTGAAAGAAAGCAGCACATTATGGAACAACACTACTGACTGCACCTTTATGTGTGATTAGAACTATATTTTCAGGGCCGTAGCAAGGGGAGGGGCTGGCTTGAACCCCACTTCCCCAGTTTTTCCCAGAAAAGTAAAGCAAGTATGGAAATAAATGTTCATTTGTCGTGGTCACGTGTTGCTTTGTGCCCCCACCTCAATATCAAATTTGATCCAAAACAAAAAGAAATATCCCACGAATCAAAAATTATCATTATTATTATCGTTGCCAAAGATTATGATCATTATTGTCGTTGCCAAAGATGATTATTATTATTATTATTATTATTATCATTATCATTATTATTTTATTTGAACCTCAGGAAAATTTGATACGATATGATTTTTCCCTGGTAAATTTACTAGTCGGGTCTTTTCCCAAGACCTAAGACTTCAAACTGTCATTTCAAAACCTAACCGAAACCTTTAACCTATTGTTACAATGCTGCTTGACTTATTCTTTTTCTTTCTTATATCCCCCCCCCTTTTTTTTTATTTATTTTTTAAATTATTTTTTAATTATTATTGTTATTATTATTATTATTATTATTATTATTATTATTATTATTATTATTATTATTATTATTATTATTATTATTATTATTATTATTATTATTATTATTATTATTATTATTATTATTATTATTATTATTATAATAGTTGCCAAAAGTAGAAAGGAATCCTACTTTTCCCAACGATTGCGGCAACTTGTTTTTGGAAACATAAAAGCGTTTTTACACTATATGTATGAGAGGCTAGTCAGTCCAGAACAATAGTTATTCAAATTTGTCGCCATATTTCGATTCGTGTATATTTCAGGCTTCGTGCTGAGAAATAATTCTAAAATTCCAAAAGTATTCAAGGAGTATTCAGGACTCAAAAACAAGTTTTCAAGGAGTATTATCAGCTGAGTTACTCGTGGTTTAGAGGACGTTCTCACACGAACTTTGTTGCAAAAAGTAAACATGCTTTGAGAACACTAGGTCGACTAACTAAGTCATGCTTAATTAGAGTATAAATTCAAGGGGTTTTCAAGGAGTTTTAGCAGAAATTCTAAAATTCAAGAGCTTTTCAAGCTCCCTTGAAAACCGACTAAAATTAAATTCAAGGAGTTTTCAAAAAGGGGATAAAAATCGATGAAAATTGAAAAATGCCTTGAAACTTGGTTAAATCTATCTATATGGTCCCAATAGTAGCCAAGCAACATATTTTCTTCACAGTCAAAAGGTGGCGGATAAAAATTATCAATTATTTTAGCATCTAAATTGTGAGTAAATGACATCATTTACTCAACCCTCTTGTTCTTTTGACTTTTAAACTAAAATTTCTTAACTGCGTGTGGCTTCCAAAGTAGAATTTTGCAAATCTGGTTATCATATTCATGATTTTGAATCATATTCACCAATAGGCATGTTTGTGGGTAACATAGCGTACCAGGGTAACAAAACAAGCCGTAGTAGCGAATTTTTGACCTATGTTTTTCCATGTTATATTATTTTCTCTCTACAAAATGGGATATACGGGATATGTACGTAAATTTTGAGAGTTTCTAAAGCAAGAGGACGTGACTTACTGGAAAGAAATTTATCAACGAAAAATTTGAATATTCCGGAACATTGCATCAAAGAAATGTTACAAGTTTCAGCCTCCTTATGAGTTTCTGGTGCACATATAAATGATTTTTGTTTGTTACTTTTTAGAATGTTCAGAGAGAGGAATCCAAATCACAAGTAGAGAGGGAACAATAACTTCACCTAACTATCCAAACCTCTACCCAACAAATGTAAAATGTATTTGGAACATCACGGTGCCGGTTGGTTACGTCATTCACTTAACCGTCATAGAATTGAAAATATTCAGCGTCGATAATTATTGCAATGAAGCAGGCTTATTTTTCCAGGACGGGCCATCTTTATCGCAGAGTCCTAAGTTGCAAAAAGCTTGTGGCAATGTGATCAGGATTTCCTTATTTTCATCTTCTCGTCACCTCCTCTTGACGTTCAAGTCAGACAGCGCTCAATCAAGTGGTTTTATGGTACACTTTAAAGCTCAGGTTGATGATCAAAGTAAGTACTGGGTTGAATAACGTTTTTGATAATGATGATGATAATTAAAGGCCCGTTCACACGCGCGATTTTTCGTCGCCGTGAAATCGCTATAAAAATCGCCGCAGAAATCACAGCATAAACTCAACTAAAATCCTTTTATTTTCATGCAGGATGTCCTATCAATACAACAAACCTTGTGGCCACAAATCGAACCAGATGTTTAATAACACCGTATTTGCCCGCTTTTTATCCCGCAAACCTATTATGCACATGGCTGATCACCGCCCCACAACACCACGTGGTACTTTTAAATTTCAAACATTTTATGGTGGGATGGCAATTTACATGTAAAGACGATTACTTCTTAGTAAGAGATGGTCCGTACTCTACCAGTCCTGTGCTGGCCAAACTATGTAATTTTGCGAAATTCTGTCCCATTAGCTCTAGCGGTCGATACATGTGGATACAATTTGTTTCTGATGAAAAATGGTCGTTTCCAGGCGCAAATGTCTCCTATACAGCAGTATCCAAAGGTAAAAATATAGTTAAAACCAGTTAGAACATCCTTTGGTGTGTTTACCCTCTTTCCCCTTCATACAAGAATCATTACCAAAACGTTTTCTGCTATTCCCAGACCCCTTTATTTTCATTATTTGAGCCCGCGTTCCTTTCGGTCTTCGCAAAAAACGAAGGGCTCTAAGTGAATACTACTGATCGAAACCAGCTCTTCCTGCTTCTGTTTGAATTGTTTAAACGGCTTTAATCGAATTGCTGAAACTCGTAAAGTAACCAAAACTCATCATCGCGCAGAATGACCTTTGTTTAAGGGACACTTTGATTTTTTTGGAATAAATGAATTAAAAGCTCGATTCCTATTGGCTATTGGGTATTCTGGATTCTCACATCGGATTTCAGGATCATCCAGTAATTAACTAACAATGGATCAGTGAGCGGGAACGAGCGGTTGTTGTCGAACTAATCAGCATAATCCTCTTAAAATAACTTTTAAAGTGACATTTCTTAGTTTTTTCCAGAAGGTAGTAGGTTTTTTTCAGCCCTTTTGAACAATTCAAGTATCATTTTAAAGTACATTTCAAGACCTACAAGAAGCCGTGTATATGTTGTCGTTGCGCCTTTAAATTTAAGAGATACAGAGCCATGAATATTAGAGACTGGGTTTTTCCCATAAAATACACATGAAAGTCCCTAAGATTGTCATTGCCAAGGTAGTAGGTTTTTTAAGAGTTAGACAGAATAAAAAGCTCTATGTGATTGTTTGAAGCTTAATCTTCCAAAAGCCGTATGTATGTCATGAATTTGTTTTCAAAGAAATGCTAAAAACCGCGTTGACTGAGATGCACTGGTAACAGAGTGTCAGTCATTTTCTCTGTGTTTGAATCTCCCGCCACTTATTAACTTCGTACTGACTCATTGCACTCCAAGCTCTTAATTAGATGCAAAAAACTATTTGACCCCTCATTCTGCGCGATGTTTTTTTCTTAGTAAACTTTTGAGACAAGAACGAAAGCCCTCCATCCACGGTGAAACGGAAACTCTACTCAAATAAACCTTTGACGACCCAGAATACACTAATGCAAACTTTCAATATTTACGGTATCAAAACAAACGCAAACAACATGGCTTTAAGCCGAAAATAATTCACCAAATCTCACCTGTGATTCAATAGGGTTGACGAATGGAAATTATGGTCCTGTTGCATTATGGGAAAATAATACAATAATAGAGGCTTCAAATTCCTATGATCCAAAAAACGTTGCTCCATCCGCTTGCATTTGGAACATCTCCGTCCCACATGCACAAGTAATCAGATTCCGTGTAAGTGTAAGGAAGTACTTATATCGTAAACAGCCCACTACTTGCATGATTGGATACGTGGACGTCTTAGATGGCCCATACCTGACTAGTCCCAGGATTAAACGAGTTTGCAACGGCCTGGAGATGAAACCAGTTCACGTGACATCGAGTGGCAGTCACGTGGTTGTACGATATGTACCTATCCAAACTGGAGCCAGAATGGATTTTCAAGCGACTAACTTCGAGGAACTCGAGGCAGACAGTTTTGGTAAGTCAATACACAGGGAGCCCATGCTCAGTCTTTTTTTGGGATGGCCATTTTCGCTCCACTATGTTCTCCATAGTTAGCATAAAATTTCATGGAACAATTCTAGGTGCAGCAATGAATGGCAAAATATTACATTTTTGGAAAGTGTCCTCAAAGTCCAGAATAAGAAACCAATAAATGCATGGCAATAAAGTCTAAAAAATACATACATCAACATAAATCTTCTATTATTTTTATTTAGGCTGTTCTTCTTCCATTCCAATCAACGTCACGTCAGATAATGGAAACATCACCAGTCCTTTTCATCCACAATATTACCCCAATAACCAACAATGCCAATGGCGGATCACAGCACAAAGTAACTACCGTATCAGATTCAGATTCCAAATATTCGACTTGGCTCAACCAGGTGACTATGTAGAGATTCGTGATGGATTCAATGCAAGTGCTGTCTTGATTGGAAACTTCGTTAGTGATCCTGGAATCCTGAAGACGTGGGTTTCTACTGGACGCTTCTTGTGGGTTTTCTTCAAGTCTAACCAAGAGAATGTAGCTACTGGATTTGTGTTAAGTTTTAAGTTTGTTGCTTCTCCCATTGGTAGGTGTTTCTAATTTTATGATCCATCTATCCTTTCTATCCTAATCTATTTATACACTCACCCTTTAATCTATTTATACACTCAATCTATCTATTCAACCATCCCATGTATCTCATCCATCCATCCCACCTCGTCATCCATCCAATTATTCCATCCATCTCGTCTATCTCACCCATCTCATTCATCTGACTACCAATCCACCCAACCATTAATTCAACCATCTCGTCTATCTCACCCATCTCATTCATCTGACTACCAATCCACCCAACCATTAATTCAACCATCCGTTATCCATCCATCCATCCATCCATCCATCCATCCATCCATCCATCCATCCATCCATCCATCCATCCATCCATCCATCCATCCATCCATCCATCCATCCATCCATCCATCCATCCATCCATCCATCCATCCATCCATCCATCCATCCATCCATCCATCCATCCATCCATCCATCCATCCATCCATCCATCCATCCATCCATCCATCCATCCATCCATCCATCCATCCATCCATCCATCCATCCATCCATCCATCCATCCATCCATCCATCCATCCATCCATCCATCCATCCATCCATCCATCCATCCATCCATCCATCCATCCATCCATCCATCCATCCATCCATCCATCCATCCATCCACTATTTATTTTTCCTATTTTCATGCAGCCCCCAAAAACAACATGACATTGGTCGTTTCTAAGGACTTACCTAAAAACCGACCACCGGACAACATCAGTATAATCATTGGAGCAGCAATAGGAAGCTGCGTTCTGATTGTGATCGTCTTAGTCCTACTTCTTTTGGTTAGGAAAAAGAGAAAAGAGGTTCTTGCCAGGTAATTTTAACATAATTTGCTATATGATCGAGCTCCTTTCCTCATTTGCAAAGTTGAAAATCTTTTGCCCATCTCCCGTTTTGGCAAAACTTTCCTCGCATTTTCGCAACAATTAAAATGGAATTCTCAAGCCCCTTAATAAACTACTTTAATTTAGCTCCTCCAAATTATTCTTTTCTACGGTCACTGATCAATTTATTGACTTTACAGGGAAAAAACTGTTACATATACAGCTGAACCCTGGGAAATCAGGTTTGATCAAGTGACACTGACGTCTGAGCTTGGACATGGAGCGTTCGGGAAAGTATGGCAGGGTGAAATAGAACCTGGTTTGATACAAGAACTAAAAACAAGAGTGACAACAGAAGAAAAATCGGTCGAGGAAGTGGAAACCACAGGAGAAAGTGTAGAGACTGTTACCGTTGCCGTAAAGGTGTTGCATGGTAAGAATGCGGTTCAATGTTTCTCGTGCCATCATGCACTCCGAGGTATTAAAGCCAGGAAATTTTTCTTTTCTTTAGATAATCCAAATATCGATGATCGAAAAGAATTTCTACGCGAAATCGAGCTGATGAAGACCGTTGGTTTCCATAGAAACATAGTCTGTATGGTGGCTTGTGGTACTAAGGAAGAACAGGTTTTTCTGGTTGTGGAATACGCAATGCACGGAGATCTGCTGAAACATCTGAGAAAACGAAGAGTAGAGGTAAAACCAATGATTCATTGCAATATTCTTTTTATCAGTAACTGTTTTTAATCTTGATGTCTTTTTAATTGTAGTCCTTTTTCCAGAATATTTTGAGGGATGAGCCCATGTATGAAAACAGTGAACAATTTCAAAAACTGGAAAGTCTTGTGAAAAATTTTCTTAAATTTTCTTGGCAAATAGCACAAGGAATGGTAAGATGTTATAAATCTTGCTACACTTCGTTCATTTTGATATCTTTACAGCCTTGCTTGGGCTTAACTTCAATGCAGCGAGCTAGCACAACATATCTGCATCACGAACAAAACTTTTGCTGTTTCAGTTCTACAAATTTTTTTTAGGAATATCTGGCGTCCAAAGGTCTCGTCCATCGTGACTTGGCAGCTCGTAATATTCTTGTAGCGCAAGACGATCTGATCAAAGTTGCTGATTTTGGTCTGTCACGTCACGTGACCTACGAGGGTGACGCTTATCGGGCTAATGGACCACGTAAGCTGCCAATCAAATGGATGTCACCAGAAGCTATTTATGACCAAACATTCTCGACTAAAAGTGACGTGTAAGTATAAGAATCTCCTCTCCTCACCCCAGACAATCTATTTAACTAACCCCTCCCTCCCTTTGATTACCGGAAATAACTTGTTCTTATCTAGCTGTTGTTCTTCCTACGATAATAGGTGGTCATATGGAGTGGTTCTGTGGGAAATATGTACCATGGGTAAGTATATGCAATTGACTGCATTATATATGCCGCATTATACGTACAATAATGCACGGATTCAGAAGCAACAAACTTACTATTGTGTTGCTTCTTTTTAGGGGGGACACCGTACCCTACCATCAGTAACAGACAACTAGTAAAGGAGTTAAGAAATGGATACAGAATGGAGAAGCCCAGCCTGTGTGGAGATGATATGTAAGTCTATATATTTGAACCAAATTATATCTATTTTTCACCAAAACATAAGTTTAGGAAGTACTTATTATATATATAAAAATAAGAAGTGATTTGTAAACAAAGGCAATGACTAAAAACAGAAGTCCATAACTAGACTAATTATGGACTTCTGATAAAACGCATGGGATAAAGGATTTATGTAAAAATTGCAAAGAACGACTTTTGGATGTTAGAGTGAATTTAGTCACACTGTTGAATAGAGTGAAAACACTAAACCCGTGTAATAGTCAAATAGACACAAAAGAAAACAATGGAATATGGGTCTACTAAAGTGTATTAGTCTATTATCTATTTCACGGGTTTAGCGACTTCACTCTAGTTAGATAAATTTATCTAACTTAGATAACTATTTAGTTGACGTCACCTAAAAAAAGTAAAAGCGTGCCAAAGTAACGCTCATGCAAATCTGGGAGTTTACTTTACCAGAGAATGTTTGGAGAGACAGTCACATTTATCCTTGTTTACCAGAATATGTACTTTTAAAACCGCAGTAAGTGTCTAACAATAAACATTCGCGACTGATAACTATAAAATGAATTCAAACCGAACATCCGCACTCATGCCACATACCTTCTTTTTGATTATAGATATAAAATTATGACGGATTGTTGGGAAGAAAATCCAGACAATCGACCATCGTTCACCAAGATCAAACAAGACATCGAAGAACTCATGACTCAAGATAATCCTTACCTCGAAATCCAAGGAATAGACCAAACTAACGACTGTTATCTTGTGCCATTTTTAGACAGCGCTGATGAGAGCGATGAAGTTGTACAATATGCTCCACATATTAGTTTATTAGGAGTGTTTTAGTGCGAAAAAGGACGGCCATCTTTGATTTTCCTTGTAGTGACCAAGCGCCAGGAACGAGAGTTATGGCGCGAAAATTCCCGCCAAAACCACAGGGACCCCATCCATATATAAACCATCGAAAGAACTGGATTTTCTGTTAACCCAATAAACGTGGTTATTAAAAATTAGAAATAAAGAAACTAAAATATGCTAACATTACGAAGACGCCTTCTGATATCTTTCGTAATTACCTTAATCTTTTCAGATTTACTGACTAAAGAGATAATGTTTGCGCTAAAAGATAAACAAAACGGATGTATGATTACTATAACCAAACAAATAATAAAAAGCATCGACGTCGAATCTATTTTTCTTTCTTACTTTTTACCCACTACAAATAAAATCTAAAAGGTGGCTATGAACATATAATTAATGTGTCAGAGGAGTCAATTGATGATTTTCTATTCAGTTGCTTATTAAGCTAGAAAAATTGAAAAGAATTCAAAACAGCCCCTACACGTCACGAACACAAACAAAACAAACTTCGAACTGAACGCTCAGGTTGTCATAACTTGTCTTTTTGAGCTTCTTCTACAAGCAAGTGGCAAGTGATTTAACAACTCAACTTTATATATATATATATTTTTCGAAAACCTTTATCTCTTCTCTCTTTCGTATCATATTTTTCCACTGCCGGCTGAACCCATGAAAATAGAGGTGAGTACAGAGTCAAACGTTTCTTTCGACAAAGGCCTTTGATTCGTGGTAGAGTTTTATGTCACGGCAAATATGAGGATATATTTTCCAGCATAAAAACGTATTTTTATCGTGCGAAAAGAACACTTTTCGATTAAAATCATTGTTTTTGTAAAGCGAGAATGGAACGGTCAAAGACAAAAGTTGTGCGATGTTTTGTTCTTTGACTCTTAGTTGAAAGCTAACTAGCTAGTTCATTCATCCCATAACTCAATAGATATCTTTTACCCTACCAGGATCCCTAAAAGAAGAAGGTTTAACTATTTAGCTTGAACATGTCTTACAGGCCCGTAACCAGGGGGGGAGCACAGGGTGCACGTGCACCCCCCCCCCCCCATCAGACCAAAAGGTCCGCTTTTTATCAACATTTGTTTGTTAAAGTTAATAAAGTTCATTATTACTATTATTGCTTGAAAATAAAAAAAAAATACAGATTTAATGTAAATCAAAAAATTAAACCACTATCATTTCCCAGTTTATTTTCTATACTACACTTAGGTCCATTTTTACTTGATGTGCACCCCCCCGGTAAATGTTCTGGTTACGGCCCTGTCTTAGTGGGCATGATGTCTAAATAATACAGGTAATTCAACGATGCCAAACTAATTAATATCGTTGAGCTTCGTAAAAGGCAAACTGAATGACATGCATCGCTCTGATAATAAAGTCAGTTGTGTATAAAGGACCATAATTTGTTACAAAAAGTCAACAGTGAGAATGAGACTCCCGGATAATTTACGATTAATTATAACAGCTGCAGCAAAGAAATGGATTTTTTTTGACGGCAACTGGAAATATTAGTGCTTAAAACTATCTTACGTCATTAATTTTTTTTCTTTTTTATGTGCTTTGAGATGAGAAAATATTGCTACCAATCAGTAGATGTTTCCATGCACATGCAGATGTTGTTTTTTTTGGTCTTCCTCATCTCACTGTCAAGAAACAAGCTTACAGATGGTGCACCAGGTAAGACTGATGGTAAAGAAAACACACAAAAGGTATTGATCTAGGTGTATGGGTGGGGGCGGGTCCTTAAAAGTTTAGTAACACTGAAAAAGTGAATTCATGAATTATATATAGAGATTCTTCAAAATCTTAAAAATAAACAGGGGTTCCAGGAAAATTGAGCCTACTAACGGGAGGTTTATAGAAAAAAAATGCTTTTTTGCTATTTTCTCACCCATTCCTACCTCCGTATATAATGAACGGTCCCTTAACCGACATTTTAGAGTTCGGCGTTAGGATCGCTAAAAATTGTTTGCTTTGAATGGCTCCAAGAGGGTGAGGGGGAGGGGGAGGGGGAGGGGGAGGGGGAGGGGGAGGGGGAGGGGGAGGGGGAGGGGGAGGGGGAGGGGGAGGGGGAGGGGGAGGGGGAGGGGGAGGGGGAGGGGGAGGGTTCAGTATTCAACAAAAATAGTGCGAACAGTTTTTACGCGCTACAGACCTTCTAATATCAGGTAAAGACAAAATATACTTTTTCCTAATAATAATTAGTTTGATAATCAGGGGACTTTGGAGTAAAGTCGAAATATTACTATATCTTTAAACGATTTACTTGACATAATTGTTAGATATTGAGAAAAACAATAATGCCCGTCGGAGTTACCTTTGTACTTTACTGATAATATATGGATATAATTTTTCGTCTATTTCAAAGGATGTTCAGAGAGAGGAATCCAAATCACAAGTCGAGAGGGAACAATAACTTCTCCTAACTATCCAAACTTCTACCCACCAAATGTCAAATGTATTTGGAACATCACTGTACCAGCTGGTTTCATCATTCGCTTCACCGTAAATGGATTGAATGTGTTAAACATCAACTCACGTAATGACGTAGGCCTTTTTGCTCAGGACGGGCCATCATTACCGCAGAGTCCTGGTATGTTTATACTCAGTTACGTCTTGACCCCTCTCTTGACCCCTCAAACTTTCTATACTTCTTCTGGTCACCTTCTCTTGACGTTCAAGTCAGACAGGCTTCAAGCAAATGGTTTTCAAGCACGTTTTGCCGCTCAGAAAGACGATCAAAGTAAGTCAGGTCCTGGTTCAGATCAAATTTAAAAGGTAGCCATGGCACATTTACTTGCATGTCATGTGATTATTTCCCGCCACCACGACATAATGAGGGTAACTGCCGTGCGTAGTGCGTAGTAATAAGTATGAATTAGGCTAAGAACACATGTACGTAATTTGCATATTCGGTGAAGCTCTCTCGGTCACTGCTGTTATCCATCTACAAAGTACGGCAGCTTTTCAGAGCTCCCTACTCTCAAGACGAACATGATACATCCTAACTCGATGAGTGTGTAGGTAATTCCCGGGGTAATTCCTTATATAAGTGTGGCACCGAGAGGACTTGACGTAGACTTCGGGCTGGCAGTACTAGGACGACTCGCATTATTTCCCAAAAACTTATTGTGAAGTATGGCTCACGTAAGAATATATTATTGTTGCTGCCAATTGTTCTTCTTCGCCCGCCGCCCGGTTGGCTCAGTTGGTTGAGCATCGGACGTGGCTCGGATGATCACGTTTATGGCGGTCCCGTCCCTTTCAACTTAAGAGACGTTAAAAGAGGGCCACAGGTTTGTCAGTTGAATAACTGTTACGTGCTACCCTCTATAAACAAGGTTTTTTTTTTTTTTGTCTTCTAGTTATCATTTATCATCATCATAATCATTGTCTATAGAAGACTCAACAAAACTTTTTTTTATACAGGATGTCCTATCAATACAACAAACCTTGTGGCTACTAATCGAACCAGAAGCTTACCAATACCGTATTTTCCCGCTACATACCCTGCAAACCTATTATGCACGTGGCTGATCACCGCCCCACAACACCACGTGGTAGTTTTGTATTTCAGAAGGTTTGACATGCAAATATCGTTTGGTTGTAAAGACGACTATTTCTTGGTAAGAGATGGCCCGAACTCTAGCAGTCCTCTGCTGGTTAGACTATGTGGACTTAACAAATTCTGTCCCATGAGCTCTAGCGGCCGATACATGTGGATAAAGTTTGTTTCTGATGAAAAATGGACGTCTCCAGGTGCACATGTCACTTATACAGCAGTATTTAAAGGTAGAAACGAATAGGTCCAACATTTGAGGGTGTATTCCAGCAATTCCCGAAAAGAACCTCATGCACTGCACATCAAAAATCCCCGCTTCGACCGCCATCCTAAGTTCCCCGGGCCCTGGGGTGGTTCAGTGTTAGGGACGGCGAAAACCCTGACCTATCCAAGACAAGAAAAAGCATACCCTGTCGAAGACACAACACTGTGTAAATTATAACGCTATCGAAGACCTAAGAGTATGTAGCGGCCTTCATGGTGGAAGTTACGGGCTAAAAATCAATTGTTTGGCGGCTAAAAGTAAATACATGTCCTATCTTTAATTCAACAGGGTTGACGAAAGGAAATCTTGGACCTGTTACAGTATGGAAAAAGACTGATACGAAGATTACGGCTTCGAATTCTATTGATCCACTAAAACCTGTTCTTTCCACTTGCATCTGGAACCTCAGCGTCCCAAATGGACGGCTAATCAGCTTCAGCGTATTCGTGGCCACCTTTTTTTTACCCGATTCTACTTGCGAGAATGTCGGATACCTCGATATTTTGGATGGTCCAAACATGACTAGCCCCAGGATGGCTCGATTGTGTAACGGGTTGCTGCAGACCCGGCCGTTACACGTGACATCAAGTAGCAGGGACGTGGTTGTACGGTTTGCACCTAGCCTATTAGGATATCTTATGGAGTTTCAAGCCATGAACTTTAAAGAGCTGGAAGCAGACATTGACGGTAAGCAAAAAGCCCTTAATTGTTTGTAAGATCTCTTACGTTTCTACAAGACTTTTCTATGTATGAAAAGCAGTGAGACATTCTACGTTTAACTTTTGCGTTCCACTTGGTTTGCCATTTCTCCGGCTTGACCTGCGATCAAACATCATTAATCCAGGGGTGTATACATGCCACGTATATAGTGTACAGTGCTAATGCACTACCTTTTACTATGGTCTAATCCCCATACCTGATATAACGTGGTAGTAGAGTTACTCGTTGGTTCTCTCCTGTGCCTTCAGAGATAACAAGACACGTCACCTTCACGGCACAGCACTGTCCGTTACCGTGGATTTTTTAATAGTCATCCATTGAAAAGAACTACATCCAAGATTGATTACTGTCTATATTGATAAAAAACCATTCTTTTTATTTAGGCTGTTCTTCTTCCATTCCAATCAACGTCACGTCAGACAATGGAAACATCACCAGTCCTTTTCATCCACAATATTACCCCAATAACCAACAATGCCAATGGCGGATAACAGCACCCAGAAACTATCATATCAGATTCAGGTTCCAAATATACGACTTGGCTCAACCAGATGACTATGTAGAGATTCGTGATGGATTCAATGCAAGTGCTGTCTTGATTGGAAACTTCGTTAGTGATCCTGGAATCGTGAAGTCGTGGGCTTCTACTGGACGCTTCTTGTGGGTTTTCTTCAAGTCTAACCAAGAGAATGTAGCTACTGGATTTGTGTTAAGTTTTAAGTTTGTTTCTTCTCCCCTTGGTAGGTGTTCTAATTCTATTCGAACATTAATTTCCCCCATCAACTTATAAATTTACTCACTCATTCATCCACTTACCCTCCCAGTCACCCATGCGTTTATCCACTCACCCCACCATCTATTATTTACTTACTACTCTGTATTTTCATTTTCGTGCAGCCCCAAAAAACAACACGACATTGGTCGTTTCCAAAAGCTTACCGAAAAACCAACTACAAAATAATATCAACACCATCATTGGAGCAGCACTGGGAAGCTGTGTTCTGATTGTAATAGCTTCGATTTTATTTGTGTTGGTTAGAAAAAAGAGAAAAGAGGTTCATGCAAGGTAAATTTTGTCCCAAATAAGTTGTTCACTGACAAGTATCGTATGGACAATTGAACCTTAAGAGAGGAATGGAAATCAAAAGGAATGTAACTTTCGAATCTTCTAATTTCTTTTACTTTTTCCCCTTTTGATAAGTAATGAACAACCATCGATCGCTAATTAATTAATTGACTTGCAGAAAACAAATTGTTAGTTATACTGCTGAACCCTGGGAAATCAGGTTTGATCAAGTGACACTGACGTCTGAGCTTGGACATGGAGCGTTCGGGAAAGTATGGCAGGGTGAAATAGAAGCTGGTTTAATACAAGAACTAAAAACAAGAGTGACAACAGAAGAAGTGGGAACCACAGGAGAAAGTATAGAACCTTCCAAGAAGGTGTTGCATGGTAAGAGGTTTGCCCGTCATGTGAAAACAGAGGAAAAATCAGTCAAGCATAAGGAAGTGGGAACCACAGGAGAAAGTGTAGAGACTGTTACCGTTGCCGTAAAGATATTGCATGGTAAGAATGCGGTCCAATGTTTCTCGTGCCATCTTGCACTCCCAGGTATTAAAACCAGGCAATTTTCTTTTCTTTAGATAATCCAAATATCGATGAACGAAACGAATTTCTACGCGAAATCGAGCTGATGAAGACCGTTGGTTTCCATAGAAACATAGTCAGTATGGTAGCTTGTTGTACGCTTAACGAAGAACAGGTTTTTCTGGTTGTGGAGTACGCGATGCACGGAGATCTGCTGAACCATTTGAGGAAAAAAAGAGCCAAGGTAGAACCAAAATTTTATTTGCAATTTTCTTTCGACTGTGCTTTGTATCCAGAACGTACTGCTTGTTTGATTTCAGTCCTTTTACCAGAACACTACGAAGGAAGAATCGACGTATGAAAGCAGTGAACAACTTCAAAAAGTGGAAAATCTTGTGAAGGATTTTCTCTCATTTTCTTGGCAAATAGCACAAGGAATGGTAAGATGTGCAATGTAGAATTTTTCTTCGACGTACGACATATTCATTTATTCCTTTCTCTCTTTTTTTCTTACTTTATACACGAGCTAGTGAACACATATCTGCATCATAAATTAATCTTTTGTTGTATTCTATAAATATTTCTTTTAGGAATACCTGGCGTCCAAAGGTCTTGTCCATCGTGACCTGGCAGCTCGTAATATTCTTGTAGCGCAAGACGATCTGATCAAAGTTGCTGATTTTGGCCTGTCCCGTCACGTGACCCACGAGGGTGACGCTTATCGGGCTAATGGATCACGTAAGCTGCCAATCAAATGGATGTCACCAGAAGCTATTTATATCCAAACATTCACGACTAAAAGTGATGTGTAAGTATAAGAATCTCCTCTCCTCACCCCAGTCAATCTATTTAACTAACCCCTCCCTCCCTTTGATTACCGGAAATAACTTCAGTGTCCTTATCTGTTGTTCGTTCTACGATCACAGGTGGTCATATGGAATAGTTCTGTGGGAAATATATACCATGGGTAAGTGTTCACCGTCGGTGTGCTATATATCATGCATTATACGTACGAAAATGCAAGGATCCAGAATGAACTGACTATTGCCTTCCTTCCAATTCAGGAGGGTCACCTTACCCTACCATCAGTAACCGACAACTGGTAAAGGAATTAAGAAATGGATACAGAATGGAGAAGCCCAATCTCTGTGGAGATGATATGTAAGTATTATAATGCTGTTAAATTCCAGCCAATCACAAGATAGGTATTTAAAACAATTATTCTAAAAATTAAGATAAAAATACTATCAATTGGAATGAAAAGTGGATTCCACAGAGTGGCTCTTCTTCCACTGGATTCGAATTGGAATTTTATGAGTTGCTTTTTGCAGAGGAAGGAAAAACCGGAGAACTTGGAGAAAAACCCTCAAAGCACACCCAGGTGATTTCACTTCTCTCAGGCAGAAGGAATTAGCTAATCAGCGAACATTTTGTTCGTAGCTCAATGTTTCCTAGTTCCAGGTTTTCAACTCGATAAACAACAGCTTTTACTCGAAAATATAGAAAATAAAACTCATCGTTGGAAAGATTCGCCAAATACCTTATAGAAAAGGCATATTTCTTCGTTGTTGGTGGAAAATATTTTATTTTGACAAGAGATACTAGAAAATACTTGGAAATTTTCGCTGTGACAAACAATGCATTGCGCGCCTAGATTCTAGATCACCTGGACGAGACAACCAAACAATTTACTTTGACTGGAAGAATCTATAGCTGTGCTCGCAAAGGATTGTTGTAAATATTTGGTACCCTTTTTTCAATTAAGGTATAAAATCATGACGGATTGTTGGCAAGAAAATAAAGACGATCGACCATCGTTCACCAAGATCAAACAAGACATTGAAGAACTCATGACTCAAGATAATCCTTACCTCGAAATTCAAGGAATAGACCAAGCTAACGACTGTTATCTTGTGCCAGTTTTGGAGAGTGACACATCAGAAACTGAAGACTCTATTGAGATGTAGAGAGTAAAACCTTGTAGTGAGAAAATTCGCGGTACGAATGGCTTTGTGATGTGGAATTTGACGATGGTGTTCAAGTATTCTGATATTGAATAAGCAGTCAATAAGTGCTGTGATTGTTCAAAAGGATGTTGTCTGGCATTGTCATGCTATATGCTGTGTGCTGTGAATGTTCCGCACTCCCAAAACGAAAAATAAGATCTTTGTCCACCGTTCGAAGTTATAGTTGAACATTCCGAGAGCCTGCGTTCCTTGTGGTCCGTATCTCCCGTCTTCGGACGAGAGATGCTGACCATGAGGAATGCGTGCTCTTGGCTCTCGATTTTCTTAAGAGACACTGACATGCGCATGTGTGATTTGTACTTAGTACACTGGGAATAAACTTTCATATTATGCATGGTACCGTATAAACTTCGCTGTTTTTGGCTTTCGTTTGTTTGTGTAGTAACACCACAGAAAAAAAGCTTGACAAAGAAAAATTGATAAACAAAACTGTGAAAGCTTTTGTAAACCCTTGTGATTAGATTACACATAACTCAAGTCAGTGAAAATCAGTATTGCCTGAGCTAGAGCTTTCAACAATATTTAATATTTAATTTAATACTTATATTGCGCATTTTAACATTTGAAATATGATCAAATGCGATAATACAATAACAATAACAATAATAAAGTCAGTATTGTGTGTATATCATCCTCAATATCTATATTTAACTGAATCTGTGTTCACTTCCAAAGTAAATTTAATCAATCTATTTCCGAATTTATCGCTGAGCGTTTTTTTAATCTATCATTTCAACTATTTGTCAGGACTGAAGCATTTAGACTGGAAATTAAAGTGCCCTTTTTGCGAACAGTTTTTGCCAACCACGAAAGCTTTCTTCGATGTTTTGAAATCTGCCATCAGGAAAAACAAAACAAAACCTTGAAAAAAACGAGTTTCAACTTAAAAGATTTTAATGAATAATAATATTCTAAAGCCTATGTGCGACAGTAAGGTTATAAAGTTGTTTTTAGAATGAGCAGTTACCGGCTCAGAACCGTTATTTTCAGGAAACATGGCTACTAGTGAAAGGCGAATGTTACGAGATGATTTCAAATGTTTACAAATTTTCGACAAAGAAAGGGCGCGAGTCTATTCTTTACTAACTTATCTATCAATCTATTTCATTTCTTTGCAAAAAAAGAGAGGGAAAATACAAAGAGATGTAATTAGTAAATAATGAGTTGTTTTCTGGAGTTAAACGCTGTTCGGGGCTGGTTTTCAAAAGAGAGAATTCGAGTATTGATGCCCGTTCAAGTTCAGCCAGTGGAAAACACGAAATCAAGCTTTTTCAGATCTTTTTGAAAATAGAATTGTATTTTGCCATATACCTTTCTTAATCCACATATTCTTGCAAGGCAGTGATGAAGCTAATGATTCTCTCAACCTGTGAATGTCAGCAGATTTTGTATTAAAAGTTTTACTATCGATGCACTTAAATGGCTTCCTCTCTAAGCCAATCAAAAATCGATAAATATATCTTATCCAATCACAATGCTAGAATACGGCGCTACCTTTGCAACGCCTGCTCTAAGGAGATTTTTCATTTCAATCACACTGAATTCTTATTGGTTCACGCTTTTTTCGAAAGCATCTCGGGAAACCTCCCAGCAAGACAAAAGTAAGCGCATCAGGTGTAGTTTTTCGTCTTGACTTCCTCTCTACGGCAGAATAAAGTTAAAGTTACAATCATGGGCGATAAAAGTGAACGTACTCTTGTAATGGTCAAACCTGATGGAGTTCAACGAGCTCTTGTTGGGGAAATCATCCGTCGCTTCGAGCAGAAGGGATTCAAACTTGTTGGCATGAAATTCAAAAAGGTTTGAGTTAATTCCAGATCTCAGTTGGTCAGTAAATCAAATCATATTGACATTTTTTTTCAAATGGTAGGGCTGGGCAACTATTTGAACTCTTTTCACGGCTTGTAATTATGATAAACCTTTGGTACAACTAGTTGGGTTGAACAGATAAAATTGGATTCTGCTTCTCTGTAGTAAAAACTAGGATGGAGTAGAAAATCAAAAGCCAGCAGTTTCAAGGCTTAATGAATTGAGTTGTTAGTCTAGTGCGTCTTTAAAGTCTTTCAAGCCTTGAAATTTAATAGTATATTTCTTAGAAAAAATGAGAAGAAATTCCCAATGATGATTAAATCACAAAAAGAAAGATTATTATAACATCCCCCGCTGTGCAAAATAAAGGTCGACCCCTGAGAAAAACAGCAAGAAAAGTGAATCATGTAGCTTGAACATGCTGAAGTTTTCTGTGCGCTCGATTAAATATTGATACTCCATGTATCATTTTGTTTTGTCTCGAATAGCAAACTGAAGATCATTACAAGCAGCAATACAAGCATCTCAGCTCCAAGCCATTTTATGCTGGTCTGTGCAAGTTTATGTCGACTGGACCTGTTGTCGCTGTGGTATGTTGATCTGTCTGTCTGTCCTCTCTTTATTTGCAATGCCTCGATTTTCTTGAAGTATTTACCATCACGCTGTGTCCATGTTCTAAACTTAATGTAGTGCAGTGTGTATGGCTTTGACTGTCTGTCTGTCTGTCTGTCTGCCGTCTGTCTGTCTGTCTATTAGTCCTTTTCAGTGTCTGTCTGTCTGTCCTCTCTTTATTTGCCATGCATGGTGACACTGATTTATGTTCCTTTCTTACAGGTTTTGGAAGGCCAAGGAGTGATAAAGACTATAAGAAGCATGATGGGAGAAACAGACCCAGTAAGTATCCACGTTATACATAGTGAAAGGAACCACACCTTAAATTTACGACATATGTCCTCAAGAATACCAGCCCATCGAACCCAGACCCTTTGAAATCATTCTAAGCTGTTTGATCAAAATATTCTTGATAATTCAGTCTTTCGTTTTCTTCAGGCCGACTCTAAGGCAGGAACCATCAGAGGCGACTATTCTGTTTCTATTGCAAGGTAACCAGCAAAATATATTGTTCAAAAAATAAATGATAACACGCTGTTAATTTGGTAACCTGACGAGTTCAGTGACCAGCGGCTAGAGCTTATGTGTTCATTACCTTCTGCAATGATGGTTGTTATGTCGTTTGTCCCTAATGACAAAATATTTTGCAATTTAAAGGAATGTGTTACACGCCAGCGATTCCCTGGAAACTGCAAAGCGGGAGATCCCCATGTGGTTTGATGCTTCGGAGATCTTTGATTGGTCAGGCAACGCATGGGTCTACGAGTAAGGCCGAGGACGACTGACATGAGTTGCTTAACAGAATGTGATTGTGAAATTGATTTCGAAGGAATATTAAATGCTTTTTTGCTTTGACTATGACGTGATTGATTGGGGTATAAATATGGGAATGAGAATGGAAAAGAAGAGATGGGAAAAGGAGAAACGGAAAGAGATGAAAACAAAAATGGGAAAAATTGGTATCAAAAGAATATTAAAGGCTCTTTTGCTTTGCCTATGACTTGGTTGATTTGAGAACAAAATGAATGAGAAGAGAAGAGAGTAGATGGAAAAAGGAGAAATTGAAGGATATGAAAACAAAGATAGGAGGGAAAGATAAGACAACAAAATATATTTAGGTATTTTTTTATGTTACCTTCACATATATCTATTTTTCAGTAATTACATTTAAAATATAAAGCATGATGCTTCTATCATCAAAGCAGCTCAATTTGGAGGACAAAAGAAAAGAATTTCAATCTCCTGAGAATTGGAATATATTGTTTTGTCCTCTAAATTGAGCAGCATTCCGACGTGCTGCAGGGGGTCTATTAATGTTACTCTATTTACTTAAAAATTGTTACTCATCTTTTACTCTGTTTATCTTGAGCACATAACTTTCTCTATTGTCGGTCTGTCTAGTCTGTTCATCAAATTAGGAGTTCACCAAGAATTTGTAAACACTTTCTTGCTCATACTCCTTACCAGGGCGTAGCACAGAATTGGGAAAATTTGGCTGAAAAAAAAATAAACAAGACAAGAATCAGCTGGTTTCATCACTCAAGAATAAATATGGGCTGATCAAAGTCAGGACACAACTACTCACAGATCAAAGTCAGGACACAACTACTCACAGATCAAACCCCGAAAAAACCTCTGGGCTGATCAAAGTCTGGGCATGACTAACTCACAGATCAAACCCTGTAACAACCTCTGGGCTGATCAAAGTCTGGGCATGACTAACTCACAGATCAAACCCTGTAACAACCTCTGGGCTGATCAAAGTCTGGGCATGACTAACTCACAGATCAAACCCTGTAACAACCTCTGGGCTGATCAAAGTCAGGCATAAAAAGAGTGAGAAGGGAGTAGAGAGAGTGCGATAGTTAATGACTTTGAGTAATGAAATAATAAACAACAACTGAGTTGGAAGAGGCATATAGATTTTTAGCAAATGAACATGGGGGGGGGGGGGGTTTGGGGTGTAGGGCAAAATACTTCATGCTTGGTATGGGAGGGGGGCAGGGGGGATAACATCCTTGCAATCATTTATTTTGTAATCTTCAAATATATCACCTGGTTGATTGCATTGGGGTAGTTCTGCATCTCAAGACAGACTGCAGAGTATTTTTTGTAGTGTAATCCACCTTTACCAATGTTACCATCTAGGCCATTGCCCGTGTAGAGTTGTACACCAGGCTGGTCTGTATAGATCTCTAGCACACGCCCATTAGTGGGATGAATTACCCTGAAACACGTAAAATATCTTATTATCATCAATTCTTGTTGTATGATGAAACATGGTTACCATGGTTACTAACAAAATTCATTGGCTGTCACATGATACCCTCTCATCCAATAAGATGTCAGAAAAAGAAGTCACAAATGGCCATTAATAAAAGTTGGGTTCTCAGTGCCTGGCACTAAAGTTAGTGCACTAAGTCTAGGACTTTTATCTTTGCTCCAGGCTAGTGAAAATTAGGACTCACCACTGGATTTATAGACTTACTAGCCCATTGTCTAGTATCTAAAAAAGTTAGTGTTGAACACTGGGTTGGTAAGCTAGTCACATTGTCAATAAACCCAAGTCTCAAAGTCTGGATTTTTCAAAATATGAGGAATAAAAGATTAAATAGACAGTACGCATACCTTGCCTTGCAGCCTTCTCCACTTGAGGCACAGAGTGTGAAATCATATCCTGGTGGAGTCAACTTATTGATGTCCCGTCCTATTGGCTTGGGAGTCCTGAAATCAAGAGCTCCATCTGGTGCACCAGATACCGGTCGTATTTCACCTACGAATGAGAAAAACATTAGCTTGCCAAATAATACAGGAAGAATGTCAGTAGATGAACAGATGGACTGATGGACAGATGCACATTATTAGGTAAAACAATTTTTTTTATATTGAGTTAACAGACATACTTCCTACATAATTTCCCATTTCAGACCACTTACAAGTCCATTGAGTGTTAATTCTTTGTTTACCAATAACCAATAACAAAGAATCTTATTCTCAAGTGAATAACACTCAGTCTGAAATAGGAAACAGGGACAGCAGAGCTGGGAGACTAGGGGGGCTTTCCCAAGTTTTTACCTGTTGGAATTTGAACCTCATTTGTCGGCAAGTATGATTCAGCATCAATCCACAACATGTAGTCCAACACATCTTTGGTGGTCTATAAAATCATATCATGGTATCCTTCACTTCAAAACTTTGATTCTCATACATGCAGAATTGGTATTCCTAAGTAGTAAGTTAAGTGGAGGGTTTTGATCTGGGTGGGGGGGGGGGGGGGGGGAGTTTTGGTCCTTGTTTCTCAGAGTTGTAGCAAGCCTTGAAAAACTGGGGGGCACAAAGTCACTTTGCAACACTTTATCACGAAAAATGAAAATTTAATTCCATAGTTGCTTTACTTTTCTTGGGTAAACTGGGTGGGGCTCATGCCCCCCTCCCCTTGCTACGGCCCTGCTTCTTTCTTTTAAAAAAGACAATTCTAAATAGTTTTCCAGCACCTCTTAAATCCTCCCTGGTTACAATCCTGTCAGGATGTCAGGAATGCCTCGAAGTATAAAATTTTCAAAAAATGAACATTTTCCAAAGAAGACTTCCTCAGACACGCTCCCTAGACTCTAGCAACTTTGCCAAAAATAGTGCTTCTGAAGTAAGCCCTAACTGTCCCAACACTAAATTCTGGATTGATCCTTGTATTTTCACCCCCTTACCTGACCCCCAAGGTTAAAGTATGAATGGTTGGTAAGGTTGACTGGTGTTGGTTTTGAGGTGGTGGCCTTGTAGCTTAACTTCAACTCATTCTCCTCAGTCAGGGTGTATGTCACTGAGACTTTCAGCTCTCCAGGATATCCCTCTTCTCCATCGGCACTTGTGTACTTGAAGGTCACATGGTCACTTCCCATGGTACCTTCCCATAACACCTAACAAAAGAAAAATGATGTAATCCAAATTAGGGGGCTTTCATTTCATTATTGGACAGCCAATGTTTGATAAGATCAACTCCTTACCCCCTCCCCTTGCAAAAATCTGGTTAGACCCTCCCCACCCCTGCAAATTCCATTTGGGATACCTTTACAATACCCTGCAAATAATATCAGTGCAGTCATTGGAACTCTTTGAAGAATGGGCCATACAATAATAGAAGTTACTGTTATTCAAATATGATGCATATAACAGGGTCATTCCAAAGTTATATCTTCCAATCTCCCTCCATGTGGTGATATCGATATATTAAGCAGACATTTTAATATTAATACGTACTAGACCTACAGGTTAATTTACCTTGTTGAACCCTATCCATCCACCATGTAGACTGTTTGGAGGGTTATTGTCTGCCAAATGGTATTCCTTGCCATCAAGGGTAAACTTTGCATTAGCAATCCTGTTCGCAACACGACCAACCGTAGCACCAAAATAAGGAGCATTGGTAAGATATCCTAATAACGTAGATAACACATCAGAAACCCATTAAGGTCTACTCTGTGTTAGACAACTGACCAATTTAATAGAATGAAATTTTCCCCCTCATGCATGTCATAATGTTGCTAGTGTTGCTATGGAGACTCTTGAACCCTTAATAAATTTATACTTCAATTATAATTCAATTAATCTCTCCTCAATATCATGGATATAATTAAATCATTAATACATTATTATTCGCCATTTGATACTTAACACTTATTGACTGAGACCAAGGGAAATCAGAGTATGAGAAAAATGGACTTTGACAGTTGGTATATAACAATGAATCTTGTTCATGTTCATGTGATGGCCTCTCGCTCAATCAGAGTATGAGAAAAAGTTATTATTATATTATTATTATTATATTAGCTATGTATTTATGTGTGTTTTCTAACTTATTTAACATCAATAGAACTATTTATTTATATTTTCATTAGCAAATGGCCAATCTACATCAAGCACGTACATGCTAGACAAACTGCAAGACAAGAGATCCTTTTACATGTAATTTAACTCCTCAGAAAATATATATATAGAAGCTAAAATTTTCCCTATCAAATGCGATCAAATGCAGAAATACCAACCTTCCAGAGTATCATATCCAAGCAGAATATCATCAATTTTCCCATCTCTAAAACCGAATTAAGACTTAATCAATCAGAAATTAGTTTAGAAAGCGAAAGAAAAAACTGAATAATAGTTTTGTAACATAGCTGCTGTACACTGTGGCGGTGTTAGAAGTGCAAAGTGCAAAATAAATAACGTAAACTTACTTATCAGGGCATTTGATGGCCACAGTTACAGCCCCGAAAGATATCACCTCTACTTGAACCCCTTTCTCATTGATAAGAGTGTATTTATCAACTTCTTTGCCATCTTTTGTGGTACCATAGAAAGACTTCTCCACACGAACCATGTTGGTGCCAATGTTTGGTTAAAATGAACGTGGAGGACTAAGGCTGGTGTTATTAAAACGACACGACCTGGCACGTGTTCATCAGGAGAAAATCCCGCCATTAAAAAAGTGGCGCGAAAAAACAAATATTCTTCAATAGGGAAATTCATAAGGGGCATAAAATTTGTTTTTTTTTAAACAGCTACTAAGTCATGTACTCAGCAAAGGTTTGGAGTTCGGTTTTATCTCATTTGCAAATGCCGCCTGTGACAGTCACGCAATACCATGGTCCCAGAGGTTTTCTTTTCCTAAATTCTTTTTGGGGCAAGGTGTTATTTCCACCTTCAAGTTTAAGAGTACTGAACAGAAAGTATGTAAAGAAAAAGAAAACGTCTACGATAAGAAATCATGAAGGAAAAGAGAAATCCTCGAGCCAAGATTGTCACACAAGGGATAGAAATAAAGAAAGAGGGATTCAGGTAATATAACAGTAACGCATATATGGTCATGGCTTTCTACCATGTGGTGGCTTCTAAAGAAGCCGTTGTTAAATTGATTATTTGTCGAGTGCTTAAGCTCTCTCTCCACGGATTCGGCGGGCAAGCTGAATGTCCTTGGGCATGATGGTGACTCTCTTGGCGTGAATAGCGCACAAGTTGGTGTCTTCAAACAGACCAACCAAGTAAGCTTCACTAGCCTCCTGAAGGGCCATCACAGCTGAGCTCTGGAATCGGAGATCTGTCTTGAAGTCTTGAGCAATCTCACGGACGAGACGCTGGAAGGGCAGCTTGCGGATCAACAACTCGGTTGATTTCTGGTAACGACGGATCTCACGAAGAGCGACGGTACCGGGCCTGTAACGATGGGGCTTCTTGACTCCACCAGTTGCTGGGGCACTCTTACGTGCTGCCTTGGTGGCAAGCTGTTTTCGGGGAGCTTTTCCTCCGGTAGATTTACGTGCGGTTTGCTTAGTACGAGCCATTTTTAGTAACTTTTTTCAAGTATAGTAATAGTAACTTCGGGGAAGTATTTATATCTGCCGCTAGACAATTTGATTGGATGTAAAAACTAAGATCACGATTGGTTGATTTTCGATATACGACGCTTTTCGATTGGATGGACTTTGAACCCCGCTAAAACTTGAATTTTTCGAGCTTTCAAACAAGCTACCTCAGAATCTTCTAAGGATTTCTTTTTGTAGACAGATTTGAAATCAAATAATTCTTTCAAAATTAGAAAATTTTGATATGAAGAATCGATGTAAGATACTAAAAAAATAGTATTTTTAAGAAAAATGGAGGAAAATCGTTGTAAAAGATTCACGTTTTTGGTGCCGATTCTGAAAAGCGGATCAAACCTTGCATATTTTAATCTATAATTTTTTCTTTTCATATTCAAATTTGTCCTAAACCCTTGTTTCCTAAGAGGTTCCTTAAATCAATATTTAAGGAAAATTATGTTGTTGTCAATTCATTCTTCATCGGAAAACTTAAAAAACCAAAATGTCTGGTCGCGGTAAAGGAGGAAAAGGTCTAGGAAAAGGAGGCGCCAAGCGTCATCGTAAGATCCTTCGGGATAACATCCAGGGAATCACCAAGCCCGCCATCCGTCGTCTTGCACGTCGTGGTGGAGTCAAGAGAATCTCTGGTCTGATCTACGAAGAAACCCGTGGTGTACTCAAGGTTTTCCTTGAGAATGTCATCCGTGATGCTGTCACCTACACCGAGCACGCCAAGAGGAAGACCGTCACAGCCATGGACGTTGTCTATGCTCTGAAGAGACAAGGACGTACCCTGTACGGATTTGGCGGTTAAAATGATGCTTAAATGTATCAAAAAACGGCTCTTTTAAGAGCCACCACATGCTAAAAAGGTCATGATTTCAATATGCTTGAATTCTCCTTCAAACACAACTTACATCAGGTGTTACATTCACTTATAATAAATGAGCAAATAGCACACATAAAACATCTTTTGACTCCTTGAAAAAACTTTCACAAAAACCTTGAGTCTGCATTTTCTCCTCAAAATAAGAAGAGTATTCACTGGTACTGTTTGAATCTTTTAATCGTAAACAAAAAAAGCTTTTGGCGCCAAGTTGATTCAATTGACACGGTCCGTTGTGTACAGTTGCTGTTAGCTTGCTTTTCTCACTTCTTTGAAAAAAGGCCGCTTGCCTGATACTTGAATGTATCAAAAAAACCGGCTCTTTTAAGAGCCATCACATGCTGAAAAAGTCATGATTTCATTATGCTTGAATTTATCTTCAAACACAACTTATATCAGGTGTTACATTTACTTATAATAAATAATAAAATAGCACACATAAAACATCTTTCACCACTTTTCCATCGTTATGCTCTTTTCAGCTCCTCTCTTTTCTTTATTTGACAGAGAATAAATTTGGCGCCAAGATTCAAACATGTTGGCTTCAACTGCTTGTATAGTTTATGGCATTAGCCGAAATGCTCACAGTTTTTGAAAAAAGACGCTTTCCCATCATGATGCTATT
Source organism: Anthopleura xanthogrammica (assembly GCA_964019055.1). Taxonomy (NCBI): domain Eukaryota; kingdom Metazoa; phylum Cnidaria; class Anthozoa; order Actiniaria; family Actiniidae; genus Anthopleura; species Anthopleura xanthogrammica. The sequence goes on along the minus strand of OZ025212.1, from coordinate 5,651,907 downwards.
TTGAGCTGCTTTCATTACTTCACTAATAATTTTGGCGCCACTTTCGAAAATGTTGGCTTAAACTGCTTTATATAGATTATGGCATTAATTTCTCGCAACTCTTGAAAAAGATTCGAAAATGTGGGCTTCAACTACCTCCTCATATAGATTATGGCACCAGTTTCTCATAACTTTTGAAAAAGGCGCGCTTTCCTATATTAAGATGATGCTTTTTGAGCAATTTTAATCCTTCACTCGACTTAGATTTGCCGGTGTCAAGATAATTCTGTTGCTGCAATGAGTTTCATTTTCAAGTAAAAAACTTATGTGTGGGAATGTGTGATTATGTTTATAAAAAAAAAAAGGTTTGTTATAGCATAAGGTCATTCCTTTTTGTAATTTGGTGGCTCCTAAAAGAGCCGTTGTTTTTGAACTTTGCTGTTTTTTTACTTAAGACTTTTCTTCTCGGCCTTCTTGGGCAGAAGAACAGCTTGGATGTTTGGCAGCACACCACCTTGAGCAATGGTGACTCCACCAAGGAGCTTGTTCAACTCCTCGTCGTTTCTGACGGCCAACTGCAGATGACGGGGGATGATTCTGCTTTTTTTGTTGTCACGGGCAGCGTTACCGGCCAACTCGAGGATTTCAGCGCTCAGGTATTCGAGAACTGCAGCCATGTAGACTGGAGCACCAGCACCAACACGTTTAGCATAGTTGCCTTTGCGGAGAAGACGATGGATACGACCAACGGGGAACTGAAGCCCTGCACGGGATGAACGGGTTTTGGACTTGGTGCCCTTTGCTTTACCTTTACCGCGACCAGACATGTTGAATAATGATTTCTTCGGAACTTAGCTTACGTTTGAAGATAGTGAAACAAGAGCGCATTTCAGTATTTATAGCTGAAGCTTGATGATAGTTGGATCAAAAGCCACCAATCGAAACTAACTTGAGAACAATGCACAAAGACTACAGGAATAATGCCCCTCAATATTACCGGCTCCACCAATCACAGCTTTAGGAATTCGATCCCTAAGTTTGGTATAAATTCGGATATTACCGCTTGATAACATAATATTTCAACTTGTGCTGAGAAAATTAAAGATGCCCCCCAAACCACCCGTAGGAAAGAAAGGAGAGAAGAAAGCCGGCAAGAAGGCCGCGGTTGGTGACAAAAAGAAGAGAAGGTCCAAAAGAAAGGAATCCTATGCCATCTACATCTACAAAGTCATGAAACAAGTCCATCCCGACACTGGTATTTCCAGCAAGGCCATGAGCATCATGAACTCCTTCGTTAACGATGTCTTCGAGCGCATCGCTGGTGAAGCATCCCGACTGGCTCACTACAACAAGAAATCCACCATCACATCCCGGGAAATCCAGACTGCTGTTCGTCTTCTTCTCCCAGGAGAACTGGCCAAGCACGCTGTCAGTGAAGGCACCAAGGCTGTCACAAAGTACACCAGCAGCAAGTAAACAGTTTGGAACTGTTTGCTACAAAAACAACGGCTCTTTTAGGAGCCAACCAAATGAATAAAAAGCCATGACTGTATGCTTCCTCAACAACGAACAACAACAAAAACGCGTTTGTAAAAACTATAGAAAATAGTTTCGAACATTATCTTATGAGAAGTCTAAAATGACACTTTTAAAATCCATAATAACATCCTTTATTTAACAAGTCACCAATTTTTTTATGGACGTTTTAAGATTCATCCAACAATTTACAAGAAATTATTTCTTCTTTGGTTTCCTATCCCTTCCATCTATGAAAAATTCTGTAATAAATGGCGCTACAAATACAACTATAACAACCAAAGCCATATTTTTGAAGTAGCCAACTATATAAGATACCATTTCATTGCTGAAAGATGGTTGAAATATTTCTATCAATTGGATTAATGTTACGGATAGGATTATCTGAATTATGTGTAATAAAAGTGATTTATTCTGTGTACTCAGAGGTTTGTTGCTTGCAAGCCAGTGTGCTAAACCTATGCCAAATACTGCACCAGCATCCCGTACTAAGGCATAAAATGGTGTTGTTTCAACATGGATGAAAGCTGGATCTGCACACCATTTTTGAGCTTTTTGGATGGATTCCGAAGGATCAAAAATTGCATGAGAAAGAATTTCATAAAAACCAAGAGACAAGATGATAAGCATGAATGAAACCAAACTGCATTTTTTAACACTCATGAACTTGGATAAATCTAGATTTTTTTGAGTTATGTATGAGATAGCAATACCACCAAAAACACCTCCAATGACTTGATGTGGAAAGTGTGTGGCAATGAAAATCCTGGACAAAGAGACCAATGATATCACCACTAAGAAAGCTAACCACAAACAAACATTAATTAGTTGTCCTCGTAAGGAACCTTTGGTTTTGAAGAAGTGAAGAATCTGTGTTGTTATAATTGGCATCATGGTATAGAGAACTGATGTCGTTACCATTGCATGACCTGAAGGAGAGCCTGAAGAGATAGATTTTTAAAGAAAATTATGACACTCAACTGATCCAATGCTTACATAATTAAGTTTGGCTTCTCATGGTGTGCTTTGGCATGCTACCATGGCAACCAAGATTAACTTTGTTACAAGTTTTAATGACTTACTGCTATTTCGTAAACATTCAAACTCTGTAGTTGCAAGTGTTTCAAAAATATAAAAGGTACTGACTGACTGATGCAGCTTGCAGCTACCAGTTCACATGTTTATGAAAATAGCAGTAATTTGAAGGGTATATTATACAGTTGCATAAAATATTCATATTTCTTACTAAAGGAAGGAGGGAAATTTCGAAGGGAAAGGAAGATTCTGAGAAGTGTAAATTATGTAGTTCCAGAAAATATCCATCGCATGGGGAATGGAATTTCCAAGGAACAAAGAACTTGGTGACTTGTGCTCATTTGTAATTGGTTTTTCTATCTTTAAGGAAATTTAGTTATTTCATACCTGGACCAGTTTCACAGGTTAACGAGTACTGGGACAACTTTACATTTTTCCAAACATCGCTTTCATTAACCCACCAATAGGGTCGCTCACCTCTCAAAAACCTGGAAAAACAATTAGAAATCCAAAACTGTGATCTTACTTAGGTAATGGAACATTCTTTATGGGGGAGAGGTGGGGGTCACAGTAAGATAGGCTATCTTAAAAGTTTCCTAAAAATTCAGATGTAAATGTTGCCAAAATCTCAGTCCTAGTTGCAGGTCTATCAAGGGTGGTCCTGTGGTTCCTATGCAATTCTTTTTCCCATTCCCAGTGACCTAAATCCCATTTTTGATGTAATGAAACCCATTTTCCTACTTAAAAATACATTTCCCATTTTCCCACCCAAGAACCTTACAACACTTCTGAAAATTTCTAGGACTTTAAATTTCTCACACTGACAGACCATGATATCAGAAAAGAGAGATAATTATTTGAATTCTCCTCTATATTCTAAGAGTATTTACTAGTAATAACTACCCAGCATTATCGTACCATTTGAGAATAAGATTGAGCCACTCAGACATCACAGCCACCCACAAAACCATCAACCCAACAGCTTTATCCAAGTTATACGCTACAGGAAAATATATGAAGAAAGAGTTCCTGGGATCTCCAACGCGACTGAGGAACAACATCTCGTTTGTGAAGCCAGAGAATGCATTTTGTAAATATATAATGAATCGCACCCCCTCTCCATGTAGGACTTCCATCTTGGTGAGTTGGCGACTGAGCCTTCGATTATCAGCGGCTTGTAATCCACAGGAAGCCCAAACAAATCATTAAGTATTGTGGAGAAAAAAATCAAAATCAAACTTCACTAGGAGATTACGAAAGGTGCAAACAACGACTGAAGCAAGTTTTTAAATTAAATTGAATTTATTTAGATAAATATCAGCATAAATATCTCATTCTTAGTCCCTTACACACAAGGACTTTGTTTGGGCTTCCTGTGGTTAGTATCAATTCCAAGATGGCGGACAAGAAGACTCCTTACGAAGTTTTAGGAGTAACTCAAGAAAGCACAGAGAAAGAGGTGAATATTTCACAATTCTTGGTTTAAGAGAGTTTTCAAATGTGTGTACTGACTTTTTGTGGTTTTGTAGATCACAAAAGCGTATCGCAAGAAAGCTCTCGTTTGCCATCCTGACAAAAACCCTGACAATCCCGAGGCTGGTAAGTATAGTCTGTGTGGTAATTTTGAAGTTTCGTTTAACAACTACGTTTTATTTATTGATTTAACGATACGCCATTCAGTTATATTTATAAGAGAGTCAGGTAAGGTAAGCCTTGTTATTTTAAGTAACATTTTATGTGTATTGAAATAACTAATAACTTTTAAGTTTAAAACAAACGTTGTTCATAAGCTAAATATTCTGAAGTTTTTATATTTTTTGTTTCACAGCTGCTTTGTTTCATGAGCTCAGTAAAGCATTAGAAGTTTTAACTGATCCCAAAGCAAGAGCAAGCCTTGATGCAAACCTCAAGGCCAAGGAGAGGCAGAGATTACGTACCCAAGCTCTCGATGCCAAGAGAAAGAAGTTCAAATTAGGTAATATATTTAAGAGTGATTGTGAGAATACAGGGCTCGAAATAGGGGCCTGCCAATGGCCAAATGGCAGGTTAAATTTCAGGTTTGGCAGGCAAAAATAATTTCAAGCCTTAGAATGTGTAGTATATAAGAACTCCTGTTGCTATCATCATAACTGTCATCATCATTATCAATCATCATCATCAATCATCATATTATTGTCATCTTTACCATCCATCATCGTTATCATCAAGATCAACATCATTTGTTTTAATGTATCATCCATCATCACCACCATTATCATCATCCATTAGCATTACAGTCTTCATCATAACCATTATCATCACTCATCATGGTCATCATTAACACCATCATCATCATCTATCATCATGGTCATTGTCATCATCATAATCATTACCATCTGTACCGGTAATGGTGAGCACCAGCAATAGCAAGAGTTAATTAGTCATTTTTGTGTCAGTAATTGAAGGGGCTAAAATGAAAATGGCCTAAGTGACTTTTTAGTATTTTTTTTAGGTGGTTTTTAGAATCACTCAATTCATACCAAAATTGCACCAAACAAGTTCTTTTAGCTTAAATATCAAGGATTATTATCAAAATTATTTTTGGCTCAGGATTTTGCTCCTGTCCCCAATAGTGAGGGGTCTGTAATATTGGGGTGTTCGCAAGGTGAGAGTTGACTGGAGGTATCCCAAAGGTGTACCATAATACATAATACTTTGGGATCTTGATGATATTACCTCCCTATCAATTCACAACCAGTAAGAAAATATAGTTTTTTTAACTGTGAATACATTGTCAATTTACAAGATCTTGAAGAGCAAGAGAACTTAGCCAAAGATACAAAAGAAAGTAAGGAAGAAACTGAGAAAAGACTCAAAGCAGAGGTACAGTTAATATTCAAACCCTTGGATATATTCCCTGAAAGAAAACAAAACATCAATTTTATCAATACCCTGAAACAATGTCTGGGCTGATCTAAGTCAGGGCATGGCTAACTCACAGTTCAAACTCTGAAACAACCTCTTGGCTGATCTAAGTCAGGGCATGGCTAACTCACAGATCAAACTCTGAAACAACCTCTGGGCTGATCTAAGTCAAGGCATGGCTAACTCACAGATTGAACCCTGAAGCAAACTCTGGGCTGATCTAAGTCAGAGCATGGCTAACTCACAGATTGAACCCTGAAGTAAACTCTGGGCTGATCAAAGTCAGGGCATGGCTAACTCACAGATCAAACTCTGAAACAACCTCTGGGCTGATCTAAGTCAGGGCATGGCTAACTCACAGATCAAACTCTGAAACAACCTCTGGGCTGATCTAAGTCAAGGCATGGCTAACTCACAGATTGAACCCTGAAGCAAACTCTGGGCTGATCTAAGTCAGAGCATGGCTAACTCACAGATTGAACCCTGAAGTAAACTCTGGGCTGATCAAAGTCAGGGCATGGCTAACTCACAGATCAAACTCTGAAACAACCTCTGGGCTGATCTAAGTCAGGGCATGGCTAACTCACAGATTGAACCCTGAAACAACCTCTGGGCTGATCTAAGTCAGGGCAGGGCAAATTTAGAGATCAAATTGAACCCAGAGAAAAGTCATTGAATCAAGGGAGAGATCCGACAAACTCTACTCACATTTGATGCCGAGTCCAGGATTTGAATCCGAATGGTGAGAGGCGAGTGTACTACTACTACGCCAACCTTGATTCCTCAAAAGAACCAAATTCACATCCACATCCATATCTTCTAAACTAGAATTTCTTAGCAATGAAAATGGTATTTAATTATAGATTGAAAGGCTGAGAGAAGAAGGCTCACAGCTCCTCAAAGAACAACAGGATCTTATGAGAACTCAGAGCCTTGAGAAACAACAGACTCCATATGCTAATATATATGACCACACACCAAAACTCAAGGTATGATAAGATATGGGGGGAAATATTGTCAATTGGAAATTATTTTGGCTTTGACTACTATATGCTATATAAACCTTTCATTGTCATCATAATGGTCATAATTGTCTTCACTGTCATCACCACCACCACCATCATCGTCATCACTGTCATCATTGTCATCACCATCATCATCATCACTGTCATCACCATCTTCATCATCATTATCACTGTCATCACATATAGAAATGTGCTATATCATCATTCATCTTCATTATCATCATTCATTTTCATCATTATTGTCATTCATCATTATCATTGTTCTTGCTATCATCATCATCATCATTGTCTTCCTGGTTGTCATCATCATCATTAGAATTGTTAGTAGCATCAGTAGCAATATTTGTAAAGTCTTAGAATTTTTTTGAAATATTATTTTTTCAGGTTAAATGGAAATGTAAAAAGAATGATGAAAGAAATGGTGGATACACAGAAGAAATATTATATACCATATTTAAAAAGGTAACTTTAAAGTTAAACAGGATTTTTGAATGTAAAAACGAAAACTAATCACAAATTCCTTTTTTTCCAGTATGGAGAAGTATCACACATAATTGTATCAACCAAAAAGAAAGGCAATGCAATAGTGGAATTTGTGAATGTTACAAGTGCTGTAAGTTTTTTATTTATTTCTGAAATGTTAGGCTCTGATAATTGCAACTTTCAGCAGTATAACACTGAATCTTTGTAAATGTATTCAGGGTTCCCATGATCAGGGATCAAAATGTCAGTGAATTCTGAATGTTTTTCAAGGTCAGGGAATTGTTAAGCAATTTTGATTTTAGCCAGCAAATTTTTGCAATTTTACAAAAAGTCAGGGAATTTCTGTCAGCCTTCATGTCTTAAATTCAGAATTCTTAGTTGGGCTTCCTTTGGTCTAACTGCCACATAAATATAAATTATATAAAATAAGTGCACAATGTGTTCAGTGAAAATGTTTTTAAATTTGGTCAGGGAAATGTCAGAGAAAAGTCAGGGAATTTTATTGTTCCAGATGAGGGGGAACCCTGTTATTTTCTACTAAATCTTTTCATCTTTCTATTTTCAGAAATTAGCTTTAAGGAATGAATTTGGTCATACAGAAAATACACTAAACATTTCTTGGCTTGAAGACCCAGTAACACCAACAGAACAGACTGGTGCAGAAGCAGTTCCAAAGCCAGTGCCAAGAGCACCAAAGTTAACTTCTACAACTGCATCAACAGTAGACACAATTTCAGACAGAGACTATGAAAGTGTTACTCTTATGAGACTAAGACAAGCACAGGAGAGAAAAAGACTGATAGAAGAAATGCAGAAAGAAGATGATGAGGGCTAAAATATTTGCTGTTGAAATTCATGCTAGAAGGCCATACGTTTTTACTGTAACAAAAAGGCTTTGCACAATCTAACCTGCATTTTTAGTTACTAAGGTTGTGCAAAGCCTTTATCGATAGCACAATGACATCTAAAATTAGAAATTTTGAAACATAGCAGATCTCTTTTTTATTGCACCAATTTTATTACAGTTTTTATAATCAATTTAAAAACATAACTTAATTTTAGACAATCTATATAAGAGAAATTGCCAACCAATTGTAAATTATTGAGAGTTGTTTTTCAAGTTTTCCTTGTAATGTTACTGCAATATTCAATCTTATACAAACTCAATAGTTGTGAGTTGCCCATTGGAAATTTTTATTACTGCCTGAAGTCAAAAATGTTGAAGGTATCAAATGATTAATTTTGATTGACAGAAGAAAAAAACAAATTTTAGGGTGCAGCTCGCAGCTAATGAATTTGCATAATATTGAGAAGTGTTGAAATAGGACTCTTTCACCACTTCGGAATGCAGCTCAATTTGGAGGACAAAATAATAGGTTTACAATTCTCAGGAGATTGAAATTCATTTGTGATATCCCTTTCTGAACGTAGAAATCTATGCTTCAGCCCTGATAAATCAGGGACATAAGTTTGTTTAACACCAACATAAAGGAATAAGCCGGGTGGCTATATTTAAAACTATGTCATTACATGCACCTGCAAATGGAAAAATCAAATTACTAAAATTACTGCAAAATATAAACTAGATGTTTGGATGTGGTGGGTTGCCTGTGTGCTGTACCAAAGGTAACCCAAAGTATCAGTAGTTTTTCTTATGTTCTCTACTTTTGCATACCCATAATACTTTTTATCCCACACCATAGAAAATACAGCCAATCAGAAAGCAGGAAAGCCGTTGTATATTCATCGGTATTTCACTTTTCCTTCCCATCATGCACTGCACGTTGAATCTACGCATTTGTATTTTCTCGCCTGAGGGCTCGTGCGTATACTAGAAACTACAAGTGACTCGTGGGATATTCCACAGTATGCTGCTCGAAACCATTGTATAACTAGTATGTAGCTTTTGGGGTAACCAGAGGGGGAAAAAATGCACTGATCACACAATGTTGAAAATACCTCACTTAATATCCAAATAGAAAATGAAACAATTAGAAAAGAGATAGAATTTTGAAGAAATTTAAAGTAAATTTTAAACATTTCTTTGTAAGCCAATACATTTTCTGTAACAACAAACCTCTTGATCTTCTGAAAACACAAAATTAACTCAGATAAAAGTAGGTATAGTGTACATTCAATTGAAGAACATTTAATTTGGGACAGTTTTTTGACCAGTTAGCCCCCAAAAAGCAAAGCATCATTATTTTATAGGTTATGGGAAAGTAGAAAATATGTTACTAGTAAAACATACCTTTACTAGACTACAAAGCTTTGTCAGCCCTGATGAAGGGTCCAAATAATCGTCTGACCAACACCGGTTGAAGCAATGACTCTGTATCCAATTTTCTCTAACTTATTTAAAACTATCCGAGGAGGGTCGTTTGTCATATATTCTTTGCTAAGTAAGGAAAAGCAAAATTGAAGTTAGAAAAAAAGGCTATTTCGTATAGTTTGGGAACTTTGGACAAATGACTCTACATCTTAAGTGGGGAGGGGCTAGGGAAGCATTTTGACATGGTGGCACAGGGGTTACTGGTGACATGATTTGGCCTTTATTAAAAAATAAATCCATGATTCTCCTCCCGTGTCACTCTGTTACGTTTTGACAACATGAAGATAGCATGGGTTACAATATGCTCCCAGCCTCCCCTCCCCTGTCCTCCATTTTGTTATTTATTAGAATATCAATCAATGGTATGAAAATATCGTCTTTAACGAGCAAACATTGCCAGTTTCTTGAAAGCTATTTTGATTTTCCTTAAGCTAATCATTTTTCATGGTTGGTATTGACTTAACATTACTACATGGAAGCTTTTGAGAACAAGGAATGCTAGTCGGATGGTACACGGAGTGGTGAATTGAATACCTACAAGCTGCTTCCAAACTGATGTACAAGCTGTGCTCCCAGAATATTCATGACTTCAGGGTCACTATTTTCGTCTCCGCACAGTGTTGGACCGACCTCCTGCAAGAGAAATTTTTAAAATATTACAGTATGTACTTGCAATGTATCGGTCGAAAACGTAGTCATAATTGCTCGATATATTATCAAAGTTTTGCTTCGAAACGAAATCCCAAAATTAAAACAAGCCTTTACCAGTCTTATTTTTGTAGAGATCAGTAGATACGGCATGTTTTCTTTGTCTAAACTCAGAATCTTTTACTAAAACCGAACTAAAATGACCTCAGAACCTCGACACAGTAACACAATCTTAGATTTATGGTCTTCCTGTGTTATGTAAAGCATAACCTTGGGTTTCCTGTGGAGTTTCCGCGCCAAATTAAAAAACAAAATGGCGTCTCTTGGCGTATCACCTGATGATGTTGGATTGTCGTTTTTAGCGAGAAAATTCCTCGTAGGAACGACTATAGGACTAGGAATAGGAATTGGAGTTGGTGCTGGGCTGCTAGTCGTTAAAAAATTTGGAGGAAAACGTGTGGGAGATGAAAATATGGTAGTTTGTTTGCAAGACTTGACACGAGAGATGAAAGAACTTCGCTCTGTTATTGTGAGTCTCAAAGATAATATCGCTATTCCTGCGAAGGAAACTAGGCTTACAAGAAATGAATATAGTTCTAATTCTTTACGAGAAGTTGCGTCTGTACGGGCGATATCTGACGATGAGGAAGAATTCTTTGAAATGCCTCCAGATCTAGATGAGGAAATTTTGTTCACCCAAGCAGACCAACTACAAACTAGGTAAAACTACCTCTTACACTTATCTTGCTTCTTGTACTTACTTAGAATTAATTGGAACAGCATTAATATGAATAGCTAGGGGCCAAAGTGTCTGTATGAAAGTCTTATAGACCTTCTTAGCTTGGTTGTAGTGTTTTCCCATTTCAGACTACATGTCATTCCCTTGAGTATCATTTCTTTGTTTAGCAGTTGTGCACAAGAAGGCACATGAATATGAATTAAGGAATAAAAAACAGTTTTCCGTGTAGTATACTCTGATAAAGACACGCGGGATGTGGAGAGAACACGAGAGAAGCATAGGAAACCACGACGCATAGCGTAGCGGTATTGCTTTTATAAAATAACTAACTTTTCGAGAGAGAAACAAATGACGTGAGCATGTATTATGCTCTCATAAAACATGGCTTTTTGACCAATCAGAGCACGCAAAATATCAAAGTTATTTTATAATACAGGCTAACAAAGGATCTCATTCTCAAGAGAATGACACATTGTCTGAAAAAGGAGACCAGGGACAGATCTAGGGGGGGGGGGGGGTTCTTTTGAACCCTCTAAACCTTGATTTAATTCCCTAAATGAGGATGACAAGCCAACCTAATTAGAAAATATATCAAATGTAAAAAAATTCTTTATGTTTTTGTGAGGGTGGTTTGAACCCCTCTTCCTTTTTTTGGTTTGGCAGATTAGTTGTCTAACCCTCCAAATCAAAAATTTTGAATCCCTAGCAAAAAATTCTGGATGTGCCCCTGGAAATCATTATGCCCAAGATGAAAAGCTCCATTATTGATTGTGTCAACACTTGTTCATTTGAATGATTCTCTTGTTTTAAGTGCTCCGTTTGATGATATCAAACCCATAATCCGAGAGGTGGAGTTACTTAGCAACGACGAAACTAATGAGAATAATAAAGATAAAGTACACTCATTGTTGGAGAATGCTGTTAATAAGGTATATCACTTCTCCCATCACTTCTCCCATCACTCATGCATCAATATTGGCACTAGGATTGGGTGAGCCACTCAGGTGTACCCCATTAATCAACCCTTGGCTTCTTAGAACTAGATGCATGACTACATTCACCAAGACTTCCTATAATAAAATGATCAGGGTGTTCACAAACTCAAGCTCTAGTAACGCAGTAGATATCAGCCCATCTGGAGGGGGGGGGGGGGGGAGAGGAGTCTGTGCCCTTGCACCCATCCCCTAGATCCATCCTCATTAAGTCAGCATCTACAGGAAGCCAAAGTAATGAGCCAATATTTTTTAAGCTAATATTCTTTATACATCTTATAGTTTCCAGAGAATGCAGAACTCTTGTGGAGATTAGGAAAATCATTTTATGATGTTGCATCAGAGAAAGGGAAAGCAGGATTTCTAGAAGAGAAGAAAAATCTATTATACAAAGGTATATTGACTGTTGACTTTTACAAATCTAACCAGGGCCTGCATACCAGTTTGAACCACTTACAGTGGGATACACAAGAGTATAACCACATAATATATTTGCATACTTCTATGCTTGGGCCTTTTGCTGCCAAACAAGCTTTTACATGCCTTGTTTGGTAAAACCAGACAGCTCTGCATCAAAATGAGTTATTTTAATATACAAAAAGCCTGTGCATAAAAAATGAATAAAATGTACATTTGCCTTAATAGGTTTAGGAATAGCACAGAAATCAGTTAGAATAGACAGTCAGAGTGCAAGTGCCCAAAAGTGGTAAGTGAAACCTTAATAATTGTCATAGTGTTTACTAACAATTCTCGATTCCTTGCCTTCTTCTCAGGACAATCCAACAGCCTTTTCCCACCTGATTTATATCAAATCTTTCCTTGTCAGATTATGTGTTATTCCTTAGAGCATTACAGCGCTCAAAATAACGGCCAGTCAACGGTCAATGTTCTGTCAAATTTGGTACTTGACTGGTCAAATACCATTTTGAACGGACATGTTGGCCGGTCATATTTGAAAAAAATGAAATAAAATATCATACACCAGACATCTTGACCGGTGTATGACTGGCTGTTATTTTGAACCCTGCATTATTTTTTTTAATGATTGTGCAGGAGAAGACAGTCCCATGAATATGGATACAATGCAAACTAAATATCTCATACTCAATTGCAAGAGATATTAAGATAGTATACAGGTCTATTCCCTTACTGATTAATGAAATTGCCTCTCGATCCATGGACGGTGTCTTTATACCAGTGAAAAAATGTTTTTCTTTTTAGGTGTGCTATATTACTAGGAAGTACATCTGACTATGAAAGTACACAAGATAAGATATTATTAGGATTTAAGTACAAGGTACGTTGATATTTATTTGGATGGGGAGGGGTGAGGGGTCAGCTAATGTAGTAGCCAGCGAGGTGGTGGTATGAGTATTGCTATACTTTTGTTGTGAGTTTGATTGTCATTTCAGGAACACATAACAAAGGCAATACAACTAAACAACAAGGATGCAACTTCATACCATTTACTAGGACGGTGGTGTTATGAGGTAAATCACAGTCAATCACACAGTACTCTAAATGGCTTATCTTTTCATGTATTTGACAGTTAAAACTGCTATTGGAGTGGGCCAACAATCATGAAGACCATTGAATTGGGCTATGTTTCTTGGATTCCAAGAGAGATAGGGAGGGAGGTTATTTAATTAGAGATTTCTCTTTAGCTTCCTTTGTTAATAGAGCAGTTTTCACATGAGTGGGAAACATACGGTATTGCCTTACAGCACACACCCGGCGCAACATGCTGTAACATTGAAATAGCTTCCCATTGTCTTTCAGTAATTCATCCAATCATAACACATAGTTATGGTTACGGTAAAGTATACAGTACAACAGCTTACTAAAGTACGACTACAAATCTGCCATCCCGTTTCCCACTCATATGGAAACTGCTCTAAAACTAACAGCTGTACATTGCAACCGTGTCTTTGTCTCTTTCCTCTCTTGAGAATAATTGCAACAAACCAATAATTGGGGAAATTGTTTTTTCCCTGCCAGCGAGTACTTTTGTTTTTTTCTGTCAGTAACTTATCACTATTACCTATTATATATATAACTAGCGCAGCCAATTAGAATACAGAACAAAACATTTAATTTTTGATTTCTTTGACAGGTCAGTCAGCTGCCTTGGTGGCAGAGAAGAGCCGCAGCAGCATTCATAGCCGAACCTCCCACTTCAACAGTACAAGAAGCTTTAGAAAACTTTCTCAAGGTAAGATTGAGGGACCACCCTCAAAGTTGTTTAAAATTAATTTTTTTTAGATAAATAAACTGAGCTGACCTCTGGGGTGTCAGTTCAATCCTGGACTCGGCATCACATGTGTGTAGAGTTTGTTAGGCCTCTTCCTTGATTCACAGGTTTTGTCGCTTATTCTATTATAACTAGTCATCATAGAAACCCATATTGGCAGCTCAAAATCGCAATAAGTTATAAGAATCTCAATTTGATCTGTGAGTTAGTCATGCCCTGACTTTGATTAGCCCAGAGGTTGTTTCAGGGTATCCATAATAATTTGAAGGATACTAGCCCTGTAGCTAAAGGAACTACCAGGGCTCAAAATAACGGCCAGTCATATGCCGGTCTAGATGTCTGGCTTATGATATTTTATTTTATTTTTTTCAAATATGACATGTCCGTACAAAACTGTATTTGACCAGTCAAGTATCAAATTTGGCCGGACACTGACTGTTGAATGGCCGTTATTTTGAACCCTGAACTACCAAAATTGAATTATGATGATTGTTGTCTTTTGTGTTTATCCCCTTTCTTGGATAAGAAGTTCAAGGTTTTTTTGCCTCTTAGAATTGTAATCAAACTTAATTTTCTATTCAAGGCTGAAGAACTTGATCCAGGATTTTGGTTGTCAAATTCCTACTGGATTGCTAAAGTAAGTGTGTTATAATATATTATGTTGTTTACCTAACCCTGAGGAAATGAGTAATCAAGAAACACAACAATATTTTGTGAAAATATGAAAATGATCTTAGAATATTACAGTGTTTCTTAATTCTTTGGGTGCAACCATGTGATTTAAAATCCCTTGAGATATGAATAACAATGAAGATAATGATGAATCCTTTGTATAGTCAACCAACATGGCAGCTAGTGACATAATATGCACTCCAAGAGCAGCATGTGCAGAAGCATCATTGCAACAAAGTAGTTTTTGGTGGATATCAATCAAGGCATTTCCATGACATTCTGTGCACTTGAAAACTTGGTGTTTTCCAACAATGTCATGGAAACACTCTGATTGATGACAGTCCACCAATACTCTATTATATCACAATGGAAAACTGGTACGCTTCTGTGCATGCAAGAGAATATGAAGTAAGAGAGCACATTTCTGTGCCCTATGAAAATTATTTGAAAATCTATTCTAAGCTTTGCGCGCAGTCTGGATTATTTTTATCATGCAATTCCTGATTCAGTTCAGGTTGCACGCGCAGTTCAAAATGACTGCACGCAGCGCTAAAAATAGATTTTCAAATAATTTTCATGACCTATGTATGGGAGATGTGCTCTCTTACTTTATACTCTCTTGGTGCATGTGATTGGGAAGCACTGTATTGATAATGATTTTCACTCTTTCCATCCAGTGTCACTATGATCTCAGTCAATACAGTCAAAGTAAAGAATGGCTACAGAAAGTTGTGGTACTGGGGACAAAGTCTGAGGAAGTAAGTTACTAAACAATGAAGCACAGGGAGCCCAAGCTTACCTATATAGTTTTTAGTATGAATATATCACAGTAAAGGTCTGTGTTTGGTAATTCACATACTATGATACATTGATAAAAACTGTGCTTCGCCGCCCTTGAAATGGAAATTAATGAAGATTCATCTTATGTTGTTTTGCTTGTTTTTGTGGAGTAGACAGATGTTTTATCAGAAAATAAGTCCAGTGTAAATTGTAGATTTTAAAATTTCAAGGTTTGGGTCAGTTTTGCAGTGTGTTGCCCTAATAGCCTCACTTGCATGACTTTGATAACAGAATGTTTGACTTCATTCTCAAATGTAATAACAGCTATTTAACCAACAATCACCCAATTTCGATATTCTGGTTGAATGATCACGCACAAAGCAATTATTCAAGGTGAGGCTCCAGGGAAGTAATAGAATATTTTAAGATTACTCCATTGTTTCCCCAGGGCCTAATTTTGAATTGCTTTGTGTGTGATCGCTCAACCAGAATATCATAATATTGGGCTATTACCTACTTGTAATTTGTTTTTCCAAATTAATTTTTTTACTTTCTTCTCTCCTAGGATGAAAAATGTCTTGTATTAGGAAGAGATCTTCTACAAAGCTTGTAACTCTAGCTAGCATTATAATGATAATATCAAGCAACCGTTTCCATGGTAAGCATGTTAATAACATAGTTCAACATAGTGCTGATGTTGGTAATAAGAATACTGCTTACTAAAAATACATCAGCAGTTATGACAAAAAATGCCATTGAATATATTAATTTTAATTTATCTAAAAAGCATTTTAATTCTTCAAAAAGAAGGTAGATAGGTTTTTTTTTATTTCTAAGATTTCAATTAAGCAATTAAGTTTCCATACTGAATGACTCTCAAAGATGTCTGTTGCTGCCAATGATCTTGGCAGACAATTTTTTTGTTGCCAAATTTTTAATATTCTGTTTTATCTTCACTAATCAATTCTTGTCATCTTGAAATTCTATCTGGTTCATGTACTTTATTATTCTCTTTCTTCTTCTCTACATTACTCTTGTTATTAATTCTGTTTTATCAAAAAATAAGCCCTGAGGTTATGTAAGCAACTAATAAATTTTGACTATTACTAAGAAACTTCTTCAGTTTGCAATTATGGCAAATAACTCATTTGCGCAATTAAATTTTAAAAAACTTTTTCTGCCAAAAAACCCTAAAATCTACTAAAATCATTTTGGTTTCTTTAAATGACTATATTACATTTTTGTTTTCACATTTGAAAATTCTTCCATTTTTCCTTTTTTCCGTTTTCTTTTTCAGTGCTGCCGTGTTTTCCTCCTGTTTTTTTCCTTCCCTTAATCGTGTCCCCCCCCCCCCCGCTGTTTAACCCTTCTTTAGCATTATTTATATTCTGTGATTTTCCTTCTTTTCCTAATATTTTTCTTTTTTCCTTTTTTAAATTCCCATTCTTTATAACGTTTCTTAGGTATTTTGAACCTTTTTTTAGTCACTCTTTTCTCCCACTTTTCCTTTCTTTCTTCGCACTTTTCCCACTTCCTCCCTTTTTCTCTTTTATTTCTCATTTATTTATTTCTCACACTTTATTCTAACTTTATTTTAAACCACTTTTTGTATTAATCTCAAGTTACTCTATTATAATATTTCATTCACAAACAGAATACTAGTACCATTACTCATTATCCATTATGAAATCCGCGCGGCGGCATCTTTGATCCTGCCGTTAAATGGCTTCCCAATATTG
This sequence comes from Anthopleura xanthogrammica, assembly GCA_964019055.1. Taxonomy (NCBI): domain Eukaryota; kingdom Metazoa; phylum Cnidaria; class Anthozoa; order Actiniaria; family Actiniidae; genus Anthopleura; species Anthopleura xanthogrammica. The sequence goes on along the minus strand of OZ025212.1, from coordinate 5,634,792 downwards.
AAGTTACAACTTGATTCAATACAAAATATCCACTTAAAATTTATTTTAATAACAATCGCCCCTTAGACGTAAAAAAAACCTTTGAATAACGACGTCTGGTGTGTTTGTGAAGATAATACATCAATCCTTGAAAGAACTGTCCGACATAATTTATGAACAATTCGCTTTGTTGACTATAACGAGAGATCTTGAATCTAAACTACGCGAGTCCACGATTAAAATTTAACATATTCTCAAGTCAGAACTAATCTATTAAACTTTAAAACAGCTTTTTTTATATTGTAAATATTTTTACTTTAAAAATTAACTTAAAGTTATCGTATAAATGTTTTAATGTTTTCATTTTAAGGGTTGCCTTGGCATCCGTGAACAATGCTCTATCCGTTTGTTGTAGTATTTGTCTACCATTTATTCTCGATGGAAGTATCTCTTTCTTCACACTTGTAGCTATAGCTTCTCCTCTTTTCTCAAATTAAGAGATAACCACAGTGTACAGCAAAACCACAAACGATTAATTAAATACTTATTCTTATAGTAATCTTGATCTAGCAAAGCAGATAACGAGGTATTTCAGGTCTAGCTTGTTTTTCTTTCCATTTTGGTCTCCTGTTCTCCCTCGTTTCCTGTCGTGTACTAACAGCAGTGTTCATTCGACTCCCAGATTCTACCGCTGTTGGTAAACGGCTGGCTGGAGTTTTCATCTCCATAATCTTCTTATCAGACCTTCCTCTATCTTTTCTTCGTTCTTCCTTCCCTCTTTCCTGATATTGATGTCTTTCACCTCTCTGCTTTGATTTCCCTTTGCTTTTAGACGAACTGTTCAAATACGGGTTCTTGGTATTGGTTATTTGCAGCATTAATCTTCTTTTTCTGTTATCCAATTCCCATAAGGATTTTCTGACTCGTTCTCTCTCTTCACAAATCCTCAATGCGTACGCCATTCGAATCTCTTCCATGTCTCTCGCGAGGTAGATTTGTCTTAGCTTCTGCTGTTCACGGTAGCTTTTTATTTGAGCGAGTTGTTGAGTCAAATTGTTAGTCAAAAGCGCGGGAAGAAAACTGTCCTCTTCAGCGATACTGTACATCTTGGATAGAACTTTATCTTCTCTTTTTCGTGGTGTTTTGAAGTCTTTTCACAGGATAATCCTTGTAATCTGAAAGCGAATATAAAAACCGACTAGGGACTCTGTTCGTTTACACAGTACGAGCCAGTGTCTTCAGCTGTGGAGTAGAACTCATTTAGTTCAATGTTTGCATTAAGATTTCCAATTGTCAGTTAGTATTGTATGGTAATGAACTTCCTCAATACTTCCACTGACCTTCGCGTCTAACATTTACTCTGTCTGAAAAGAAAACGTCAAAAACATCACGAAAAGAAAATAAAACTCGCATAACGCTGGACCCAGTATGACTGAACGTATCCACTTCCCGTTGCTAGGGGACTAGTTAGTCTATTTTAAACGGCTTCACACGAGGTAAATGAGTTGTCAATATCGTAATAATAAGAAAAACAGGTCGTTACACGTCGGTAAAGCCCAGGGATTATTAATAAATTAAGCCAAAACCGCTTAGAATAATATGGGAATTAAAGTCTCGACTGCTGTAGAAAAACGACAAATTATGTTGATCTTAACCGATGCATTGTTTTGGGTTTCCCCCACGTTTTTTTGTTTCTTTACAGGTGTGATATGTTTTGGTTTGGTTTGACACGTTTAACTTCCTCATTAAGTTTCCTCTGCCGACTCGTTTTTCAAAAATGTTAAAAAAAAAAATTTGCAGACTATACAGCGACTAGCTTTTGTCTGTAGAAATTAGACTTATTAGAAATTAGAACTCCTATCTCCCACTCTTTCTTAATCTGTAACTATGGAAAGTATTCACATTGTCATAATGATTGTCTCCAGGTTCAACAGCTAATATGCTAATCATCTACTCATGAATGTAAACTGCGCGAACCCCGATAGCGCCTCAAGATGCAATGTCCTCTAGTGATCATGAATGTAAAGCACTTTGATGCGCAAGGAATTCAGTTCTCATCAGCTTAAGGTAGATTTTCTTCATTGATATCTGCAGTTTTCAGGTTGGTTCTCTTGCTTGTACTGCAGTTCGGTTGACCAGCGGAAGACAGTGGTAACCATTGCGTTGCCATGGAGATACTTTTTGTCAAATTTCGACTTCGTGTTGTTCGACAAACCTGTCTTATTCTCAAGCACTCACTTGAAAATATCTTCATTTTGATCTTAGATTCCAGCATCTTGCTTTGCTTTCATCCCTTGACTCGGGTCTTTAGCGCGCAAAGGATCATTTTTGTTCAACATTATAACTTTCTTCCTGGTCCCAAAATTTGATTAAATTCCCCAGAAAGTATAATTGCTTGATATTAAATTCAAAGTAAAATAAATAGTTTTGTATTTTTTGTATTTTTCATAATTTTTTTTCAGTTCGATTCTTCTTCAGCAGGCGAGGCTACTTGGTCAGAATGCATGTGTGAAAAATTTCGGGGTATGCAATTACCATCGTAATATACCACCCTCTAGGTTATAAGTTTTTGAACTTGATAGCGGCGCTCATTGCTGATTTCCCAGAGTCCTTTAGGGACCTAACTAGTAAATCAGCTGTGTCTATAGTTAGTCACGTACCTTGATGTTTCATGGCTGAACAGCATAATGACATATCCTAAGGGAACTACTTTACAATTTTTTTTTATTAGTTCTTACAGAATTTTTTTTTTGAATGACCGGGTATCACCGCGAACTGATGTCAAAACCTGTACATGTTTTGTGTACAATTAATGTTTAAGGAATTAAAGCAGACGTTTTCGGAGATTACGAGAATTTTAGAGCGACACGTCGCATGTGAGCAGAGTTCATTATTTCCTTCCTTGATTCGAGGGTTTTCTCCGGATTCTCCCGTTTTCCTCCCTCCACAAAACCTTGCACGCTAAATTCCAATTCGATCTGTGAGTTAGCCATGCCCTGACTTAGATGAGCCCAAAGGTTATTCAGGGAAGGATATTGCGTTCAGTATTCTTCCAGTGTTTGCTCGAGCCATTGTATACAGCAGACAATAGGATGACAGCCGTCATAGACTTGAATGCGTACCATTATCTACCCTGGTTAATTACAGAATAAGCTCGTCATCCAAACTGGTTACTTTTGTATTAAAATTCACCAAATATCAAATCAATTCACAAAAAGAATTGCCAAATTCGAAAAAAGAGGCCATTAGATTGATTGATTAGAAAGTAGCGAAGATGCAACCATGAAAATGATCGATTAACGACCTCTTTATTAAGGCAATTGTCGTACACATTGAATTACATTTAAGCCTAGCAGTAGCATCTCTTATCCCTCGTCGTCCAATCAGGTACCTTGATTATTATTCTTTATTTGTTAGATACCGTGAACGGAACAAAAACACATAGGTTGCTTGGTAGATACGTTGTCTTGTATCCACTGGTTTTATTCCTCGTCTTTGGACCAAGAATCTATGTATTTTGTCTCCAATGGGAGGTCAATGGACATATCCTTATACAACACTTAAATCACAACGAAATTGTCTTCAATGGTCAAGAAATTGTCGAGAAATTAACTGCTTTAATTACATCAGGAAAAACAAATGAAGTGTGTACAAACTTTCAAGTTATCCGAAGTTCATCTTTAAAAACGGTTATTTTTGAGATTTCTAGTTTCAATCCAGCATCGCCAAAACGTCCAGGGAAAGTACGAAAAATTGCTCTAATATAAAAGTGAGAATTTCGGCGATTACTGGTCAATTAATTCTCATTCCTAATGAATAACGTTGTGAATTATCATAAGAGCTGTGTGTAAAAAGACGACAAAATGACGAAGAATGCTGCTTTGGCAGAGTTAGAGAGTACAGCCGATGTTGGGGAAGCCAAACGCGATCTAGTCTTAAGGTTCGTTCGCGACCAAGAGTCGTTACAGACGTCCCAAGTTGATTTAAAACTAGTCGACGACGATACAATCGATTTGATTGATTCAGCCTTCACTGCTAATGAGATTGCTCTACAGAACAGTAATATAAGGAATAACGAAGATTTACTGAGAACTGGTCTATCTGGTATAACACTTGATGATAATGATGAAACCAAGGGACTGTCGCCAAGTGATATTGCAAAAATGCCTCGTCCCCCATCCGGGCGACCACAATCACGAAAAGCTCATAGAAAAACTAGCTCGGAATTCAAAGAAAAGCGAAAGATATCTCATACGAGTAAAATAAACGACATTGAGAGGTTTTCCAGTAATAGTCCCATGTCGCCAGCTCCTGTGAACCCCTATGGCAGTATGAGCCAACCACACCAATATGTCGCGGTACAACCAGAGTTCGAATCAAATTCTGCGTTAAACTCTTCTTGGCCACAACAAGTCTTATCCAGAAAGACAAGCACAGGTTCGAGCGGTCGAAAACACGCTCTTTTTACACCCGAAAAACATATTTTTTTAGAGGATGCAGAAAATGTCTACCCTAAGGACTTAAGACCGACGTCTTCGCTAAGTTTCCAGCGTATCGCTAGTGGCGAAGCGGTTATTGCAGCGCACGTTCGCAAGCATTCCGCCAACGAAAGAATCACATGCAGTATTAACCAAATGATCGACTCCCCAATTCATCATTCAAGGAGTTCAAGTCCTGCTAAATCTACGAGGCGTTTGACAAGTAGAGGCAGAACTCTGGGGCTAGAACCCGTGGATCCGAGCGAAATTCCTATGCTCAGAGCAGCTTCGGCTGGGAAAACCGCCTCGCTGAGCGGTCCGTATACTCTCGTACAGTTACCTCCTATATCGAGAGAGACACCCGCCGCTACTCCACCGTTTAGTTAGTTCAAGAAAAACTAACTCTTAAAAGGATGATCTATTTTCCATCACTCGGAGATGGAAGTATACATATATCCATATATACAGTCCGTATAAAAATATGCTGAATGCAGGGCCACATGGATTTGCGAAGGGAAGTCAAATTCTTTAGTCGGACGGGATGTCAGTCCCGGCTTTTCTTAGTAATTCAGTAATTTGGTAGCAAAATTAGTTAGTCAAATTTTACTATGTTTTCTACCCGACGTTATAAAGAATCGGATAACTAGATGACTGGATTTCATCCTTGAATACAGCAAGTTTGTTCTGCTTCAGTTCAGTGGACTTTTGGCGCAGAAAGTCGTAATTTCTAACCAAAAAAAAACTTAGTAAAAATAGAGGCCCTTTCGGTCTTTGATTTCCTCACTTAAGCAGAAATTTTCTGATTTAAGGTTTTAAAAAGAAGAAAAAGGAACAAGACGAGTTCTCTGTTTCAATGAAGTTTAAACTGTTTGAACCGTTTGAACCCGGCGAACTTTCCATTGTACAAATCTTTACTGAGAAATAGTACAAGTCATACCAATCTTGACTAAGGACCGAAAAAACTACGTTTAACGTAAGATAATCTTCATTGCTCTCATTAAACACAAAATGTATATTATTTTTTACAAAAAGGTGCAAAAATCTAAATAAAGGATAAGTAAACATCCCTGTTCTTCGAGAATACACGTTGACGATTCATTTTGACGCGATTACAGCTCTGTTGACTTTGAGAGGTATTATAAGTAAAACAGTCTAATGGCTTCCAAATTGCTTTGTACACACTTCTCGACCCTAATGCTACGATAAATTCAATTTTAATCATGAAATAACAAATATAAAATACTTCTCACTTCATAGTATTGAGTGTAGAAGTTCTCTATGACATTCATTATCAAAGTAAACACTTAATACACGAGATAGTATGCCATCTCGTCCGACAAAACGCCATTAATCTTGTATAATTAAATTTATTTACTATAGACTATATCTTAATTGATTGGCTAAAAATCGAAATCTTATCTAAACTTACGAATAGTTAAATTTTGAGTAGTAAATTTAGATATTACAGCTTCCTCTATATCTCTCGCTCTCTATTTTCCTTTTTCTTTTTGATTTTCTTTTGCTTTCCATTCCGCTCAAACTGAGTAGTTCTTATTCACATCATAAATCT